>CM034154.1:370707387-371204889 GCA_019776745.2 Taxus chinensis
ATTATATTATGGTTGACTGCAATAAATCCTAAAGCACATCAAAACTCCATTATAATTCGTTTTACAAACCCCCCTGTAATCATCATTCCATGCCTCACACCATGTTTATTGTTTACATCATCACACCTTGGGGATCCACTTTCACACCCACTTACTTGCTTTGAATTCGCTTATGAAATATTCATATTGTATGTTTTTAGTCTTATGAACTTTGGTGTTATCTTTTTTATCCTCTTTTTTTCACCTCCTATGTACCCTCAAAGTGATCAAAATTCTTTCGCTCTCTCCTCTTCTTTGATTTGAGTGAATTATCATGTTTTCTTTGTCTTTGATTTACACCATATATTTTCGACTAGTTGAGGCCTAACATCAACACTTGACTTCATGTTCACCCATATACTTCATGACTGGACCATGTGGACATGTACAACTCAATGACACATAGCACTCACCTCACGGACCTTTATTGACCTGCATACCACATTTGAGAGACTCAAGCCACTCAATGCACCTTAGGGGACCTTAATCACCTAGCCAACATACCTAGAAAATCAACATCGCCAACAGACCTAATCACCTAAAGCCAACCTGAAATCAATAGAATTTGACATCAATGAAAACATGAGTGCTAATACACCCACAACGCACTTCCCTTTTTCTTGATGGAAACCATCCTAGAAACAGTTATGGTGAAATTGATGCACACACACTTAGATGACCTCATTTTTATGTTTCTTGACAAGACACTTCTCCCCCTTTACATATATACAAGGTATTCATGGACTGACATGAACAAGTGACTAAAAATGACAACTAAGTTCATCAAGACAAAGGAAGAAAACTTACATGACCAAAAACTCCCCCTTTATGAGTTGAATTTCGAACTGTACTCCCAAACAACATGAACCAAAGATCGAAGAACCTGATTTTGAACATCCAATAAGCTCCCCGTGGAGGTATAGTCTACCATGATACTTATAGAAATTCAAGTCTTGTTCCTCTCTTGCTAAAATACCATTTCATTCCTATGTCCAGACGCATATTATTACAAAGTTCATCTTTCTTCTGTGATATTGTATCAAAACCAATCATACTGTGCATGTAAGATTGCCATATATTCCACATATTTAACACCATAATTGTTTTTAGACTCACTGTGGCTCCAACTAAACTTTATATATTATTTATTTTCACTTCTCTTTTGTAATATACATTACTTCTCACATGCATCTTGAGTATAAACCTGGCAATTGGAGAGAACTAAGTACTAGACTTTTTCATTAGGACTGCAATATTGCTTGAATCTCCTTCTCTACACACCTATAACCTCCAATGGATATAGTGCCCCCTTGACCTAGAAACCATGTTCTAATATTATTATTATTCATGAATTCATATTCAGATGCCTTCCAGGTTCTATCCTTGTAGAACTTTATTCAGAACATCTTCTTATTCTCCTAACCAATTGACTTTCACCTGTTTTGAATATTTTATTCGTTAATTGATGTCTGAGTCAAAAAATGTACACATCCCCCTATCTCTAATCCTATTTCAATATTGTATAAGAAAATGTAACAACTGATATCATATTGTACCTTATGAAGGAAAAAATTTGATACATACCCTTGTTAAAGGGTCAAAATTTGACTCCCTAGAAAATTGAAACTTCTCATGTTGTAATGCTTACAAACCTTTACCATATTTAGACTCTGAATTGTTGTCCTTCATAATTCTCTAACCTTCTTATCTTTCCAAAACATAGCAAGAACTTTGGATGGGTAAAAACCATGACAATTAATACATCTACATATAACCACTACTACTCTGCCATAACCAGACTTTAAATATGGACAAGAATTACTGACTAAAGTATTCAGGAACTAATACACAGTTGATAATTTACTCTTGAAAAAACATTCATAAATATATAAATCCTTAGTTTTGAACTCACTCATTTTGACCACAGAGTTTTATTCATGGAATTTCAATCACTTCTTCATATTACCTTGAACTAGCCTTCCCTTACAACCAAGGTGTACCAATGTTCTTTGATGCTAAGTTGTTTTATAACAACCCAGATTAAAGTAATCTGACATCTTACCCTGAAACTCCTGAATGCGCTTTTTCCCATGTCGCGTTCAATTGGTTCTCATGCAATCAAAGGCCACCTTCCTCTAATTCCACACAATACATCTTATATATTTAGTGAAGGTAATAATGCCTTTATTTATGCTTCATCGAAAAACTTCTAACTTCTTTGGAAGAATAATGTATTTACTTCTTAAAGTACACTTTACGGCCTTTATAACTTTTCTTAGGTCTTGGGGATCATTCTTTCTTCACGCTTGTAGAATAATTGTTAATCCTTGACAATAACAATGCTCTTTCATTCACCATATCATTCCATTCTATATATGTTTACCCTTGTAGGTTTCTTATTCTCCTTTAATCTAGATTTTAGACATTGTCCAAGCTTGTAACTCGAGATCACCCTCACAATGCATATGTAACATAGGCCTCATATGACATATTATCCTATGAATCATTATAGAATTTAATCATAACCTCTCAAACACTCCAATCCATCTGTTAATACTTCTTAAGTCACATAGAGGGCCTATGGATATATCAATGAGTGTGCAAAATCAACTTGATTGTTTGGCACAAGTTACCATCCATTTGCATACTTTATCTTACAAGGAGATTTTCTCATGAAAACTACTTTCATATTATTTTTACAATATTACAAAGACTTTCAATTTTCATTTATACCCACATAATCCTCATGGTAAGTAGACCTATTTGATAGATAAACCAATTATGATGATATTTACTCATTTTTTAATGTTACACTTATTCACATTTCCGAGTCTTTCTTGATCACAATCCTTGTTCATGATAACAATTGTTAATGAACACTTCCTTACTCAAAGTTATGGTTTGTATATTATTTACTCAAAAAAAAAACTTTGATGATTTCTCTCTCAGAGCCTATAGATTCATTCACCCGTCCATACTTCTTGGACATTTCTTCCTTCCTTGAACACTGGCAAGAGTCTGTTTATCATTCTCACGAGAATTATATAGACCCACTAGTGAAAAGCCTCACCAAAGAAACCTTCTTGAATTTTGAGACATGTCTTAGTCCACAATAATCTTGCTAAAATATTGTTTCATTTCAATAACCCTATACACATGTACTTGGATACTGGAACCAAACATTCTTAGAGTGTAGAACAAGCTTCTCATCAACTGTAACATGAAAACCCTATATTTTTTAGCATTCTTCAAATCTTCCTGCATTTTGTAGTATCACTAGTTCAAATTTTTCATCACTATTTACATTACAAATTATATTCAACCAACTAAACCTCTTTTTTTTCTTCAACAAACCCTAATCATCAACATTTCAACTTTCTCTAATTTTTTACAAACTATTCCTCATTTACTCAATCAACTCTCATATATGATTCACCAATGACCATACCTTACTCGAGCTATAAGCTCTTCATATACCTCAAAATCTCAAAAAGACTTTGGGATTTTTTCGTATGAAAAAGCAAGGAATATTTCCACCTCCTTATTCAAAGCTAGACGGGAGAACCATGAAAGTTGTAACTATTTAATGTCTTTTGAACTTCTCCTCACTTTCTTTGAATGAATTGATTTTAGATAGTGTCTTTTTAGAGAAGAATGAGAAGACTTGATAACAAAGATGTTACTCTCACTGAGCCACACCACTCAACTAAATCTCTACAACAATTGTCATTTGTATCATGAACTTGAGCACCATATTCTTGATCATGTTGAACGTGTTGTTTTTCTAATCATTTTTTTTGAATATAATGAGTGTATCAAATCATTTGAGCACTTTTGTTGAAAGGCTTTCACTCAAACCATTACTGTGACTCAAACTATTACACATATTGAAAAATTCCAAACTACTCTCCAATTTTTTAGCATCCAAATTATTTAAAACATTTCAATGTGAATTAACACCCTACAAGATGTTGGAAACAATGGATTTTTAAGGAGTTGTAAGTATGTTTATGTTTGAAATAAATTACATTAAAACCTCAAATACTAACCCTTTCACATGAAATTATAAGAAAAAGTGTCATGAAATATAATAGATCCTTGTAAAATCACAATTCCTTTTGAATCTTGCTCTTTTAAACATAGATATTTCCCAAAATTTCTTGAATTTTCATTAGATGGCTTTGAGAATCAATATTTTTCCTTTTTCTCTATTTAACCCTAGAGCTAGGGTTTAAGGAATTGTGCAACCTGAGAGCACATTTATGTAGTTCATCAAGCTAAATTCATGATGGAATGAAATTACAACAACTCCTACTCTTTTTGAGACCAAATTCCAACATTCTCAAGTAATTTGTCATCTTGAAGAGCCTCCATTTACGCCTAGCTATCATATTACAGTCTACAGTGTTGAAGATAGTATAGTGAACTTGTTTGAAATGAAACATACTAAAGAAGGGATTTGATGGGATATTTTTTAAGAAACATGAAGTATAAATATGATCCAAAAATTCTTAATACTTTTATATGTATAAATTGGAATCCATGTCTATTTTGATCATGAATGCGACGCACGTAGAATACCATAAGTCTTCTTTTTTAATTGTTTTGTAAGCAAAAACATTCCCTTCTCTCAACCTTAACAACATATCCACTTGTGAAGCTAATTTCCATTAGTAATCATGAATTTTGGGAATAAAAAATTCTTAGGTCATACTTCGCTGAAGATGTGAATTTATTCATAAATTACCTACTTTTTTATTTATAGTGTAACTATATCACATTCAAGAATAAGCACATCATGAGGCTAAACCAGACTTCAAATTTCAGTTGAAAGAGTTCCAAAAAAAGTATTGAGCTCATGAAAAGGAATACAATACCATATAACCCAAAAAATCCTTTGAAAGACCATCTTGCTTGATAAATGCCAGTTGGAGCTAAAAGAACATGTTGTTCAGACTAACTTAGTCCTACCAACACCAGCATTCATAGGTGACCAATACCTCTTAATAAAGAATTTATTATCATTATTTTGGATATTATTAGGTCTATTAACAGTAAATTATTTTTATTAGCTTGCTCAATAATTAGAGGTGAAAACCTCCAATTTGACCACGTCACTCAAGAAGATGCCTTAAGAGAGAATGAGACCTGAACCCCAACCATAGAATGTTCATAACTTCTTGATACATGCCCAATTACTGAAAATTATTTATTGCGCCATCTCAAGATTGGAATCATATAAAAAATTATTTTCTATTATTTATCCGAGATGCACTATCTATTGTCTTGAGCATTAATAATCTAGACACCTTATTATGCAATTCCCAAAAGCCTTATTTTATAAAAACTAGTACAACTTTCACATAACCTTCTCTCAACTGATGAAATTTTCATGTATCATAAAAAATAACCTAATCTAATTATAGATACACAGTTTTCCACATATATGCAGTAATATTCCCTCCATCTATGTTTCCTCAACTTTCAACTGTTGTTACTCAAACTACTTTATGTGTTGCTTTTGAATTTTTGACTCTAGGAGCTAAATTTGGCCTTATTTTTCCTCACACATTTGTATACAACTACTCCTATGATGCTCCCATGCTCAACCTTACCTTTCTATGACATTTTTTTTTTATGGTAACACGTGTATATTGAAAGGTTCTTCATCATCAACCTATTTAAGGTTATCTTCTTTGAAGGAGCACACCAATGCTTCATCCATGAGTAAATACCTCTTAGAAGCTTAGAGAAGGTATATGATGCTTCTTAGATCATGTCAAAAAAATAATAAATCATCAAAGAAAAATAATGAATTACTTATTTTCTTTTAAACTTCATCACCTTTTGATGCTTGGCTTGAGATATCTTCTCCTATAACAATTATTTCTTGTCTTTTTTCTTCAGTATCTACCCATGCTAGTTCTTTTTTCTTTTTAGCCTTTTCAACATTAGAGTTATTTTTCTTGAATATTTATATGTATTTTTTATTCTTCTTTCCAATTCCTCATTTAATCATGATTTACTTGGCTTCATCCTTTGAACTCGCCTTCAAATTAAATATAATTTAAACCTAGCTTATTAGGTGTATATAGCTTACTATTGTATCCAAGAGACTTATAACAATATCTAGAAAAATGTCATTTCTCATGATAATTGAAGAAAACATCATAGTTATTTCTTCTAGGATCTTCATGCCCCAGTTTTTTGATTGAATGGCTCATGGAGATAGTATTGAGCACATGACCTCTCTCTCTTCTTGAAAAATTAGAAGCACACTATTTTCTTTCTCATACCAGATACGTTAATTTCTCCCTGATAAGCTTTCTCTACATTTCTCTACAATCTATAAGCTCTATTCCCAAACATATATTTGTATGAAATCAAGACCCCATGAAACTTACGTGGTAATCCGTTTCATTTTTCCTTCCTGGATGTGTCTTCCTGTTACTCTTTTTTTTCCTTCTTTTGTCTCCAACATCCTGACAAGAAGCATGGCTTGATCCACTTTCAATTTCATTTGATGTCTTGGATGGAGCTCCTCTCTTAGATGATTTATTTCTAAATTTATTTTTTCACATTCTTTACTCATGGCTTGGATGGCTGATTTACATAACTCATGACGATTCTCATGCTTAAATTTAGTCTGACATGCTTCATTTTTTAGTTCTACACTCATCTTATCACTAAATTTGTTTGGTTTATCATTAAGCTCATTGATTTTCTTAACTAACTTTATCTAATTCCAACCTTCAAGTATCTATTTCTTTCTTTTTCAGTGTATACAACATCTTATTTTCCCTAAATCCTTTTATGCATGCTCAACATATGAGGACATCTCATGTTTAGTTCATGACTGATTAAACCTGAGTTTGATTCCTTTTCAATTAAACATCAATACTTTGATAATTTTTTCATACATATTCTTCACATTGTATCACTTCTTCACCCATTTTATGCCATTACTGTACCGTCTCTAAGTTTGTAAACATATCAAGAGATCCCATCTAAGACCAATTGTTAGAAATTTTTGGGCACTGAGATGGGTGAAGCAGTCTTATTACAATTTGATGCATTTTACAAGTTCATAACCATACTTAACTATGTTAACCATGAGAGACATGAGCATAAAACCATAAAAGATAAAGAGAAGAAAATACACATGAATACATGAGGAGATAAGATTCAGCATGGGAAACTCATCAAGGGACAAAAATCAACTAGAACGAGAGAAATAACTTGGAAATTATCCTTATAAAAGAAAGTTTCAATGTTTCACATTCCGAGTCTTAATCTTGATCCAATCCCTTGTTCAATGATAAACATTGTTAATGACACTCCTACTCAGTTTGGTTTATATTATTTTACGCAAAAAACTTTGATGAATTTCTCTCTCAGAGCCTATAGATTAATTCAACCAGTCATAACTTCTTGACAATTTCTTCCTTTCCTTGAACACTGCAGAGGATGTTTATCCATTCTCAGAGAATTATATAGACACCACTATGAAAAGCCTCAACCAAAGAAACCTCTTGAATTTTGATGACATGTCTTAGTCACAGATGATCTTGGCTAAAATGAATGTTTCATCTTCAATAACCCTATACACATGTACTTGATACTGGAAACAAACATTCTTAGAGTGTAGAACAAGCTTATCATCACTGTAACATGAAACCCTATATTTTTAAGCATTCTTCACCAGTCTTCCTGCATTTGTAGTATCACTAGTTTCAAATTTTCATCACTATTTACATATAACAAATTATATTCAACAAACTAACCTCTCTTTTTTCTTCATACAAACCTCTAATCATCAACAATTCAAACTTTCTCTATATTATTGTACAAACGTATTCCTCTATATTATCTTCAATAAAACTCTTCAATTATTCACCAATGACACATACCTTACTCGAGCTAATGCTCTTCATATACCTCAAAAATCTCAAAAGACTTTGGATTTTCGTTGAAAAAGACAAGGAAGTATTCCACCTCCTTATTCAAGCTAGGAAGGGAGACATGAAAGTTGTAACGATTTAATGTCTTTTGAACTATTCTCCATCATATCTTTGAATGAATTGATTTAGATAGTTCATTTGTAGAGAAGAAATGAGAAGACATTGATAACAAAGATGTACTCTCACTGAGACACCACTCAAATCTCTACAAAATTGTCATTTGTAATCATGAACTTGAGCACCATATTTCTTGATCATGTTGAACGTGTTGTTCTAATCATTTTTTGATATATAATGAGTGTATCAAATCATTTGAGCACTTTGTTGAAAAGGCTTTCACTCAAACCATTAACTGTGACATCAAACTAGTACACTATTGAAAAATTCCAAAACTACCATACAATTTTAAGCATTCCAATTATTTAAAGACATTTCAATGATGAATTAACACCCTACAAGATGTTGGATGGATTTTAAGGGAGTTGTAGTATGTTTTATGTTGAATAAATTACATTAAAACCCTCAAATACTAACCCTTTCACATGAAATTATAAGAAAAATGTCAGTGAAATATAGATAGATCCTTGATAAAATCAAACAATTCCTTTTGAATCTTGCTCGTGTTAAACACATAGATATTTCTCAAAATTTCTTGAATTTTCATTAGATGAGCTTTGAGAATCGAATATTTTTCTCTATTTAACCTAGAGCTAGGGTTTTAAGGAATTGTGCAACCTGAGAGCACATTTAATGTATTTTCAAGCTAAATTCATGATGGAAATTGAAAATTACAACTCCTACTCCCTTTTTGAGACCAAATTCCAACATTCTCAATTAATTTTTCATCTTGAAGAGCCTCCATTTACTCCTAGCTATCATAATTACAGTCTACAGTGGTGGAAAGATAGTATAGTGAAACTTGTTTGAAAGTGAAAACATACTTTAAGGGATTTGAATGGATATTTTAAGAAACATGAAGTATAAATATGAATCCAAAAAATTCTTAATATCTTTTATATGTATAGAATTGGATCCATTCTATTTGATCATGAATGCACACGTAGAATACAGTCTTCTTTTTAATTGTTTGTAAGCAAAAAAAATTCCTTCTCTCAACCTTAACAACATATCCACTTGTGAAGACTATAATTTCCATTAGTATCATGAATTTGGAATAAAATTTTAGGTCATACTTCTCTGAGATGTGAATTTTTCAATAAATTACATATTTAATAGTGTACTAATATCACCAGTTCAAGAATAAGCACATCAGGAGGCTAAACCATACTTCAAAATTTCAATTGAAGGATTTCCAAAAAAAGTATTGAGCTCATGAAAAGGAATACAATACCATATTAACTCCAAAAAATCCTTTGAAAGACATCTTCTTGAATAAATGCAAGTTTGGAGGCTAAAGAACATGATTGTTCAGACTTAGTCCTACACAACACAAGCATTCATATGTGACACAATACCTCTTAAAAGATTTATTATCATTATTTTGGATTATATGAGGTCTATTAACATTATAATATATTTTTATAGCTTGCATCAATAATTTAGAGGTGAAAACCTCAAATTTGACCACTCAACTCAAGAAGATGCCTTGAAGAGAGAATGAACCCCAACAATAGAATGTTCATAACTTTCTTGATACATGCCCAATTATCCTGAAAATTATTGCGCCATCTCAAGATTGGAATCATATAAAAAAATTATTTCTATTATTTATCCGAAGGATGCACTATCTATTGTCTTGAGCATTAATAATCTAGACACCTTATTATGCAATTCCCAAAAAGCCTATTTTATAAAAACTAGTACAACTTTCACATACCTTCTCTCAACTTGATGAAATTTTTCATGGATCATAAAAAATAACCATAATATATATTATATATACACATTTTCCACATATATGCATGTAATATTCCCCTCCATCTATTTTTCCTCAACTTTCACTGTTGGTACTCAAAACTACTTTATGTGTGCTTTTGAATTTTGACTCTAGGAGCTAAATTTGGCCTTATTTTTCCTCACACATGTTGTATACACTACTCCTATGATGCTCCCATGCTCACATTACCTTTCTATGACCTTTTTTTTTATGGTACACTTGTATATTGAAAGGTTCTTCATCATCACCTATTAAGGTTATCTTCTTTTGAAGGACACACCAATGCTTCATCCATGAGTAAATACCTCCTAGAAGCTTAGGGAAGGTATATCATGCTTCTTAGATCATGTGAAAATAGTAAGAATTCATCAAAGCAAGATGATGACTTACTTCTTTCCTTTTGGACTTCATCACCTTTTGATGCTTGGCTTGAGATTTTTTCTCCTATAATTTTTTTTTCTTGTCTTGCCTCTTCATTATCTACCCATGCAGGTTCTTTGTCCTTCTTGAACTTTTTCAGGATTAGAGTTATTTTTATTTACAATGTATATGCATTTTGCATTCTTCTTTCCAATTCCTCTTTTAATCATGATTGATTTACCTTCATCCTTAGAACTCATCTCTACCTTGAGTATCTTTTTGCCTTGCTTATTAGGTGTATATAGCTTGTTTATGTATCCAAGAGACTTGTAACAATGTTTAGAAAAATGTCCTTGATCATAAAAATTGAAGCAAACAACACATTTCTTACTTCTAGGCTCTTCATGCCCTCAGTTTTGAATGAATGGCTCATGGAGACAATATTGAGAAACATGGCCTCTCTCTTGAAAATTGAAGTAAACTATGTTATTTTTATACTCAGACCTGTAATTTCTCCACGGATGGTCTTCATCTACCTTTCTTCTATAATCTCTAGCTCTATGTCCAAACATATTACATGAAAAGAAAAATCCATGAAACTTACCTGGTAATCTCCTTGCATTTTATTGCCTGATGGTATTCTTGTAATATTTGTTTTCCTTCGTGATCTCAAAACATCCTTGACAAGAAACATGGCTTGATTAAGCTTTTAAGTTCCTTTTTTTTAATTGATCTAACTCCTCTCTTAAGGTCTTTATTTCTACACAGTTATTCACATTATTTACTCTTGGCTTGGATGGCTGATTGACATAACACATGAATAGGGTCATGCTTAGGTTTAGTCTGACATGCTTCATTTTTGATTTCTATACTTATCTTATCACTAGAATGTGTTTGTTTAGTCATCTGCTCCTTGAGTTTTCTTGAAAATTGCTCTAATTTAACATTCAAAGTATCTATTTCTTCTTCAAGTTTGAGACAAGAATCTTCTTTGTCCCTCAATGCCTTTGATGAATTCTCAACATATGAGGACATCTCATTCAATTTATGGACATGATTATCATCATGGAGTTTTATTTCCTTTTTAAATTCAATAATAAATGCTTGAGAAATTTCATACCTATTCTTCAACACTGTATCAGCTTGGTCACCCATTCTCATGCCTTAAGGACCTATCTTAAGCTGTTAAACTTGTATAAAGAGAACCAATTATGATACCAATTGTTAGAAATTATAGGCTTTGAGAGGGGGGTGAATCAATTCTTATTAAAATTTGATGTAATTTTCAATAATTCAATCATCCACACTTAACTATGTTAACCATGAGAGACATGAGCTTCCAAATATGAAAGAGAAAGAGAAGAAAACACACATGAACACATGCTGAGATAATATTTAATGTGGGAAACCCATCAAGGGAAAAAAATCCATTGGAACTAGAGAATTAACTTGGAGAATTGTCCTATAAAGTTATAATGGTTTCACCATGTGGTGAGAACCCACTCACCTTGAAGCACCCACTCCAAATAAAAAGCACGAAATCTAGTATAAAATAAAGCACCAAATTGAGAAATTTTGTAAGAACCCACTTGATAGGAAGCACCCGCTCCCAAATTAGTAAGAAACAACTCATAATTCATTCATACAACAAATGATTGATCACCTTATTCACCTGGTTGCTTACATCAACCTGATGTGATCTTTGTTTTAGTTCATTTATCTTCTCCTCTTTCTCAATATTTGTAATCATCTTAGCACACTTTCAAAAAAAAAATTCATATTATTTTGAACAACCACATTCATCTAAAAAATGAGCTTATATAAATAAATATAACTCATAGACATGACCTTTGACCTTTCATTTTCCATGGCTCTTCAAATCACTCATTCTTTTGTCTTCTAGCTCTCAAAATTATCCACAAGGATTCAAGATTTGTACTCACATGGTACATGGTCCTGAAAAACCAAATAATTCTCTTGTATGCTTATAAAATCACCAAATTAGCCAATAATTTCATTTAGGCTCCTATGTGTGCTTAAATCAACTTCTACAAACACAGTCCCAAAAAAATATCTAGCTAGACCATTTCTACTCATCTTCATGACCCAAGTAATATATCAAAATGAATATTAGGATGTATAATTTCATTAAAATTTACCAAAAATATCCAAATAAATAATTAACACATCAATAAACACAACTTTGCAAGACTTTCCTAGATGGTTTCAACATCTCTAAATTTGGTCATCAAGAATTGAGCTTATACATACTTCATATATCTTCATCACGAGGCAAGTAAGCTATAAATGTAAAGATCACGAAGTATAATATCTCATCCAATTATATTACTACTAAAATTTATGGTATAAGGATTCCAAAATTTTGGATCTCTGCAACTAGTCTAGCTGGTCTTGAAGACACAAAAATTAGTCTTCCATACAATGTGGTCAAACACCTCGAAAGAAATTTTCAGAGCTCTCTATCACCTATAACACTTGAATTTTTATGTATAAAATATATTTAAGCATTCTAACCCATAGGTAATGTGGATAAAGTCTCACCTTCATACCCATTTAGATATGCTTCTTTCGATAAAGTTTCACCTTCATACCCATTTTAGACATGCTTCTCAAATAGGCCTAGAAGAGTTGTTTTTGCTCAATCACCTTTAATCAAGAAATGAAGTTTAAAAAATAAACCATAAAATTACACACATAATATGACACATGAAAATAGATATAAATTCAATAAAAAACATGAATTCAATGCAATACAATATGGTTACCTTCATTCTTCTTCACGCTAGCTTCTCAAAATAAGCTCCTTTTGTCGGTAAGTTCAAATATGCAACCATTACTCCAATTTTATCCAAATTAGTAAAAAAATGGAATTAATTAAGTTGAATAAAAAATTACCCAAATTATCCACCTCAAATTTGAATAGGGGTTTCTTCGCAAGTTTCTTGTGTACATTGAAATCTTCACAAAACACCTATTTTCCGGTGCGGCACACCAAACATCAAGAACTCAAAACATCATGGAAATGTACCCTGAGGAGTCCTCTACAAGTTTAAATATATTTTTAAGAATATTATTTTAGTTTAGACACCTATCCAACTCAATTTTCCAAATATGGTCCAAACTGGGGTTTGAAGGGTTATAAACATGCTCACAAAAATGGATAAAACTTCTAAAATACTCAACCAATCACTGAAATAATTTTTTAACCATAATTTTATCACAATTTAATCCATTTTTTAATCTTATTATTAATCCTAAGGAGGCTCCACAATTTCTCTTGACTACTAAGAAGTTTGGTGCTTAATTTGTATATTTTGAAAAATCTGGTTTTGGAAAAAGTTGTACAACTTGTAAAATATCCTTTCTCAGCTTCTTAAATGTTTCACACACCTCAAGGAAAAATCCCTCTAACACCTCTAAGTGAAAATTTACTCTAGTTAATATTTGATCTTTCCATTCTGTCTCATCTAGGTTCCCTTTGGTCTCTGATTCTCAGCAGTTGAACTATGTTGACCCATAGAAGTGCCTAAAAAACTTCAATAACTACTGATGAGGCCTTGTACACACCATATATCATCATTTAATACTCACACAATGTTTTTTTTGCATCATCACACCTTGGGTCAACATTTCACGCCTTACTTACTTATGGATTGGCTTAAGAAAGCTTCATACTGACTTGTTTCAGTCTCATGAACCTCATTTGTCTCTTATAGATATTTTTTACACCTCTTGTGTTACCTAATAGTGATTCAAACTTGATTTACCTGATTTGTTTCAGTCTCATGTTTGTTTGATTTACACCATGTACTTGCACTAGACCAAAGCCTATAAAGACTTGAATGACTCATACACTTCATGAATGGAACTCATACACTTCATGAATGGACTATGTGGACATGTTACAGACTCATTGACATATCTCACTCACCTCATAGACCTTGTTTGACCTTCATACCACCTTTGTGACACTCAAGCCACACATATTCACCTTAGGATACCCCTAGATCACCTATCCAACATGACATCAATGGACTTGATACAATGACAACATAAGTGACAAGTGAAAGACACTTCCAACAATAGCATATTCTAAAAGTAGAAAAACACTAAAGAAAACCCCAGATCATTTTTACCTATTTAATTGAGTTGAAATATGAAGGATGTATTTCAGGAACTAATCTATCTTCTATGTTTCCTTCCTCATAGATTCCCCATTTTTGTTACTTTTGTTACCCTTGTTGTTGATATTTTTCATGTTATAAATAATTATATCATTTTGGATAATGAATCCATCAGGTAATATATTTTTTTTTCAACTCCTTCCAATTTGGCTTCTATGTCTTTCCATTTTTTTGTTTCCTTGTCTTCTTTATTTGGTTTAAAGTCTTTGACATTCTCCCTAATGAATCTAACATCCTTTTCAATTTACTTGATGACATATTTATGGAGCTCAAGTTCTTATACACAAAATATTTGTTGTTTTTATCAATGTTTTTACCAAGAATAAACATTCAATGAGTTGTCATAGCCCCATAAATACCTTTTTGAGTGTTATCCGGTTCATTACTAGTTCCTTCTATATGTGTAACTTTGTTGACATTAATTCTAAAAACCTTGGTAGGAATTATTTCCTCACACCTCCTTTTGTTATTATCAGGGGCAGAGGTGGAGGGAGGAATGGGGGCAGATTTTTTCCTAAGGTTGAAAATGGTGACCACATGATGGAGAGGGTAAATATTTTCTCCCCATTAAACTTCATTAATAGATTTTTCCAAATACATGAGAATATAGAAAGGAAGGCTTATCAACTGGTGTCTTGTGAAGTGGTTTTAAAACACTAGGTAATAGGTGTTGATGAGATGGAAACCCCTTCTAAATTTAGGTACTTAATGTTAATTTTAGCCACCTCATCATAGGGTCTAGGAATTTCATTACACAAGAAACCCCCATGAATGTGTTGCAGTTGCTCACCATCCTCAAAAACAATTTCCACTTTCTCATCTCTATTACATTTACTTTTATAAAAATTGTCTCTCATAGTACTCATCCTAGTGATACGTTTAATTAGGCCCTCAGTAATGTTCCATATTTGGCCTCTGAGATTAACGACCTTGACCCTCCAATTAGTAACAAGTTTGAAGGAGAGATGGGGATCATGTCTTTTGATTCTTTCTAAGAAAGTGGAAACATTACAGACACCAACAATTTTCCACAACTCCTCATTATATCTCCAACTTCTATTAAAATGTGGTTCCACATGGAAAAGATCACCACCCATTTTCACACCCAAATCTTGAGCTCTGAATTAGAAAATTAAGGAAATGTTATGGAAACAATGACCAAATCTCTCCAAAAGCATTGACATAATGAAGAGAATGATTTCATGAGAGAGGTAAGTGTGCCAAAGTAAAAGTATATCTTGGGAAATATATGTCACAGAATTATAATGGTGTTTTTACATTCTCATGATTAACCAAAACAATAATGTACATGGGTATATCCATATTTCCAATACAATAACATATGGAAGAACAATTAACTTCAATATTGTCACAATTTTCTGAAACTTTATTTCCCTCCCTATATGGGTGAGTTATGTTAACTTGAGATCAATAATTGAGAGTATAAAGAGATAAATATGATTCATTAAAGATTAAACATCACTATGTTTCATGACTGACTGAGCTAAAATGAAAACTAGAGAACTATATGCTTTAAAATACTAGAGATTTTGAGTTGTTTGTTTGAAAAATATGATGGGATACCTACAGGTATTAAATAAAATGAATTAAAACCCATTTATCCCTATAATCATTACATTTTTCAAGATGATATAGAGGGATATTAGATAGATAGTTTCATGAGTGTTAATCAATCTTACAAAATAAATTTATTATTCTGAGCATATTTTCATTCATGTAATTAAGAAACCTCTATTTTTTTTTTATAGAATATATGGTGAATATTCTTCTTAAAATTTTGATGGGCTCCCTTTTTGGGAAATCCTTGAAAAATGAGGGAATTTGTTCCCATGATGTATTTCAAATTTTGGGGATTTGTTTGTTATCTTTGGTCCTTTTTTAATTTTCTAGAGAAATTTGTTTTGTTAGAAGCTCCAAAACATGTAAATATTGTGGCGAAGTCTTATCCTTTTCTAAGTACCCCCAAATTTCATTGTAAAAAGATCTTGACAATAGTAAATGAATACATATAAATGATTTGGAGCTCCACATGGTTCTATGTGTCTAAATTGTTTTCAATTATTGATTTTATGTGTTGATACCTAGACAACGAATATCTTTTAGTTATTGAGTAGATTTTGCACTCTTGGTTTTAATTAAATTTGAAGGATAAGATATTGATATTTTTTTGGTCTCATTTTCATGATTTATTTTTTCTCACATTTATTTTATTATATGTGATTTTCAATCTCGGTTATTAAGCAGTTTAGAGATATTAGAAAATTTATAGGTTCTCTATTTTCTTGTTGATTTTGGTTAGCTTGAATAGTATTTTATGTTCACTAACCTCTATTATAAAACTTCATGAATGAACTATAGTTATTTTCTTAGATTATGAATAGATGTAATTCTATGTATTTAAATTTCCTTTTACTAATTATATGGATTTTATTCATAAATGAGTTGAATCTATTTCTTTTATTCTTTAGTTTTGTGTTGTTTGATTGAGATCAAGGTGTTTATTATGCTTAGAAATATATATATATATATATATAGAGAGAGAGAGAGAGAGAGAGAGAGAGCGAGAAAGACTAGTTTTGTTTTCTTCCTTACCCTTCCCTGCTTTTTTGAGTTTTTGATGAATTCTCAAATTACTTGGAACCATTTTAAATATTATTGGGTTGATCTTAATTTAAATTATAATGATTCATATCAATAAATCAAGGTTAATAGGTAGTTTTCCTTAACACATCGGTCCCTCCTCAAGTTAACACTTGGTCGCATAGTTCCCATTTGATTTAAAATAAATTTAGATCTTATATTATAGGGATGAAATAAAATTAATATAGTAGTGGAAAATAAGATCTATCATGTAAACATACAAGCAAGTATATAATGTGGGAGAATAATAATTACTTGTCTTGTAACAGAAGATCTAGGATGATTTTGGGCTAGAAAATTAGATAAGAAGACTTGATCTAGACTATGCAAGATTTGTATAAGAAACTTAGATCTGGGACTTATTCAAATAGGATAACCTAGAAGAGGAAAAGACTCACCCTTGTTGCTAGTATTTGATATGGGTGCTATTTCCTTGTAGTATAGTTATGTTTTTATTCTTTTTAGGATTTGAAATTGGTTCCTTCCTTTCATTATTTATTGCTTTGGATTTGTCATAGGTTTTTTGTATCACACTTGGTCCTAAAAAATAAACCCCAGCTATATGCACAAATCTCAAAAAAATATTAGACGAAGAAAATACTTTATATTCTTGAATCGGAATGACCTCAACAGTCACCCCAATATGATAGTCACTGACTACACTATATTTTAGAATCTATGTAGTTCTTATGAGTGTGTGATTTTAATGGTGTCCCTTGAAGCTAGGTTTACCTTGTTCTAGTCACACCAAGATAATGTGATACTACTACTTTTTCCCCCAAGATAGAATGTGTGATATAGAATTCATAAATAGCCCCTCTTATATATGGAATAATGTAACCAAAATGCAGTCCTTGATTATTTATCCTTTCCAAATGATAGATAGTAAGTATTGGCTTCAATTTCCCAGCCCCAAATAGTAGTGAGTAAGTCAGGTATGTATATGATTCCCTTTTTCAAATTTAATCATTAACAACTGAAAAGTTGACCCAAAGTGATGAAAGAGACTCTTAAAAAGACACCAAATGATGTCAAAATTCAAAATCAAGAAAAGGAGGGAAAGTAACAAAAGTACCCAAAGAGGACAATAACACCTGTGACACTCTTCTCCCTAATGGATGATAGTGCCTACGAAGCTAAGAAGATGTAACAGCCAATAAAGAGCTAGGTGACATATCATTTAGTATCCAAAAATAAGTCTTCATTCCAGAGAATAAAATAACTAGAGTGTGGGAAAGATAAAAGTAATGAAAGAGTAAAATAAGTATTTTTAATGTCTAGTATTATTTCTTAGGAATCATGTATATAATGAAATACTTTGACGCATGATGTAAGTATAAATTGTATGATTTCATGATTAAATTTTCCCCCAATTTATGTTGGTGAATGAATATTCTATATCATAAAGTAGATAAGAAGAGTTTACCTTGTAGAGATCCAAAGAGAGTTGTAACCAATAGTGTTTTGAATGAGAGTTATACTTGATATCATGCCAAATTGAAAGCACATCATGGAATCTAGTGGAGGATAAGGATCCTACAAGTGACATCATTTTAATGTGTAGTAGAAGGTATGTATGCATGTTCTCCTTATATATTACCTTTATCAGATTTTCTTGTGCTTGATATTTCTCCTTGTTCTATTTGTGTGTTTCTCTTTTTTGGAGTAAAATAAGACCTAGAAAAGAAGATAAGTGTAGTCAATGCTCATTATAAATTAAATTGAACTTTAACTTATTAAATTTGAAAATAGAAATTATTATTTGAAAAACATGTTAATCAAGGATAGATTAAACATGTGTTCACTGAGAAGAGAGGTAGAATTATTAATTTTATTTGATGGCTTGGAGATCATTGGAATAACACAGAGGATTTAGGTGTCCTATTTCAAAACTAAGGATTTAAGTGTCTTGACGATAAACTAAGGATTTAGGAATCCTTTGTCTAAGGTAAGAGTATTGGGAGATATGTAGCATTTTCCATCCAATGTGTAATGATTCCCTACAGATAAGTTCCACTAAAAATGATCACAAACTTTATTGAAACTTGTCGCAGGTGACACATTTTTCTAGACATATTTTTGTCCTATAGATGACCTATGTGCCACTTTCTTATTTGATTCCAAGAAAAATAAAGTAATTAGTTCCCTTGTATCTTGTCACAAATTTTGTCCCTATTGGTAACTGATTGTAATCTATAATTGAGTTTCTATTGTTGGAATTGGTGAAAACTATCATTATAAACATACTTATCTTGTAATGTTCATGTTTTTGTCCCTAGGACAGGAGAACCCAAGTGGGACAATAGTGTTGGTGTGAGGTTTAATTTTTACCTTTTATTATTTTATTAGGTAATATCCACCTCACATATAGTGATTCATCTCACTTAGGTGAGTCATAAGTCTTTTAGGAGTTGTATGATATATGATACATTTTTTCATAGAATTTTTTATACTTTTCATATGCATCATAGTTGTCATATGAGTCATACAAGACTTACATTCTATTTTTTTAATTATAACTCTTTTCTACCTTATGGATTTATGATTAGTCCAAGAATGGGATGTACACAACACTCCCACCCAATATGTACTATCCTTTTTAATCTATGAGAATGAGTAGACAATTTTATTTTTCAATCACAAGTTCCTTGAGTTCATGTTTTACTTGATAATTATTTGGAGAAATTTATCGTTATCATTCGAGTAAAAATCCATCGATTTGCATGCCATTACAAGATATAATTGTGCCCTCTTTCATGGTTTCATATCTCTATCTTAGTAATCATGTCATTAATATTGCTATTTGATGATTAATATTCATTTTTTGTTCATTTTTCCCTCTTAGTGCAATTTTTGAATCATATTGGAAAACATACTAAAATTGTGTGTTTCATCATTTTGGTGTATTAGAAGGTATTATGCTTACTTTTGTGTGTCTTGGTGTGTTTTTAGGTGTTATTTTAGGTCTAAAATAAACCAAGTAGATTTGGAAGTTACAAGTTTAAAGTTCAAATTTTGAAGGGTGAATTTCCTTTTAGGACCAACTTGGCCCCAACTCACCGAGTTGGGGACTGAGCTAGCTATCCCAGCTTATTTATAGCTCTAAATTACCACTTTTTCTCCCATCTCACCTCATAAAATCAATTCCTCCACTTGGGTTTACATTGGGCCATCTTGTACTGCTATCGATCTTGATTTTTTCCTTTTGAGATCCCTCATGTTATATAGTCGGATTACACCTACCAAGATTCGTTCTTAACTCTGTAAAAATCTATCAGCTCCTTATACTACATTAAATTTCAAGATATATTACTTCCTATCTTGTTTTAGGTTCAATATCCATGCTTTGGATAGAGTGTTTTAGCCTTTAGACTCACCTTGGTGAGTTCCACCATGCCCTAGTTGTTCAATATTTTGGCAAGCTCTTCTATCCCACCATCGATGCATTGAATCCACCGATCTTTACAAATGCACTAAGATCCTACATTCCCCACTGATTAAACCCTTCTATGTGTTGTACCCAAATCATCATCATTACCTTTCCTTCATCAGTTCCCATCTCTCTCACTGAATCACCTATGTCATTGTCTTGTCAAGAATATCATCAGGGCAAGTTACATCCAAAGTCTTAGCAAGCTCACCAAAAATTAGATCACATGTCTCGCTAACATGGAGTCAAATCATGAAACCTACCAACTTGGATACCTAGCCCTCTACATAGAGTCACATCTACTAACTCCGACCCAGATCAGGGCTTGACCCCTCAACTCGGCATCACTCACATATCAGTTTTGGGCTCAACACAAGATTGTCTCCTTACTGATTAAGATCCATCTTGTCTGTAGTTCTTCTCACCTTGATTCAACTCACCCACATTGCTTCTAATTCATAATCAATGCTTCTCATCTGAAGAAAATGTTTATCATTTGGAGTTTTATTTCTTGGCCCAAAGATGCTTACATTTGGTCCAGAGATGTTTGCATTTAGTCTAGAGATGCATACATTTGGTACAGATCTGCATACATTTGATCCAAAGATGCATTCATTTTGTTAGAATTTATTTTTATTAAGTCCATAGCTACTTGTATTTGGTTTGAAATTTTTTGCATTTGGTCTAGAAATTCTTGTATTTATTCCAATCATAGGTATTAGTCTTTACCCCAATCTAATTCTATTTCTATACCATTATAAGGTAGAAGCTATTTTCTCTCAATATTCCTATTAATTGTAAAAAAAACACCTTCTAGAGCTATCTAATAGGCCTAATTTTCCTCATCTCTTTATGAAATATTAATAGAATTAAATAATAGGTATTAATTGGAAGTGCAGTTATGTACGTAGTTGAGGCATCCTAATAGACCAAAATATTTTAACCTTGTTTTAGATGAAGAAAAATGGATTTATACACAAATGAAGAAAAAGGGGATTGACACTCACTATTCTAGTTAGCACTTGATTATATACGTGATATCAAAGTTGAAACTCGACACTCAGAATAGAGTGGAAATCACCTACCCCTATCTATACTCACACTATATGGGTGGCACACAACTCTATATTAAATAGGTTGGTTGGCACTCTTCAGATAGGTTGGCACTCGATGGAACAGAGTGGTTCAATAGGAACCTATACCTAGAGCTAACATCATATAACCTAATTGAGACATAGTAGAATAAGTCAAGCCTCTTTTAAGATATTTTTAAGCGAGAGCCATAGTAGATCACAATAGACTTGTTATTCCACCTATCCAAGAGATAAGACACATTATTAAAGGTAGAGCTATGAAAAGAATAAAAAATCAAGTTACAAGAACAAGGCTTCGAAGAATTTTATCTGCACTATTTACGGCAGTATATTACAACTATATATGTAGAAATATAAAAAAATTGATTATTTATGATCCATAAGTCCTCCTAGTAAGGATATAGAGGGCCCATAATATTATTTCTATACATCATAGCCACCGCGCTCTCTGCTATATAGAGTAGATACTACTTGGTGGAATAGGTTTTTTTATATCTGATTTCAAACCATTTGTTAGAGGTTGCAACAATCTGAATGATCTAACTACATTGGGAACCTTTCAACGTTGCATGAGAAATTTTGACTAGAAATATGACAATATGTTTGATCTTTTTATCAAAATGAGGTCGATCAGGAAAAGATCCATACAATAATGATCGTGAATGATAAAATTATTTCAGAAGCAAAACTAGAAAAGAAATTATAGTCAATAAGATTTAATGAAAATTAAAAACCTCGGGGAACAATCTATCAACAAGATATTGGAATTTATACAAAATATTAGAATTGATTCACACGTAAATTGGGTTTATGGTCATGAAATAGTTGCATTTTATCTATCTATTCATTCCCTTTTTTCGAAGTTTGTTTTTCAAGTAATTGCACTAAATCCATTTGTAATCAATCTTTTACATATTTATTACATAAGTTATTTTCTTTGAAGCTACTTTACATTTTGTTAAGCTCGTTGTAATAAACACCTTTTTCTTACAAGTTTGTTAGAGAATCCACCAAAACCTTGTGGTAAGAGACCCCTTTTCATGACATGAGACATTTTTTCTCACACAAAAATCTCTTTTTCCCTTCTCTCTTGTTTATGCATTTTTTTGTGCTTGTTTTGGTGTCACTTCTTTAGACACGATTAAAACTTATTTTAGTCTCCACACTTATGTAATTTTTTCCAATCTCACAGTAAGTTGTAAACTATTTCATGTCACACTTACACATCAAATTGTAATCAACACACTAAATTATAAAGTTCCATAAACAGGGGGTAAAGTTATTGTTCTGGGGTGGGTGTGCATTTCCCTTCTTTCCATATTATTTCTTTGTTTCTACTTAGGATGGATGCTACTACTATTCCTTTTCTCACATTTTTTAAATTATTTGAATAGAAATAAAAAATTATAATCAAACTAAGGACTAAATGGTTATATCACATCATTATGGAAGTATGAACCCAACAATGGACTTGAGAAATCTAATTAGTTCAACTGATGTGATAAAGCCTTCGGTATTTTTGTAGGACCATTTCTATTGACCTTATATTTCACATTGAGTCTTCCACATCACCTAATGGATCCTGGAAAAATCTAAGTGGCATGTTTGGAAAAAAATATGACATGAGAGATTATGAGTTAGAGAACTAACTCCTAGGTTTGACTCCTTATAACTTTGATGACCTACTGGCCTTCTTCTCCAAATTTGTCTACATGATACTACTATTGAAAGAATGTGGCATTGTTAAGAGGGATGTCCACCTGATCTTATCCATTATTTATAACCTTGGCCTTGAATAATTTGTATTTTTTGTACCTTTCATGCCATAAAATAATCTTTAGGGAATGTTTTAAAGATGCCTCATTTGAAAAAAATTCATCCCAACTCATTTGAGAAGAGGAAGAGTTAATTCAAATAAGCAAAATCAAATCCAAGTCATGTGCCCTTATAGAAAATAAAGGTAAAGGAAAGGAGAAGTCAGATAAAACAAACCAACCTAAGAAATAAGTTAAGTCTATCCAATCTAAACCTAACAAAAACACTTCTTCTCTACTTCTGAGCTTAAACTGAAGAATGATAATTGCAAGTGTTCCTATTACAATAATTCAGGACATGAAGAGCATAAATGCGTGAGAAAAAAAAATGTCCACCTTACTCATTTACTTGAGAAACATAAAATAGGTGTTCATAATTATATCAAGAAAAATTCTTCAAAACCTAAGTCTTCCAAGGAAAAGGAAACTAAATCTGAGAAGAAGAAAGGAAAATCCACCATATCAAGAGTTTCTTTGTCATCAAAATGGGTTATAGATTTAGGTTCCTCACACCACATGTTATGTTTTGTGACATTGAACCATGTCGTATGTCCCAAATCACTCTAGGTGATGATACATCTGTGTCGATTATTGGTAGTGGTTCAATAGAAGTAGATGGTGGGACCTTTAACAATGCTTTAAGTGTTCGCAATCTCCTATTGTTTTACCAAATCACCTAAATTGATTATGGAATGTGATTGGAATTCAACCCAAACTTGATGATCATTACATAGTTGCATAGTGAGACTACAATGGCTAAGGAAAGGTAGATCGCCAGCCCACTTTTCTCCCAACTCTTCTCCCACAACCTTTGGTTACTCATGCAAATGATGTTAGTAAGATATGACATGAATACTTTGGAAATTTAACCATTTTTTATGTTGAAAATTTTGAGCCAAAATGATATGGTCAAATGGTTACCTTGTGTCAATGTTTTGAAGGGTCTTTGTGAGGTTGTTCCCTTGGAAATCACCTCGAAGAAAAATCTAGCAAAGGTAAATCTTGGAGAGATTCTCATCCCTTGGATCTTGTTCATATTGATATTTTTTTCCTCTTTTCATCTCCTTCATTCACCAGGTCTCTTTATATACTTACCTTCATTGATTAATTTTCACGTTATACATGGGTTTACATTCTCAAATAGAAATATGTAGTTTTTTATCACTTTCTAGACTTCAAGGCTTGCATTGAGAAACTAGCCGAAAGGTTTATCAAGGTTATTAGAAATAACAATGGAGGATATTATGTGAGTAATAGGTTCAATGATTTTTTCACCTCCAAAGAAATTTCGTGGCATTGTATAGTTGTTTACATCCCTTCATAAAATGGATTTGCAAAAAGAAATATCAGAACTCTTAAAGAGATGGTCACTTGTATGGTTTATTCTATATCCATTCCTATATACTATTGGGATAAAGCTATGAATTATGCTTGTTACATTTAGAAGCAAAATCTGAAAAAAAAATAGTAAAATGTATGATACCCTTTGAGGCTTGGTATGGACATAAACCTGATTTTGATAACTTTCCTTTCTTTGGTTTAATTCTCATGGATCAGATACCCAAAATAAATGCAAGGCCTTAAAACCAAAAGCCAAGCCTTATATATTTTTTGGGTATCTTGAAGGTGTGAAGGGATATATAATTTTGACCCTTTCCACTCATCACCTACATATTGATATAAGTGTGAAATTCTAAGAATCGTCTTCTACTTCCACTTCTCCACCCGCTAAGGTAACTTTTCCTCTATTCTGAAACTTTTAATGATTTTTTTAAGCCTCCCACTCATATTTCATTTTCTCCTCTTACTCTGGAATATACCACTTTTGACATTAGTGGTGATAATGAATACATCCCCTCTCACTCGATTAATGATTCGATAGATTATATTCCTGACTCTCCTCCTCACCCTCACTAGGATAAGCATACCTTGTGGAGTGCTAGAGATTGGATAAGGGATCCTTCAATTGAGAGGTGAACTCATTCATAGTTCATTAGGACCCATGAATTATTCACCTCTACTTCTAACCTTCAGTATTTTTGGGAGGCTAATGGGATACTTGAGTGGGATTTTGTAATATTCCTCTCTCATGAAGAATCATACTTGGGATCTCAACCCTCTTCCTAAGGGAATAAAACTGGTTCGATGTAGGTGGATATATCAAACCAAGTATGGTGCTTATGTTAATGTCAAAAATTATAAAGTGTGACTCATAGTTAAGGGTTTATCTTAGGTTCCTTAGGTTGAATATTCAGAGACCTTTGCTCCTATTGTGAAGATGAATTCCATTTGATTGACCCTAACCATAATTTTCGCTAACAGATGTGATGTCCATCAAATGGACATGAAGAGTATTTTCCTTCATATAAGGTAAATTTTAGGGGCATATATCTGTGAAAATGTTAATATAAGAAATTTTGATTTTTTAATTTGGTGAATTTTGTACTACCGTATGGTAGTGCATTTGCCAAAATTTTACAGGGCCTAATTTTTTTTTAATAGAATTTATCCTTCATGTTTCTTCTAAGGGAAAATTGATGTTAGTATATTCACCTTCATGTTATAACATTCTAATATATATGATTAATTCACCATAGTATAGTCATATTATTTACATTATAAGCATGTGAATAATCTGAAAGTATAATACCACAAGCCAAAGGATTTAGGAAAAAGAGAAAGACTCGAGAGGTAAGTGAAAATAGAACTCTCTCTATAGACTGGAAATTTTATTTTATGTTTACAGATGGTAAGAGTAATTTTTGTTACCACTTAATGATAAATTATGCGAAGAAGGATGACAAGATAAATGTGCAAGTGTTACCAATCGAAAAGATGCATAATTGTTACAGTCCAGTAACAGATATATGGGTTACCAAATGGTAATATATATGTGTGTTACCAATCGGTAACAAAAATATGTGTTACAAGATGGTAACAGATATATGTGTTACCAATCGGTAGTAGATATATGTGTTACCGACCAGTAATATTTAATTGTGTTACCAACCTGTAGCAGTATCTTCTGTAACCATCTAGCATATTGGTTTTCCGTTTGAGTACTCAACTTTTTTTTTCCATCATTCTTAAGTCGTGTTGCTTTGTGTTTGGATAAATTTGTGTTGCTGTCAGTATTTTAAAGTTCTATGTTTTTTTCACATGTGCAAACTTCAAAATCATCCATTCGATAGCCCCCATTATAAATGAGAAAATAACTCAAGGAAAAACAAAACGTGATATGGACATTTCAAAATATTTTAGTCAATCAACAGTAACCCCAGTGTCAAGAGGTAAGAAAGCCAACTTCTACTATGATAATGTTACTTTATTTTTTTATTTACTTAGGGAATCTGTAAGAAAACCAATTTCTCTCAAATGTAGAAAACCCTAGTAGTGACCTTACTCCAGATGAAATTTCTAATCACTAGATCAATTCAATTCAAATCAATAGTACTTATAACATTTCCCATCCACATCATACTTTTGATAAAAATTCCAGAAACTCACATCAAAAACGTGAGATTGGGAAGTGGACTATAGGAAGGACTTGTAAATTTCAATGGTCAACCAAATATCCATTCATTGAACTTGTTGAACCTGAAAATCAATATTAATACTCCTACATAATGTAGATATAATATCTATAGTCAGAAACTAGGAAGATACCACAAATTTAATTGAAGTTGGATATAATAGAGAAACATTGTGGGAAGGTATACGAGTCTAAAAAGTAAGATGATGGAACAGTTATAAAAATAACTAGATGGAAAAATGAGGAAGATTTTTTACATATGAGATATGTTGCAGAATATCATAATCATAATACATATCTTCAAGACCTAGTTGAGAAAGGTGGAAAAATAAATTATAGATTTGAAAAAGATACAGACGGAAATCTTCAGGAAAAAATCCTTCAATTCAGAATAGTATTTCACATTTTAAAAAAGGTCAAACCAATTTCAGATATCATTGATTATAAGACATTGTTTCAATCTAATGGATTTCCAGATATTCCAACAACACACTGGTTAGATACCAGTGCATGGGAGATGGAAAAGTGTATGGGAGAAATTGAAATCACTGATTTTAGAGAGAAGAAAAAAAATGTAAATTTTATCACTTTGTCGATTGATGAGATCACCACAATAGATAATACATCTTAGGTGTGTAACATTCCCATTTTAAGAATTTAGAAACAAGGGAATTATATATATATATATATATAATGTTCTCTATGCTAAATAATCATAATTTAGAACACACATTCCATGCCAACAAATCTCATAACAGATAACCATATGCAGTTGTAAATGACTCGGTGAACTACCGATCTATCATTTCATGACTCAGTTTCTAACCGATCTCTCATGTTAACTCAATGTATTGTATACTAGGTATATTTGGTTCTCTTACCCTATTCTAGGTATTGAGTGTTATATTTAATAGGCCTATTTGAATATTTGTTACCAATATTCATCTGATAGCTTGCTTCTTAAACTAGGTGACATAGGACAATGCAACCAGCAGCTTGTGATACTTTGGCCAAATATTTCACATAATAATCATGTTTACTATTCCTAGACAGCATACATTTCAAATGGAATACATACTTCACCCCACTCATCTATTATCTAGAATGGTCTTCACTAACTCTTGTTAGTCCACTTGTTCAAGGTTTAACCCTAACCCAAGTTAGCAACATAGTTTGGTATAGGGAACCACTCGCGGTGACTAAGGATACATAGACATACTCAATCGACCTAAATTGATTACATGTTTATAGTTATCCTAAGTCATTGTGAGTTACCCATGTACTATATCATGTTCCTAACCTGACCTAGAGTATAACTAAGATCAAGTCCAAGTTTATGTTGATTTAGATGATCCAATTCTGAAGGGTGTTGCAACATGTCAACTGCAACACTGTATCCTCATGAAGACCCAAGTCTTTATGAATATACAGTTCTACAATTGGCATGTGCCAACATCCAACGGAATTACCCATCTTGATGTACATACCCAAGCAAAAAGTTAATTAATCAATTATTTTTCTTAATTAAGATTTAATTACTATAACCCTACTAAACCCTAATTTCATTAGCCCTTAAGGTTGACATTCGCAGTTGAGTTGTTAATTTTTTGCAAAAACATCATGATTTATTTTTAATCATCAATTTCTTACTTTAGGGTTCAATTAATTAAAATAGAAAAAAACAACAATAACATTCACTTATTATACCCAACCATTCTTATCCTATTTAAGTTCCAAAATAGGTTCCATTATAATAGACTTCATTGACATAAAGTCTAATTAATAAATGTACATATTTACCTTTCATTTTCTTTACACCTATGAAGGTATTGGTCAAGAGGAATTTCACCTTCCTCTTTCTTGTTATGAATTAGGGTTCATTGTACCCTTTTACATTGTACAAGACATCATAATTAATTTGCACTTTCATTAACATCTTTTAATAAACCATAGTGACTTAGTTAAAAGAACATCTATGTATGCCAACTTAATAAGTTGCATTTCAATAAAGGGATAGTGTATCTAATTACCTTCCATATAACATATTTAATTCAAATTGAAAAGGATTCCAAATAGACAAGAATATGAGAAAATAAAGATAAGATTACAAATTCCCTTCACAGAATGCACAAGTAGAATGATACATCAAGTACAAGTAACTCTCAATATTTTTCCATTCATCTAATTGAAATACACATTTTACAAGTCCACTCATTTTAGACATATTTCATGTCAAACAACATTAATAAGCCCAATTAAGAAATACATCTTTTCCTCTTACAAATATATTTCAATAGTGAATCATAATTCCTCATAAAAGATCCAGTCTTTAGGTAAAAATTAGTAACATCATAAAATATATTGTCTTCCTTTATCACTTAGGAATTCCATCTGAAAAATTTCTAGCATGGGTTAGTTCATTGAACTGAGCATGATAAGCACTAAGCATTAAAATGATGTGCTTTCAACTAACTATTTCATAAAAAGAACTCTGCTTTTATGAAACAGTAAAACAATACAGATAGATACATCATAAAGAAATAACAAAGTGATCAACCACATTAACATTTAGTAAAGATCATAATATAATCATCACTCTTTAGCCATTGATTTCATAAGAAATTATATCAGATAAGTAATATTTCATCCTAATTACTTATCTTATTTTTACTATAGATATTTATATTTTATTTCTTGCTTCATTCAACCTAATTCCTAAGAAATTCACTTACTCTATTATTTCCCAAAAATACAGTTATTCTAAGAACCAAGGATCCATCATACTCAACATTCACATGGTCCATCATAAAACACCTACAACCAAGCTAATTCAAACTTCAAGAAAGATTTTAGGATGAGCCATCAACATCTTGAAGTAAGAGATTCTTATTTAAGGTACTACACCCTAATCCTAAGGCCAAGATAAATCCTAAGTTTTAGGTTAAGCCTCAATGGGTTAGAAATAGGGTATGTATTATTCATTTATTTACACCAACATTGGTCACCCATTACCAAAAATAGATTCCAATCAACACAAGTCAAGGAGAAGTAAAGGATTATCTCCCAACTACTCACTCTGCAATCCCATTAAATAATACAACTGAACCAGTCAGATCCTTAAACAAGAGTAATATAGGTGAGGAAAAAGAAAACAAAGAGAGAGAAACAACTCAAAACTTTCCTTAGAGTTTGAAGATAATAGCATTGCATTCCACAACTCAGAGAAGAAAGAGAGAGAGAGCAGCATATAATTCCCTTCATATTTCGAAGACAATAGCAATGAATTCCTTAACTTAGAAAAGAGAGGAAAGGATGTCAACAATAAGGAAGAGATATAGTCTCATCATTTCATCCTTCAAAAGGAGAAACACAATCAAAATTCAAAGAGAACTGAAACAGATCCCTACCGAGCACCATCTGGTTTCAACAATCATTACAACACAAATATCATAATCAAAATTGAATCAATGTATATAGATATACAAAAGAAACTAGCAAGTCATGAACTGAAAGGAAATTTTCCCATCAAATAATGAGAACAGTCTCAGTACTACAAATGTTATCACTAGAATTGATTAAACAAATACCTTTAGTTAATACAAGTTTCCAAAACAACAAGAACAATAACTGAATATTAAATTTATTCCAATGTTAATATCATCCACTGAGAATTTTTCTTATTTTCCAATTAGAGAGTGAAAGAGAACAACGATGGAGTAAAACACCCCTATGATATTTATATTTCTTTTCAAAAGACAATACATAGAAAAAAAGATATTGAATGCAAGTTTGACTGTCCTAACTTACCTTCAAATTACCCCAAACTCCCTTCTTCACAGAAATCAAGCAACAACACATGAGTTACAGTCTCTGAACTGATCTCAAGGAGAAACTGTAGACACCTAAAATTGGTTATCCAATTTAGTGTCCCCTGTGTGTATTTGTCTTCTCGAGTAACCTGGGGCATGTTTACATCACCATTTCTCCCTTAGGGTATTATTTAATATTTGATTTAAACATCTATCCTAAGTTTATTTCACCCCATTATGTTTTACCCATAGATAATTAAATATTAACTATTTAATTATATTTTCTACACATATCTTAACCACTTATCTACCCCATATCAATTCCTAACCTCCCATATCTATTTTATCCATCTATCCCCCCTATTTCTCCTCCTCCCAAACTGAGCAGTGGGATATTTCCCATATTTGAGGTGGAAGGATCACTTCATCTTTCCAAAAATCATCCCTTTTGGCCATTTCGGGAGTCTGTTCCCTGATCGGCACCGACCGGTACTCAGTCGACGCTAATTTTTTGGAACGGCGCCGATTTCATCTCGGTCGGTACCGATTACAAATACAGGGCCAGAATTCAGTTCTGGTTAGATAGAAAGAACAAGAGAGTTTTGACCATCAAGTCTGAGCATTATCTATCAAGTGAGAGCAAATCCTATCCAAATCAATCCCTGAGAGGAGTACCGTTACTCTGCTCCTACCACATCGACATCGTGAGCCTTCATTGATCTCCTGGTGACTTTGTTCCTACATCTAGCATAGGTGGAGCCTTGTCAGTATCCCTACGGCTCTTACAGATCTAGCAGAGATCGACGATCTAACTTCCACTATCTGTTTCTCAATCTTCCTCCAATTTTCCCCGAGTCAATTCCGATCATACCCAGTCGATGCCGATACTATCTAGTCAATGCTGACTCTATCTAGATGATGCCGACTTATCTCAGTCGACGCCGATTCTTCTCAGTCGACATCGATTTTCCTAATCGATGCCGATCTTCCTGCGGACAGGTAAAATAATTCAGGGAACACAAATCCAGCATTGTTTTCACACTTTCCCATTTTTATTGGTTTCTGTCTACTGTTTAATTTTATGTCTACCATTTTTAATCAAAATATAGACATTTACTTGCATCTTTTATCATGTATGCTTCTTTCCTTAATTTAAAATGTGGACTGACATCCGCTGAGGGGGCTTATCACTTCCCAGACCCGATTTTCAGGCAGTCCACCCAAATATCTTTTAACGTGGTCTTTTTCTGTCAAGCATCTGTGTCTCGCAGGTTTCTTGGATCTACTTTACAGGATCACTCATGTGCACCCGTCTTGTCTACATTATAATTCTTTTCCATCTACATCTTTAGATCTTGTCTTATCTATCAGGTATCGATTTCATTTGATTTTTTCAGGGTTTTTGTGTTTATTTTGGTACATTAACTTGGATAGGTAACAAGTGTGCAAATTCTTGATCTACATTCTGGCATGCCTAGTGGGACCCAACCAAAGTCCCTTATTGGTAAGTTCATTTATTTTCCAGTTTTGAGCTTCTGTTTTGTTTCTTCATTGCGTTTCATCAATTCTCCGTAGCATTTCCTTCCTTCATTTTTGGTCTTGCTTCTTTCACTTATAATTTGCAAAGTTAAAGTTTATTATTTCTTGCAAAACTAAATTCCAATTCCTATTTCGAAGATCAATAAGCCTCTCATTTGATTTCAAAATTGCATTCTTGATCCATCTTTTTTTGCAAAATTGTTATTTTATCGAAAGTTTTCTAGTTCTTTAAATTGAAATTTTCATTCTACTATCATCTAGATATATCTTTCTAGATTTCTTGGGTGTTTTCTTAACATGTTCTTGCAGAGCACATTGCTTGTTCATGGGATTGTTCGAGGGGAAGAGCTCAACAATGTGCTTTTTGAAGTCCACACACCTTGGAGAGCTAAATCTACAGGTATTCCTCTTTTACGGTGTTTTCTCCTTTTTAAGAACTTAAAAAGAATTTGTTTGTTTGCTTTCTATCACATTCAAACATTTCGATTTTGGTGCTTAAAAATAATTTAATCACATTTGGGAAAGAATTTGTTTGACTTTTCTTCATCGAAATCCAACACTTTGTTCTTAGTGCTTAAAAAGAACTTTTCCTTTATCATTTCTGTTTTATGCTATTCATCTAGTTTCCTAAATAGGCTGGAAAAATTAATCAAAATCGGTAGTGACACTATTTTATTTTTATTTTTCACCATTGCACACAAAGCCAAAATCACTAGGTATAAAGCATCAAAACAAAAATTCCTCCCCTAGCCTCACCTACTTGGAAGTGACATCCAAGAGGAAGAGCCTACGCGGTACTCGGGCTGTGCTATAAATTCATGGAAGTTATGGTATATATTGGCAAAGCACCTGACTCCCTTATCACAATAGTGTGTGAAGTGTGGGGGTAGGCCCCTATATCAAGCCACATACTGGTCTTTTACTGAAGTTCCTTTGGGACTCCTCACCAAAACATTCCCTAAACCATCCTTAGTTTGGCTATCTGAGTAGTTCCTGTTCTAAAAATCCCTCCCTAATATTTTCTTTCTTAAAAGCAAGAAAATATAAAAGAGATAATCACCTACGCTACTTGAATTTTCTGTGCATTAGTTAGGTCAATCTTCTTTTCTTTATATTTCTACTTGTTTACGACGGTCATCACTTAGTTACAATCTAGAAGAATGGCTTAACTGGCCCCTTCTTCCTCCGAGATCACCACTAGTGTGGATGTTTCAACACCCCTCGGGTCTTCCTCGGGACCGCTATTAGTTAGTTCCCCATCTTGGTCATATAATCCTTTCTATTAGCCTAAAGCAATCCCACCATGTCTAGCTTCCCCCAGTCCTTCAAAAATATCATCTGCTTCTGATATAGAGTATGTTCCTCACGGGGATCCTAAATTTCAGGTGCTCCTTGATCACAATTTGGTAGCCCTTATGGACTATCTAGTACATAATTCCATTTGAATATCTGATCAGGGACCACCAATTTAGTAAGTTTACAATTATCCTCATGAACCATCCCAAGATTTTGTAGAACAGTTAGCATTCTTTTTCTCACCTCGAACCATGAAAGAGGGTGGCACACTTGTGCCTCCTTTTTCTCTTCCACCGACCATGTCAATTAGTTCTCAAATAGTCTTGCCTATTCCTAATGTCGTAGTTACCTTGACTATTCCACAACCAACTTTTGAGAAGTCCTCTTCTCTAGCTATAATGGGTGCACCTGTGCACCCACAGATTGTTGTTAATTCTTCTATGCCATCCATTGCGTCCCAGGATCAGCACCTCTTTGTAATTCAACCCCCGTTCTACGAGTCAGTTGGTTCTTGCTTCTTGTCCTCCAGTTGGTCTTTCTTCCAATGTTCCAGCGACAGTGACCTTCACCCATCCTCTAGCATCGGCACCCTTAATAACCAATCCGGTAGTCAAAAGCCTCATTCAGACCTTGTTCCCCACCATGTCCAATCAAATCAATACCCATGTTCCTCAATCCATTCCAATTCAGTCGACAAGTGTAGGAGCCCACCAATCACAGGCTTCATCTTTCATTCAACCACCTTTTTTCTCAACCACTTGTCATCTCACAGCCTGTTTATACACAGGATCCTTCACAACAAATACCTCACCAGGCGTCACCCAGAACACCTAGTTATTCCTCTTATCATCTTGTTAATCAATAGATGAATCCCCCATTGACGCCTCAACAAAATCCACCATTCACTTCTTATGTAGGACATACCAGTATGCCTCCTCCTCAATCTGACGTGGTCCAAATTATTTTTAAGAAAATCATAGACCTAGAAGCCTCCACCAAAGGGGCTCATCCTTCATACTCTTTTGAAGAAGTGTGTAATGAACCCATTCATCCATCAGTGGCTTTTAAGCCTTATCCTCCCCAATGGGAACTTCCTAAGTTCTCAAAATTTTATAGTCGAGAGGATCCTCAACAGCACCTATGCGAGCATTCAAACACGCTTGCTACCTGATAGTCCAGGATCAAGAGCTTATGCTTTGTACTTTTCCTATGTCTCTAGTAGGGCCTGCTTTAGACTGGTACAATAACATTCCTCAATATTCCTTGTTTTCTTTCTCTCAATTGGCCCAGATGTTTGTTAAAAATTTTCAATAAATATCACACATAAGATCTTGATTACAGATCTTTATAACATTCATCAATTCGATGATGAGTCTATTGCAAACTTTTTCACTCGTTGGAGAGGGATAATAAACCAATTGTCTTTCTCCCTTCCTCAATCTCAATAGATCGAGTTGTTTACTTGATCTTGTGCTAATCATATTTCTTCCACTTTAAGGATCCAAAATTTTCATACATTTGAAGAAGCCTTTACGATGGCACGCAAACTTGAGTCCCGTGCCATTGAACAAGGAAAGTTAAAACTTCACTCTAAGTCCAAACCAGATTTTTCTCAGATTACAAAAACAAACCCTTCCACTTCTCACAAAGAAAAAAATCAAGGATCCACTAACGCTATTGTATTAAAAACACCACATGAGCTGACAACACTTCTAATCAAACACCGCAGAGAGACTCCTCGTCTTCTTGAAAAGGACCATTGTCATCTTGATCTTTTACTTCATTGGGGGAATCATATGCTTCTATCTTGGAAAAAATGTTGGAAGTTGATATGATCGATCTTCCCCCTATTAGAAATTTTGATGAGAACCAAGAACGTCCATTCTAGTATAGGGAAAATGACTTCTTTCGTTATCATAGAACCAAAGGCCATGACATTGAATGATGTCAGACCTTCAAAAATCTTGTCCAAAAATTCATTGATAAAGGTAAGATCATTCTGGATAACCCAAATGCTCCCCCAAATTAGGTTCTGATGTTTTTAAACAACCTTTTCCCAATCATTCCCCAAACAATGATGCTTCAGAGTCTTAAAAACCAAACACTCATACCATCTACTTCATTTCTACTGAAGAATCTTCTTCTAAAACTAAGCCACCTATGAACACATCGACTGAATCAGAACCTCTTATCACTTCACTAATCGCTGGGATTCCACCATCTTCAAACACCCCATCTTTGAATATTCCCACATTGTTAGAGATGGATTCATCTCCCTCTGCCTCTTTATCTGATCTTCCGCCTATGCCTGAGATAGTGTCATCCTCATTTGTCTCATCGTCAGATATTCTTTTGATGCTTGAGGTAATTACATCCCTTCGAGTTTCCACTGCGAATACATCTACTTCTGTTTCTCCCATTTTTGTTGCGACTATGCCATTGGTAAACATACCTATAGTTGTACCAACTTCAATGGAAGCATCTTTGATTTTGACTCTTCCTATTTCCTTTCCTACAGTATTTACACCCACAATTATTGTATCAGAAGTAGCTCCCTCACAAGGAATTGCTTCTTCATCATCCACTTCTTCCATCACTGATACTATTTTGCCTATTAAGGAAAAAACTAAAGAAATAGCACCGAAACCTACACTCTCGGTTCTTGACTTAAACCAAGACAACTAAAGTCTAATGTTACATCATTATTGCCTCCTCATCTCCTTCCCCCAAAAAGGTTACAATCACCTTATGCGGTTGAGGTTGTCACCATCCCTGAAAAAGGAAAACCCATATTTCAGACTATTAAGACCCTTAGTGCTTTCCCTCAAAAATATCTCTCCGCGCCTCATAAAAGATTGGATTTATCAAATGGGAAGGCATATTCTTCTACAATACTATCAGAACCATCATCTTCTTCTTCTACAACACCTTCTTCGCTGGTGCCTTGTAAAGAAAATTCACAGACTAGAGAGGCATCACCTCTTTTATCAAGACCATCATCTTCATCACCAAAAGCCCAGGCACCCTCTGTTCCTCCAATCAGACCTATTTTGGGAGCTCCTCCCTCATCTAAATCAGCATTATCTAAATCATCATTTGTTTCGATCAAGTAGCCTTCCCTACCTCTGGGGACCACAACACTTGTCACATCTTCATCATCTTCAAAATCTATCTTAGGAGCTCCTCCTCCACAGAAATCAATCATGCCACACTTTCTTCCATTTCAAGTGTCCAAGGTTGCTCCTCCCAATGTATGAAAAAGTAAAACGATCCCTAAAAATATTGTCAAACCAGACATGCAGGTTCTTTTACCTCGGCAATCTGTGGAGGTAAAAGAGGCACCTCTGTCATCTTTATCCTCATCTTTGTCTACCAGATTCTATACCGAGATTATTCGCAAACTTATCTAGTCTTCATCCATATCCCTTCCTCCGATCACACCCTATAATCCTAAAGGAGTAAAACCTTCCTGTTTTAACTCTGATTTGATTTGTGCTTACCATCGCACTCCAGGACATGACACCGAGGGATGTAAAGCCCTTCAATCTGTCCTTAACATTCTTTTGGAAGAAAGTGATCTTCTGCTAGAAGAAGAGGAGGAACAAGTATCTCCTATCATCTCAACCACCTCTAAGCCTCAATGGTCTACTCAGGCCTCTAGTTCTATTAATTCCACACTGGATGGTCTTCCACCTTCTCAAATCGACACGATTCATATTTCCACTAGAACACAACAATATGATAATCTATCATCATCTACATCTCGACCATGGGTTGTCATTTCTATAGCCCCTGAAGGCATTCCTCCTTCCACATCAGCCTCGAGACCTAGGGTCTCTATTCGTGCTTCACCTCAGGCTCAGATTCCTATGTCAGTATCGGAGAGTGTTATGAAACAACTTACCCATGCTTCAGTCAAAATATCTTTTTTTGACCTCATTCAATCATCTCCACAGCATCGACAAGATTTGATTGATAATCTGCACTGAATCACAGTAAATTTAGATGAGCCCCATCCTTTTGAGATGATTTTGGATTAGATAAACCGTCAACCACCATTTCCTTTGAAGATTCAGAAATTCCTTCCCTTTCTTCTGAGGATTTAGAGGCTCCCCTCTTTATCACAGTTCAAATCAACAACACTACATTAAAATGCACTATGATTGACAGTGGTGTTGCACTCAACGTCATTTCCTCACACACATTCAAGTAACTTAAGTTATCAAAGAACGTAGTGTCACCCCCACCTTTTACCCTTCGATCATTTAATGATCAGCTGGAAGTTACTTTAGGAACTGTGGTCCTGCCCATTCGAGTAGGTAAGAAGCTGCTTCACGAACTCTTTTACATTATTGAAGAGAGATTCCACTACAATATGATCCTCGAATGCTCCTGGATTCGTGCAATACATTGTGTCCCATCAGCCCTCCATCGATTCTTAAAATATTAGTATGAGGGAAAAATCTATACTCATCCAGGAGATCCTTTTCCTTCTGCACAATGTGACATGACCACCAGATCTGCCCCTCTAAAGGAGAATGCTTGTTCTCCTGACAAGGCTTCATCCTCTTCCATACCTACAACAAAACTACCAGATTTACAAAATCTAGAAGAGACATTGCAGCGTTTCTCACTAGGAGAGCTTCCTCTTCTCTCTTTTGACACCCATCTCAAACCTAATGAGTGTGGTAGACCAGATAAAAAACCTGAATATCAACCAGGTCTCGATCACGTCATCACCATTGGTCTACCCAATCAACAGACTAACTTCATTTACGGTGGTCTTGATACACCTCACTATCGCCTGAATTCTCCTCTTAGTGCCAAACCCTATTCAGCAGGGTTTGATTATCTACAGAATCCCATGTTTGCAAAAACTTATTTATATCAATGCACGTGGAAGGGTTTCGGCTTGGGAAAGTATGAACATGGTTTGCATGACCTCGTATCCATTCTAACTCTCAAACCACATCAAAATTTTGGTTTGGGATTTAAACCTCTTTCAAAAGCCACCATCACTATTCTCGATGAGCCTCTTCCCATTGAAGAACCATATTCTCCCACTAGTTCAGAAGCATCATTTGATGTGGATGATGCCATTTCCATCCCGTCTAACTTTTTTTTTTTAGTCAATACCATTTCCTTAGGGCCGCTAACCTATAAAACTAACAACAAATCCACTTCCATACCATTAGTCTTCCCTGAAATAGTTGGAGATGACTCTCCTACTATCAACACTATCCACTGTATGGATGATGAATTTGTCCTCACCTATCTGGGGGAAGAGGATACTTATCTTCTTAAAACCATTCCTTCTAACACATCTATGCTTTTTAACGAAGCCACTATCGATCTTAATATAGGGACTTCTAAAGACCCTCGCATCATTAAGGTCAGCCAATCCCTTGATCCATAGGAGTTAGGGGACTTTACCACTTTTCTTTCCAACCATCGTCAAGCCTTCACTTGGTCATATGAGGATATGCCAGGACTCGATCCAGATATCGTGGTCCATAATATCGTTACTCTTCCTGACATCAAACCAGTTAAGCAAAAATTACGTAAAATGCACCCTCGAGTAGCCCTTCTTGTTAAAGAAGAGTTGCAACATTTGCTTTCTGCTAACTTCATCCAACCAATTGATTATCCACAATGGGTTTCAAATGTAGTACCAGTAACCAAAGCTACTAGGAAGATTCAAATTTGTACCGACTTCTGGGATCTTAATCTTGCTTATCCAAAAGATGATTTTCCTCTACCTAATATCAACCAACTCATGGATTTAACGGCAAGTCACGAGATGATTTCTCTAGGTAGAATCAAATTCTCATCACACCAGAGGACCAACATAAGACTTCCTTCATAACTCCTTAGGGGACTTTTTGTTATCGTGTCATCCCTTTCGGTCTTAAGAACGTAGGAGCAACCTATCAGTGAGCAATGACTAACATCTTCCATGATCTCTTACACAAAACCATGGAATATTACATCAATTGTCTCCTCGGTAAATCCAAACATCGTCAGGATCATCTTTTCACTCTTGCACCTGTCTTTGAGAGGCTCATTCACTTTTGTCTTCACCTAAATCCATCCAAGTGCATGTTTGGCATTCTCACTGGTAAACTCTTAGGCTTTATCATTTCTATTAGGGGTATTGAAGTGGACCCCGCAAAAATAAAAGCTATCTGTGAGATGCCTCACCCTTCTAACTTAAAGCAACTCTGCAGTCTTCAAGTATGCCTTCAATCAGTACGTCATTTTATCTCACAATTGTCAGACCGTTGTTAACCTTTTCATCATCTCCTCTGTAAGAATGTTCATTTTGAATGGGATGAGCATTGCCAAAAGGCCTTTGATGATATCAAAGCTTATCTTCTTTCCCCACCTATGCTTAAACCTCCATGTGAGGGGGAGCCATTCTATCTTTATATTTGTGTGACTGACCATGCTTTGGGAGCCATGATCTTGCAACAGGACGCTAACGGTAAAGAACAGGTCATCTATTAGATTAGTCGCACCCTCCATGAGTATGAAACACGTTATTCCAAAGCTGAAAAGCTGTGTTGTTCTCTCTTCTTTGAAACTTGTAAACTTCATCACTGCCTCCTCAATCACAAAAATTACATTGTCACAAGTGTCAATCCACTCAATATAATGTATGCGAAGCCTTATCACAATAATCGTATCACTCGTTGGCTCATGCTCATGACAGAATTTGATCTCAAGTTTATTTCGTAAAAATCTATCAAGGGTCAGGTCATTGCAGATCAATTAGTTGATACTCCTCTTCTGGACACTCAAGTCCCCCTTGCTCAATTCCCCGATGAATATATCCAACAAATTGATTTTGGTCTTTCTCCATTTAAAGTAAAACTCTTCTTTGATGGATCCAAATGCCAGCAAGGGGGAGGTGTAGGTTTCGTTATGATTCCTCCTTGGGGTGCACCTATCCCAGTCACACATAAACTTAACTATGAGTGTACCAATAATATGGCTGAATATGAAGCTCTTGTTTTAGGTCTTCAAAACACCATTAATCTTGGTGCCCACCATAGCAACATCTTTGGTGACTCTGAACTCATCGTTAATCAAGTCACGGGTGTCTCTTAATGCAAAAATGATATCCTGTAAAAATATCATGATATAATTCTCTTTCAACTCCAATATTTTGATAAATTCACCATCCAAGCTATTCCTCGCACTGCGAATAGATTTGCAAATACAATGGCTTCGTTAGCCTCACTTATTCTACCTTTTAGCGAGGACTCACAACTTTATGTGGCTATGTAGTGATTAGATCAACCATCTCATCTCAAGCAACTAACTTCAATCAATGCCATCACAACCAATACTCAAGATGAGTGGTATCAACACATCGTTGATTATCTATCTCATTCAGTTCTTCCTCCAGATCTAACTTCTAATGGTAGAATATCTTTTATCCTACGCGCTAATTGCTATACTATTCTAGGCAAAATCCTCTGCAAACACGGCTTTGATGGTATTTTGCTTCGGTGCCTCAAAACCCCTGAATCATCTAAAGCTATCCAGGAAGTCCATGATGGTATCTGTGGTGGAAATTTTAGTGGCTTGGCCATAGCTAAATGCATCTTACGTTTAGGCTATTATTGGCCTTCTCTTAATCGAGATTGTTGTGAATACACTAAGAAATGTGTCAAGTGTCAACAACATTCCAATCTCACACATATCCCTAGTCAAGCTTTGCAACCTACAGCGGATTTGTGGCTTTTTTTTCAATGGGGTCTTGATCTCATTGGTCTCATCAATCCCCACTCTTCATAGCATCATCATTCTATCATTACTACCACAAAATACTTTACTAAGTGGGTGGAAGCTATTCCTCTTTCATCGACTAAAGCTAAACCCATAGTTGATTTTGTCTATCAACACATCATTTGTCACTTTGGTGTTCCACACAAACTCATCATAGACAATGGTAAATCTTTCAAAAACGTCAATTTGTAGAACCTCTATGACACTTTCAATATCAAGCTCAGCTTTTCTTCTCCATACTATCCCTAAGCTAACGTCTAGGATGAGGCTTCCAATAAAACATTATGTAATATCCTCGCAAAGGTAACTAGTCGAGCTGGTAGGGATTGGCATTTACATATCCCTTTTTCTCTCTCGGATTATCAGACTAGCATTCATACTCCTATGGGTGCTACTCCCTTCTCTCTAGTCTATGGGTCAGAGGCTATTCTTCCTTTGGAAGTCCAAATCCCATCTCTTCATGTTTCTCTTAGAGAATTTGTCTCTGATGAGGACTATCATCAAAATCATCTAGCGCAGCTTGAGTTGCTAGATGAGTGGCATCTCAATGCTCTTGAGCATCATCAAATCTATCTTGAGCATGTCAAACATGCTTATAACAAGCACTTGCAACACCGTGACTTCAAATTTGGTGATCTTGTTCTTAAAGAAAACCAAAATTTCACTACACTAGAACGGAGTCAGGGTGGTAAGCTTGCTCCTAACTAGTTGGTTCTATACGTAGTCACTCATAAATATAGGTCTAGGGCTTATTAGGCCCTAAAATAATGCTACATGTTTTATCTATAGGCTATTATAAGCCTAACCAAATCCTGTATATGGGAGTATAATCCCATATTGGGTTGCTTGTATAATAAATGGGATAAAATCCCACATGGGGTGACATTTTTGTTTTGCTAAGGTATTTAATACCTTAGTCTCCTCTTCTTTCACGTGGACTTCTCCACACATGGGCTTTGCATTTTCCACCGCTTCACCACGTGGTCTTTAACATGTACATGGGGGTTGGTAGATTTATATGGGCTGATCACTATGTTTAATTCACCCATTGTGTGAGCCAAGTGGTTGGCAAGTTGTTCATGCCACTATGTGGCGAGTTGGAGGTTAATGGGATAATATAGACCCCATGCAATATAGATGAGCCCGATCAATGTGGATAGCTCGCCGAGCTAAAATGTAACCTAAAATGGAACCTCTTAATGCCTTGCATCTAAGACCCTTCTGTTAAAATCTATCTTATATGATCTTAGTCGCAAAATAGATCTTTCATCCATCTAACAAATAGTCATATATTTTCATAGTGATTCGGAACTATGTGGTTCTCTGCGTTATGTCTTTTCCACCTTAAATATGAGTATCACGGATCTACTCATAGCATTTTTCTTATGGATATGTTCCTCCTCATAGTAGGGACACCTTAATCACTTCTTCATTTGTCCCAAGTATCTATCTTAATCAAATCTACTCGGGGCATGAGTAAGTGCTTTTTATATGTTTTCTTCCCCTCTATCTGATCTATCTAGTCTACACTTAGCTTCTTTCAAAAAATTCTCCAAAAGCTCTTAAAAAAAATAAAAATGGTGCTATCCTAAAAATTCCCAAAAGATAGACTGATCCCTCAAAGTACAGCTATTTATGCATTTTCAAAATGAATAAAAAGATATAGACCATGCCCTTAAAGGATGGCTACATTCAAAATACAGACCGCTCCCTTGAAGGACGGTTGTTTGTTTGCTTCTTAGCATCATTGAAAGACTTCCCGTATCGATCATTCTTTCTATTCTAGCAAACTTCCCACATTGATCAGTTTGCTCTTCTGTCAGAACAAAAATCATGAAGCTGAGACATAAGACCTTTTGTCAATCATATGGAGAACCCTATTTTCCCAATGGGAGCATGTATTTTTTCCTTTGTAAATTTTGACAAGATAAATACTTATTTCTCCTTCCATTTACCTTCTAGATCTGGTTTGCGACTAGCTAGTGTCAGGTTTATTTTAACCTCATATATGGCTTTGTATGCATGGTCTTTTGGTTTCCTATCAAAGTCTCTATTTCTGGTCAGTTAGGGGCCTAGCTTATCATTCTTGTTCTTATCTAGGTGTGTTTCCTTTATTTCTAATAAAGGTTATTTCATTACATCCTTGGCTCTCACAGAGAGTATTTCCTATTATTATTTATTATTCATCCAATTAAATTGACATTTAACATGTTAATTTAGTCAAAATTTATCATCTATCTATATTCTTCTTATCTACTTTTTCCAATAAAACATATCGAAACATGTATTGCAAACACATATACATCCATCTATGTCTATTTTTCATCAAAATTAAATTAACATCTTAAACATATCAAATCTATCAATCACATCTATCCATTTATCCATCTATCATCTAAAAAACATGACCATCCAAGTTACACTATATCTATCTATATCTATTTTTCATCAAAATTAAATCCACATATCAATCACATCAAATCACATCACGTCTATCTATCCTCTATGTCTATGTCCATCAAATCACATCTATTTATCATCTATCAGCATATGTCTATATCCATCACAATTATGCTACATCTATCCATGTATATCGAAATTAAAAAACATGAGTACAATCATATGACACAAAAAATAATGAATCTATATATATACACGAGTGTCTGTACAACAAAGAATGGATGGATTTCAATCAAGCCATCTATATCATACATCAAAATGCCTTCAAATCGAGGCTACATAAATATGTCGATACAAAAATATAACACATCTATATAGTAAAATCCAATAGGTGGAAGACGTTATTCCTCCACCCTCCTCTGGTCCAGGCTGTCTCTCCTGGCCACCGCCTATCGAGCTAAAGGCACCTACTGCTAGGGGCCTGTTGCCACCTCGGTCTCTCCTGGTGCTCCATCCCTCTGATACCCCACTAGCTGTAACTATCCCTAATCTCCTCCTTGCACTGTAACGTGGCACATCAGGGGCATGCTGTGCTAGGACATCCTCGTAGTATCTCACCTCGGTAAGGAGAGACTGATAAGTACTCAGGCTCACCATACCAAGTGCTCATAATGAAGCTACTAATGCTGCTAGTGGTGGCCCTCCTACAGTCATGCCCTATGACCTATACTTTGACATAGTGCATGTCTCACAATATTTGGCCCTGAGGACCTCTCTATGCCGATGGTAGCGATCCCTCTGCTAGATCAATGTATCGCGCTCCTAACGAGTTGTGTCTCTCTCAAGTATCAGGGCATCCCTCTCCTCTGTCAGAGCTCTGATCTCCTTGAGGGCAACCTGGTGTGTCTACACTAGGGTGGCATGCTCTCCCTCTAGCCTCTCCAGCACTGTGGCTATATCCTCCTCATCGGCGTCTATGGATGTTTGCAGGTGTCATGGTAGATTTTTCAAATACCATGCCACATAGCTGTCATTCACTCCAGCATCATCATCACTATCTACAGAAGGTGGGGCCTCCCTCAATGGATCTGTCAGGATCAGAATCGATACATCAGTCTCTCTGTTATCTCACCTATATGGCCTATAAGTGGTCGGAACTGTCTGCACTAAGCATAACTACCTCAATACCCATATAAACGGGATGCACTCCCACATATCTGTCCTACGGCCCCTAACCACCTTGCTCCATCTCAACCCCACCAGGTGAGCCTCCTGACCATCCCATGTTAGATAGACCCGATATGGTCTCCAAATGACCTGCTCTAGTGTCAACGTCCTGAAATGCTTAGCATACCACTCTGTAGATCTCCTTGTATCTCCCGAGGCCATGTCAGCCCGCCATCATCGAAATCCATAATCAATGTCCCCCACTGCTGCTGGCATCCATGGAAGCCTGGATGGCCTGATCACTACTATGTGCTCATATGCCCAGCAATGGAGCACAAAACTAACATCGATGCCTATCCTCCTGCCACTGGTGTACATCCATATCTCATAATATATCTAAGCTATCAGGGCATCAGAAAACGTGAACACCTATCTAAACCGCAGGATGTCACAAACACAATCTAGTAGCAGCAACGGAAATATCCCACCTCCTGAATCTGGCAGAGCAAAATAGGAGATTTCCATCTAAATCAACACTATCCATCTACTCATAGCATCATCCTGTCTGTATTGAGAGGCTATGCTCACCGCCCCAGACACTATCTTTGAATCATCTACCATGTCCCTGTATAATCATCCTAGAGCCCTCTACTGCTGCTCTCGTGGATTAATCTCAATCGAGTTCCTGGTGATCAGAAGCCTCAAGATCCTATATATATCCTCGTGGGTGATGGTCATCTCACCCATTCTGAACCAAAAAGTGCAAGTCCATCTTTCCCATCTTCGTACTAGTGCTCACAGCAACTCTACATCTCGCGGCACTCGTCTATAGTACCAGAAGCCCCCAAGCCCGACTAACTCTAGGTGGCACCAATCTGTGTCAGTCACATCAGGGAGAATGGTCTCCAGAAGCTCAGGAATAGCATCCCACATGTGTAATGCCTCTCGTACCTACATCCATGACATCAAGAGCAATGTTAGATTCCCATTTATCTAAATCAGAACATCAAAAAACACATTCTATCATCTTATTAGTCTATTCGGTCCAATCGGCATCGATTTACTTAAATCAGCATCGATCCGAAATTGCCAACGTCAATTTAAGATAACCGGTGCAGATTTCATCTACTCAACGTCGATTTTTCCAATCGACACCGACTAGGAGGCCGAGTGTCAAAAACACTCTTGCTTCTCACTTATTCCCTTTTTATCTAAAATTTGGCATCCTAATATGTTATTTCATGATAAAAGTATATAAGGAAGTTCGGGTAGATTCACTTACCCCCAGTCGTGTCCTCTTCCACTTCTGACTGCTCCCAGAGGCTTCCATGGTGCTCAAATCCAATTTTTGACTCTCTCTAAATCAATCGTCACAATCTAAATAAATCGTTCATGTTTTCCTTTCACATATTTATATGTGCTCAGTATGGTCGGTGCTGATTTATTTGGTCGGCACCGATTGTTATGGTCGGTGCCGATTAATCAGGATCGACACTGATTTAAGCCTATTGTTGTTGATTCATTCACCTCCCTTTCTTCCATCTCTTAATATTCTTAACATAGTTTTGATGCTTGGCTTATTTATCTGGTCATTATTGTGCCCTGAATGTTGCCTTTTGGCACATACTTTTGATATTATCATCCATTTTGAGCATGTCCCCTGTACATGAGGCACTCACATTTTTCGGCAGCTTAGAGTTAACATGTCTGTAGGCACTAACATCATCTGCTTTACAGACCATCTGGTTGTCCCTAGCAATGTGTCTCTCTTTAGGTGTTGACTATTTTGCAGCCCTCCTTACACTCATGGGTCTATAGGTACTAACGTCGTCTCATGTGGAGACCGTCTAGTCTGCCTTACCAATGTGAGTTCCTTAGGTTGTTGTCTTTTATTTATTTTTGTATGTCATTAATGATCAGATCTACTCCAGGCATCTAGCTGGGGCATCCTGCGTTTTCATCTACATTTTTCAAACTTGGGATCAGTTTCTCTTTTGGGGCCCATCCCATCCCTAGTTTGAGGGGGATCACATCATCACTTTTTCTTCCTTTCTTCCAACTCCTTGTTTTTGTCTCGCAACCTTGCTTATCGCAAGTTACTTGACAAAAAGGGGAAAAATGTAGACACCTAAAATTGGTTATCCAATTTAGCATCCCCCGTGTGCATTTGTCTTCTCGAGTAACTTGGGGCACGTTTACATCACCATTTCTCCCTTAGGGTATTATTTAATATTTGATTTAAAAATCTATCCTAAGTTTATTTCACCCCATTATGTTTTACCCATAGATGATTAAATATTAACTATTTAATTATATTTTCTACATATATCTTAACCACTTATCTACCCCATATCAATTCCTAACCTCCCATATCTATTTTATCCATCTATCCCCCCTATTTCTCCTCCTCCCAAACTGAGCAGTGGGATATTTCCCGTATTTGAGGTGGAAGGATCACTTCATCTTTCCAAAAATCGTCCCTTTTGGCCATTTCAGGAGTTTGTTCCCTGATCGGCGCCGACTGGTACTCGATCAAAGCCAATTTTTTGGAACGGCACCGATTTTATCTCGGTCAGCGCTGATTACAAATATAGGGCTAGAATTCAGTTCTGGTTAGACAGAAAGAATGAGAGAGTTTTGAGCATCAAGTCTAAGAATTATCTATCAAGCAAGAGTGAATCCTATCCAAATCAATCCCTGAGAGGAGTACTGTTACTCTGCTCCTACCACATCAACATCATGAGCCTTCATCAATCTCTTGGTGACTCTGTTCCTACATCCAGCACAGGTGGATCCTTGTCAGTATCCATATGGCTCTTACAGATCCAACAGAGATCGACGATCTAACTTCCATTGTCTATTTATCAATCTTCCTCCAATTTTCCCCGAGTTGACACCGACCATACCCATTCGACGCTGATTCGGTCTAGTCAATGCCAACTTATTTCAGTCGACACCGATTCTTCTCAATTGATGTTAATTTTCCTAATTGATGGTGATCTACCTGCAGACAAGTAAAATAATTCAGGGAACACAAATCCAGCATTGTTTTCACACTTTCCCATTTTTTATTGGTTTCTGTCTACTGTTTACTTTTCTGTCTGTCATTTTTAATCAAAATATAGACATTTACTTACATCTTTTATCATGTATGCTTCTTTCCTTAATTGAAAACATGGGCTGACATCCTCCGAGGGAGCTTATCGCTTCCCAGACCCACTTTTCAGGCAGTCCACCCAAATATATTTTAACGTGGTCTTTTTCTTGTCAAGCATCTATGTCTCGTAGGTTTCGTGGATCTACTTTGTAGGATCGATCATGTGTGCCCATCTTGTCTACATTAGAATTATTTTCCATCTACATCTTCAGATCTTGTCTTATCTATCAGGTATCGATTTCATTTGAGTTTTTCAGGGTTTTTGTGTTTAGTTTGGTACATTAACTTGGACAAGAAACAAGCATGGAAATTCTTGATCTATAGAAACAATAAAATAAACAAGACTCCAACCAGATGCTTCAAGTTGAGTCCAATAGAGAAGAGAAAACTATAATGTCCCTTCCCAATTCTCTAAGGTAGACAAGATTGATCTAATAAATTGTTCAAATTAGATATCCCAACTCTTCAGTATCATAAAAACATCAATTAGAGTGCAAGAAACCAGTAAATCCAACCAGATGAACTGATAAGGGTAACTATTGAATCATGAAACCTTACCTCTAAAAGGACTCAGAAAACAATCGATAAGTCTTTCCACAATGCTGATAGCAAAACTTAACAGCTTTACTTCCAGTCATATTTATATCAAGGGAGTTCGTTCATACCCCAAGACTAGTTGGGTCTTTAACAATTCTTTTCAAACATAAGGTGAGAAAATGAAAATGAAATTAGATAAATGCAAGTAGGAGCTAAACATGCCTGCTCAAAATATCAAACAGAGGAGAAAAAACCAAAACGTATCCTTTCTCAGCATTGACATCCATTAACTAATTCACAGCAGACCAACAGGATTTCAATCAATCATATCATATCAAGCTCAGAAAAAGTAAGACTTGGTTATTGTTATTTGTAACAAGATTGAATCCAAAAAACTATGATTCCTAACAACCATATCAGCAAGGATCAAACATGAGTAACAAGAATCGAAAACAACTTCAAATAACTACAAAATATGTCACTCATCTTACATTCTTCCAACAAAGGAAAAAAAGTTTAACTTGAATATTTTTATCAAACAGTGTAATCCTCTAATTGTTTTACACAGTGCACAGAAGTATACCAGATTCGACAACATTCAGTTTGGACAATGGTTAAAGCCAAATTTTTTCATTCTTCCAGAAAAGGAAAAAACCCAAATCATATCTCATCAAGCAGTAACTAGGCAGGTATAAACAGTGACAAAAATACAAACATAAATAAAAATACGCATCATATATAAAAACCCATTTGTTTCCAAAAGTAGATTTCTTTTAATGAGTACGTTTATTAAAAAGAATAATAACTTAATGGGTATATCCTATCATGTCTGATAGAGCTTCTATTCATTTACAGAATATTTCTAGCCAAGCCTCCCACAATATTTTCCTTTTTTCCAAGTGACGTCAACAATTCCAAACTTCCTATTTCCTCTTATACTTCCACTGGATCAAAAATAGCTCAAAGGTGGTAAAAATAACAAAGGATTGGAAATATAACTACTGGTTTAAAGAACCCAAAACTTACATGCAAAGCAAAATTTACAAAGACTAAATGACCAAACAACCCCTCCAAAATCCACTTGCATGTCTTCCAAGGTGGTTTCTTTGCCATGACTGAGGCTCATTAATACAAGGATAGCCAAATCTCCTGTCTAATTCTTCATGCCACTTCCATCGAAATTTGGTGAGCTCCATTTCAAAATTTACATGCATTTTTTAATTTTAGATATGATGTCAACTAAGAATCCTCTTAACTCCCCATGTCTCTGCCAAAACTAGTTGTTCAAATCTGATTAAATTCCAAATCAAATCTCATAAATGCCTTAGAAACCGTCACCACCGACTCACCACTTTCCATGCAACCCTTAGGTACCCCTTATATTATTATTATTTAGGTTATATTTTCATTAGGTTATGATTCAACCATAGTCATAGGTACACATTATTTGCCTTAGGTTACTTCTAAATCCATAACCTTAAACATAACAACTTAGGTTAGGGTTTCACTTAAGAAATTTTGTAATAGGTAATAGGTAATAGGTAGGCCCTTATTATCTTATCTTAAAATCCACATAGGATAGAAAATTCCAACTATGGTTAAGTTATCCACCTTAATAGTCCCGTAATAGGCCCTCGTTCTTATTATGCCATTCAACATCTTTAAAATATTTATCAAGAAGGTCCAAGTTTACCGATTGTAGCAAGATGCAAAGTAAGGACACCAAAAGAAGGGTCCTCAAAATTATAACATAATAAAACTCAGTCCCTTAATATCTTCCATTTTAGAATGTTAGTTTATCAAGTTGATCAAGTAAGAATAACTGAATCATACCTTGGGTCAATGCAATTGATCCAAGGTTTTGCTGTTAACATAAAATAAGAATGAAAATGATAATACAGGTTCATGTCCTTGCAGAACATAGAGAAGAATGACTTCATTTTCAAGTAAGCAGAATCAAAGCAAAATGAATCTTTGTACAGTAATATTTTATCCATTGCAAACATGATTTCAAATATTCAAAAGGATACACCTTCCTAATACAAATCATATGTCTACATTTGCAATGTCAAAAGGGAAAGTAATCAAAGTAATAGTTTAGACAATGATGTTACAAGGTGTGCATGCACGTTTACACTTTCAGTTTCAGTAAATATTTTAGGGAAAATCATCTACTAAATATGCACAAAATGATGGAGAAATGCAATGCTGATAACATCTCCAAACTTGTTATTTAAAATTTGATGAAATAGCTGGTATGGATGATCATTCAATCTCTGCAAAGCTGATTTGTGTAGGATTTGATGGTGCTTTTGTCATGTAAAGTCACAAAAATTTAATTTGTATTCATCTACAAACAATTCTATCCCCTTACATGATACCTATTCACTGTATGGCTCACTGAATTAATTTGGATTACAATATTGTAAGTAATTTTGAAACTTTTACTAAGGTGGAAGAGCTGATATAGGACTTACATTAATATACGTCAAGCAGTCCTAAAATATTTCTAGAGTTTTAGATATTTTTGGTTGGAATAAAAAATGGTAAAAAAATTGCTAAAATATGTTGACACAAGATGGATATCATTGTATGAACCATGTTGTAGTATTTTTTAGGAATACAGGTCCTTAGCAAGGTATATGTTCAAGCATCAAAGACAAGTGGAAAAGGCTAAAGATCTATTGTGTTAATTGATAGCTTTAGATACATTATTAACTTTATGTGTTATTTTTCCAATGTTGAAGGAAATAAACATCTTGTTGAAACATTCTCAAGAAAGATCCATATACATTGTTGATTTTATAAAATTAACGAGACAGATATGTATGATTTTTGATACCTTGTATATCACCCAAGACTAGATTCAAAATCCAATTTTTAGTAGCTTCAAGGTTTTGGAAGACACCAAAGATCCAACAGATATATAAAGTTCAATATCAATGGTCACTTTTGTATTTTTGTTAATGGTAAAAATATTAAATTGCACACTTTATTTAAAGATACTTATGTAATAGGTTCTGAACTTGAGGATTTACCTATCATGAGATGTCTTTTTGATGTTACAGTTTCTGATCTATGTAAAAAAATTATGAAAATGTCTTAAACACTATCTTCTGAGATCAGAGAGATTTTTAAAAACAATGATCTTTTGGAGGTCATGAGAGTTATAAATCCCATTTTTCGGAACTCGATGATTGATGAAGAACAAAGAGCTACAAACTTCAAGATTTCTATGACTGCACTTATGGAGAAGTTTTTCAAATCTCCACATGTTTAAGGAGGGGAATTAAATGGTATATTACACACACAAAATTATTCATATCCCAGTCACAACATTTTTCATTTACAATGTCTATATAAGTTTATTGTTGACCTAGTAGAAATGGGTGTTGTCACTCTATTGTGGAGAAAGATGTATAAAAGTAGCATTCTTAGAGAGAATATAAGTGAATAATTAAAACTATATGAACTCATACAAACAATGATTCTTGGGTATATTGAAGATGAAAGGGTATTTAGTGCACTTACATTTGTGAAATCAAAACTTCACGAAAAATTAGACAAGAATTTAGAAACTTGTTTGAGAATCTATGTTTCAAGATATAGGCAGACACATTTCCATTTAAAAGAGCACTACTACATGGACATCTCTTGCAAAGCACATAGTTGTTAATCTGATAGAGAATAATGAAGTCTCTAATAATGGTGAAATTGAATTGGACTTTGCTAGACAAGATACTGTAACAGATATAAGAAGTGATGAAGGACCATCCAAGATAGGGTTGTTTCAGCTACCAAATAGTTGATTGTGTTCATTTTTTGTCTCTGAAATATATATTGTTACTTGATATTTTTTTCATCTACATATATTGTGCATATAATGTTTGGAAAAAAATTAATCCCTTCTATATTTTTAATAATGTTTGCAATTAACAGATGGTAAATAGTTCATATTTGTGCAATATCATATATGTAAACTAGATGATTTAATAAAATTAAAGTTCATTACTAATAAAGTGTGTTCAATCTTTGATTTATCACTATCGCAATTCCACAGGACTAATTTTTCAAAAAAAAATTATAATCTATATATGATATATAACATCGTGATTATTAGGATTAATAAAAATCATAGCAATCTGCAACTACATCCCATCATGATTATTAGAGATAATATTTACATGATGAATCAAGATTCAACTATTGAGATCGATAACAACATGCACATTCAAGACACAAGTTTTTCTCTAAAAAAAATAGCCCCACGAACACTCTCTCTCACTTTTTAAGGCTATCCTCTAACACCTACACCTCTGTCTTCAAAGTCTAATATTTTACTGTAATTAAAAAATCCCATAATAAGTATTTATAATAAGATAAATGATAACTATATATTTATCTAATAATATAGAAAAATAGAACTTACCATGGCCAAGTCTTTATCTACATTAGCAATAGTGACAAGGTTCTTATCACGAATTCACTTGTTGTAGTAAGACAGTGCCTCAGCATTCATATTAGCTAATAAGTTCAACATAATTGTCAAAAATTCATCCCTACTGTAAACATTATCGATGAATATAGTTCCTTTTTGTGCTTGAGCATGTATAGCTTCAATCACCACCAGTTGATTTTTAACCAATGAATAAATTTTTACTTTATTTTCAAAATTATGATATCTATCATTGGTTTCTTTTATTAGAGATTTTGCTCTAATTTCCCACATTTTTAGGTCCTTAATATTAGAAATATAATTCTTTGTGACAAGGTTTTTAGAATTATCTAACACAAGGATGTCAAGTGAAAACCTAGTCTTTGTATCATCATCCATATTTTCTTGACCAGTTGGGGAAGGAGGATATGAAGAGCCTACCAGATCTAACACTTTCTTATGAACAAATTGCACCAGATCCTCGACATGCCTTGTTTATGCTGCCATGTCAAACTAGTTTTCAAACCCAAGATGCTCCTCATCCATTTCTATATTATTTAAATAAGAAGTGCCTCTGACACTTTGCATGCCACCAACTGAAAAATTGGGTAAATCAGATGTTGTGAAATTATGAGTTTCCCTTCTCCTAGTCATTCCAAGGTTAAGGAGCACAAGAATTTTCCCCCTACCATAACTAGGTGAAGGAGATGGAAGGCGATGTTGGGATGATGTAATCCTTATGCACTAAGATGGATTCAGAGAAGAGAATGTGGATTTCGGCATGGTCAAGGGATAAATTTCAGATTTTAAAAGATCTACAAGCAGCAATACTTTAATAATATCAGATTCAGTAATTCGTATGTTAAAAATTTAAAATTAAGAAGAAAAACAAGTGAACAGTAAGAACTTTTAATTAGTAAGATTAACACCAATAAATATTTCTTATGTTGTGAAAAAAAATTGTAATCAATAGACTATGGCACTAGGTGGAAGGGTGGTGGTGGCATTGGCATGGAAAATATTGAATTTAATGAAAACCAATTAAAAAGAATGATAAATTCATAAAAGTAATTCAAAATTCTAATATAAATAAATTTTAAGTCACTATTTATTGGTTACTTTGTACCAGAACTTGAAGGTACTGGGAAAATATATGGTGGTGGTGCAGATTGATACTATTCTTGTTCTTTCTCAGGTATGTATGTCGTGTGTTCTCCACCACGAGTGAGAAGACACTCTCATATTCATCAATGCAGATATGTTAGAAAAGGATGCAAATTAGGATAATAAAATTAGAAATATGTCATTGTCAAGAATCACAGATTTAGATTATCATTAGTCTATAAAATAATATCGTAAAATTGAAATGATTGTGTGGTATGTAAAACATAAAACCTAAATTTTCATGTGCATCATGATTAGAAGCACAAAATGTTCTCTCCTTCTTCCAGGACTGGGCCAAGTGGGAGGAATCCAAGGAACTAAGTATTCATTTGTTTGGTCTCAACTTTACCAAAGAGTCATTGGACATGGTGACATCATTTTCTCCAGACCCCTCAGACCGAACAGGGTTATGCAAAAAAACTACCACATGATGGAGTTCCAATTTTTCATTTTCTTTTATCTATTCATAATAAAATTATAGATTACATATTTATAAGAATTAATTTAACAATGTTTTTTAAAGGAAACAAGATTAAAAAAAAATTAAAACAAAATACTCACCAACTTTTTGTCCAGAGGAAATCCATGTTTATCCATCTTCTCGTGAAGATCACTTGGAATAGCTATGGATTTGAGTCCATAAAAACCCTCATAATAGAAAGAAAGAATATAAAAATAAGAACAAATAATTGCAAAGGGATTCAATTTATCTTTTTCAAGTTCATAACAAATATTTGATGTAAGATATGAGCATCAATCAAATATAACTCTGACAATAGTTTGAAGAAGGTAGTACATTTCCCACTAAGGAATGTCAATGTATCTTCTCTGTAGAATGATACGGGATTGGAAAATTTCCACCATGGCTAGAAGGAAGGGGTCTTTGATAGATTGAGAGTTAATTCCTCTTTTGGATGGAGTATTAACCTCGGCCTCAATAGATAGATTGTAATGAGACTCCAAAAAATTATTTTTCTCATAAAAAAGAATAACTTTGGAGCTTACAGGAATTGTGTTTTCATGAAGTAGACCCGTTAGATGATAAATATCTTTAGGTTTTATTTTGATGTGAAATTGGTGGGATGGTTATTGAAATTTGAAAGTTCCATATGAATTATTATACACTTGCATTAAATTATTTAATAATTTATGGTTTTTCTAATATTGGGGCATGTAAATAATTCCATAGAAGCTTGACTCAGGAATCTAATTGGATTGGCTATTTATTTCAAGGTTTTGGAGCAATTGTATCAACTCGGGATATAAAATGTTTTGGTAAACATACAAGGTTGGTTTTATGGTATTTTTTCTTGGGGCCATTATTCCTCAATGTTGATTTCTTGAAAAAAGAAGAGGTTGGAAAAGGACAAATAAAGATACATGTATATGAGCCTTAAGGGTCATAGAACAAATTGTGTAGTAGGTGGCATTGGATACTATCTAGTACTGGAAGACTGGAAGTGGACAAGAAGGTTGGAACTCTCTAAAAAAGTCTATCTTTGAGAAACGTGTGCATGAAAATGGGAAAAAATGAATGGGGATGGGTATATATATGAAAGGAAAGTGTATTAAATGTGTGGAGTAGAAGACATGTGGCATATTAAATGTCAAAAAACAATATATGTTACCATTCAGGAATAACATATAAATGCTAACGGCCAAGAACACCACACATAGGTTAGCTTCTGGTAAAAATGCCTGCATTGGCAACTCTATTACCAACCAGAAACACATGTTACCAACCGGTAACAATATGTTACCGGTCGACAACACCATGAAAACTCAGCGCACCATTACCAACTAAAAATGTTATATTTATGACTGGTAACATCATCGTTACAGTCGGTAAATGTGTTACTAGCTGGTAACATTACATTACTGACCAGTAATACTAACATTTTTTTGTCTTTTGGTAGCATATTGTTGCTTCGTGCTTACTGGCTGGTAATAACCAAACTTTCTGGTTCCTGCACCATTTTTTGACGTCGTCACAAAAATCATTTTTGTACATTCACCTGCAACACAAATACATATTTTGTCAAATTCGCCACCCATTCTATAATATTTTTTTGGGGGGGTCTTAAAATGAACCCTGCCTTCATGGGGACCTAGAGGAAGAAATATATATGGAAAAATCTCTAGGTTATGTCTAATATTACTCCTCATTTGAATACTTAAGAATTTCATCTATAGCCTTAAACAAGCCCCTCAGGCTTGGTGTGCCAAAATAGACTCCTTTCTTCTTACATCAGGGTTCACTAGGTGTCACTCTGACCCAAATGTTTACATATTATGAAAAGATGAGTTTATGCTTATTTTAGTATTGTATGTTGATGACTTGTTGATTATGGGTAGACCTTCCTCAATTAATGATTCCATGAACACTAGCATGGCCAATATATTCTTTGTGGCAGAATTGGGTTTGCTTAACTACTTCCTTGGGATTTATATTACCCAATATGACTCAGGGATCATCATTTTTAAATCTAAGTATGCCCTTGATTTTATTTCTAGGTTTAACATATCTGATTGTAAGACATCTCCTACTCCCTTCATTTCTAGAGTCAAGTTAGAAATCGATTTCTCCACTCCCTTAGTCTATGGTACCTTTTATCAGAAATTAGTGGGGATATTTATCTACCTAACTCATACTAATTTGTATCTTTAATTTATTATTGGAATCATGTCTACTTTCATATGGGAGCCTCATGAGTTGAATTGGAAAGTAGCTAATTGGATCCTTCACTATGATAGAGTAACTTATATCGATGACATTCATTACTTTGGAAGGACATAGATTGATTTAGATAGATTCACAATTTTTTATTGGGCCGGTGATCATGATCTTAAAAAGTCTACCTCCAAATACAAATTTTATCTTGGTTTGGGTACTATCAGTTGGTTAATCAAGAAGAAGAAAAATATTTCTATATCTTCTATAGAGGCATAATACAGTGGAGTAATCAACGTTGCCACAAAAGCTATTTGGTTACAGGGAATTCTAACAGAGTTTTGTATTCACTTTCAGTTTCCTACCATCATCTAGTATGAAAACCTTAGCACTATCTCAATATACCAAAATCCATTTCAACGTCAGTATGCAAAGTACATTGAGATATAAATGCACTTCATTTAGGTGTTGATTCATGAAGACATCATTTATTTACAATACTATCAGACTTCAGATCAAGTTATAGGCATCTTTATCAACCACTTCATTGAAGACAAGTTTTTTCACTTGCACTCTCTTGTTGGGGTTATGTATACTACATCTACACATCTTCTTTAGTATTTCAAGACTTTTTATCCTCTTCTTATTCTAAAAATATTATATTTTGTACATCGGTACCTCATTGGGCCTTGTTGTCAAGGCACCTATAACACATATTTCTTAGTTTTTCTAGGGGAGTCGTCTTTCTCCTTCTATCTTACCATACCTATACCTAAGCTTTAATTAAGTGGGGTGTTAGTGTGAGGCTTTATTTTTTCCTTTTATTAGTTTATTAGGTAATCTCCTCCTTACACAAGGTGATTCATCTGACTTAGGTGAATCATATGTCTATTAGGAGTTATATTACATATGAAATATTTTGTCACAAAATTTTTCATACTTTTCATGTGTGTCATATTTTTCATAGGTTTCATACAAGAGTTACATTTTATTTATAAATTTTAACTCATTTATTCCTTTTTGAGGTATGATTAGTCTAGGCATAGGAGCTACACATCACTCTCAATATGTTCTCTCTTTTTTAATCTATAAGAATGAGTATGCAATTTTATTTTTACATTCAGAAGTTCCTTGCATTCATGTTTTTCTTGCTAATTACTCAGAGGAATTTTATGTTATCATTCAAGTAAAAAAATTTTAATATACATGCCATTAAGAGAGAGCTTCATTCCCTCTTTTAAATAGGGACCATCATTCTTGTCTAAGTTATCCTTATTTTATTTTTGTCAATATGTATCTATAATGTGGACTATTGAGAGGGTGAAATGCTCACCCAATGATTTCTCCCACTTTTTTTGGATGTATGATATGATTCAAGGAAAGTGCAGACCAAATAATGAAAGCTAAAATTGATGTGCACATATAAAATAGAACTCTTGCATGTAGAATAGGTAGTACACATGGTAAAAACTATGGTGTATATAAATAATGGGAATAAAGGCTATCCAAAAGTGTTAGTCACAAACAAGCATATATGATGTAATAGAAACAATCACAAGACACGGTAACATTATAAAAATTAAAGCAAGTAGTTGGATGAATACATGGGAAAAAAGTATAGATGTCACAAGAAAAATAGAGCCTTTGTGATAAAAAAAAATGAACATAGGCCATAGCCCACAATTAATGAAAATCAAGAGACAAGAAAAGAAGACAAGATACAAGAAAATCAAATAAACATGATTGGAAGTAGGCCTACAAGATGAATTTTGTACATGAATCATGTGTTAGTATGTTAGGAAAAATTGATAGTATGCCACAATATATGTAGTGGAGAAATATGAATGAAACTAGTAAATGTTGCAGAGATAAAACATGCATATAGAGAAAATAAGAACAGTAGATTCCCCAAAAATCCTCATTGGGACTAGTAAGGTACAGTGCTAAACATCATGCATGATGTAAGAACCTATAAGTAATCTACATTCACATCAAGAGTATCATGTGAACATGCATATGTGTATGGAAAAATATAGAGCATAGTATGAGTTAAGGTAACATGATAAGAAACATGCAACATGGAATAGTATAAGCACACAAGAGTACATCCAATCAAGATCTAAGCTAGTATCTTTTATTTTTGTAAATATGTGAACATGAAATAGAACATCTATGAGAGGGGGACAAGGTTTCCTCCCAGTGTATGTGTGTAAATTGAGGTTCATGTAGGTAAGTGTTCCCTCAATAGTAATGTTTGGACCTAGAACAAGAGTGCATCATTGGGTATTGGAGGAATAGTATGTCCCCATTGTGTGAATGTTGCAATGACCTACTAAATGAGGGTAAAGGGAAAGGGCTCACTATCTGCTAGTGTAATATGGGTGTGTTATCCAAAATGTGCCCCTGCTCATTTTTGTGGCTAACTCCTTGTGTTCTTACCTCTCTTGTGCCTTAGTGTCCATTTTTTATGTTTAGGCACTCAAATCTTTCTAAAAATGGAGCAGGAAGGGCCCGTGACCAATAAAAACGTGCCACACAGCACTTGGAGTGGTGGAGCATGGAAAAATTTGAAAAATTTTCCAAATACCAAACGGGTAAAAATTCAAACTTTTTGCCCGCCGATCCGATTTTGACCTGTTTTGCCCTAAATTTTCAAATCACCATATCTTTCGATCCGAAGCTCAAATTTTCACGATATTTATATCAATGGAAATCTGGTGAAATTCTTTACAATATTCCATGTTCATTTTTGAATTTTGGTTTAGTTTAGAGGGAGAAAATCAAAAAATGCTTCTGGTACGCGCCCATGGACAGAACTGATGTTTCAACAACCAATTTTAATGCAAAATGGGTCACATTCTTCTCCAACATGGTCAAAAATGTCAGGGCATGGGTTTGTAAGGACCTCCATGCTATTTTTAATGCATTTTGGTCAATGGGGAATGGGTCCCACATTTTTTCATGTTTTCTCTCTCCTAGACTTGACCCATGCACTGTAAAAGCCAGATTGAACACTTTTTTGCATAGCAGGCTTTTGTTTTCACCTTTAGCAAGTGATTTTGGCAAGTATCAGACCTTCTAGGGATTGTAACAGGTTTTTCTACCTCTTTGGTGTTGGAATACAAGGATTTTGATGTTGAAAATCACAATGCAGGCTCTGTGAATGCTTTCAGTCCTTTGTATGTGTTGTTTGCTTCATTTCAAACCCTTGATCACAATTATCAACCTTTGCATGATGATTTATGTTACAATTTATGAATTGTGTCAATTTTCATGAGCAAGAAGTGCTCACCACTCCTTTGGTGTATCACCTTTATTAGTTTAGTTTTAATTTTTACATTTCTTATCCCTGTCTCCTTGCAAATTAGGATAAAATTAGGATCTGAACCTCTACAGTTGTGCAAATAATAGATCTAATCAGAGGATTTTGAGGAACTAGCCTCTAATCTGGAGATTCCTCTCTCATCTTGCAAGTCCCACACTTGGAGAGAGGTTTCAATGTTGTGCAATCACACTGGATGCCCTAAACATCAACTTAGAACCTTAATTTGCATCCAGGGGTGCTACTGATTTGCAACAACATGGTGCACATGTGATCATGATCAAAGACTCTATGGCCACAAAGTAGTGTATATGGAGAAATATATTGAGAAATGGGCCTCTTTATACCATGAGTAGTATGTACTCTAGGAATATACATATGCATATGGGGCTGACTATGAAACTGATGTATCTGTCGTGAGTGAGAAGAAGAAGCCACATGAGAAGGAAATATAATTATATGTGTAAACTTAGAACTAATAATACTATGTACCAAAGCTATGGGACCATCAAGAGGATATTTAGAAATAAGTGCATGAGTGATAGAATTAACTGAAGGTGTAGCAGTAATATGTGTCAATAATAAAGGAGTCCATGGTGAAATGTCTTAAATAGTTATAATGTGACCGTCATGTACAATATTAAGGTACAAGTGAACTATGGATGGTATTCCTTTAGTAGTCCTAAGCCAAAGGAGTCCTACGACTATGTCACAATTCACAATGGTAGAACCAATAGTGAATGACATGGAGATAGTGAGGGGTCCAAAAGTAATAGGTAGAGAAACATGCACATGAGAAGTAGGATACCTACAATTCATCTGAGATAATGGAAATTTCAAGGATTATAATAGAGATAATGAACATTCATTACACCTATAAGTAGGATGTATCATAAAATTTTTACTAGCATGATGACCAACAAACGCATCAATGTGTAGTCTATGCAATGAAAAAGAGGTATGAAAATTAGCATCAGTGAAAGTAATGATTAGTGGAAGAAGATTAGTAGTACTAAAAATAAATATAAGAGGATTATCTAAAGATGAAGGAGGAGGAACAACATGATATGTATTATTCAAAGAGGATTCAAGAGCTGATTTTTTGTGCTTACGTAAAGGGTCATTGAATATTTTAATATTTCCATTGTCATTAATAGATTGTGGAATAGAACCAGTAGACTTAGGAAACTCAATTTCATGGTTGTCAATCAGATTTTATATTATATGTCTGATCTTGAAACATATATTAGTAGAATAACCATTGCATATATGGTAATCATAGTGTGCATTTTCATCAAATGTATTATCATAGGGTTTATTAGAACCTATCTCAAGAGGAGCCAGAAGAGAAATCAGATTGATTTATGGAGTTGAGAGAAAAACTTACATGGTGGATATGGAAATTTAGTAAAATACAATTTGTAGATTATAATTAGAGCTTCATAGGTTGAGATACAACATTGATAGTAGGACTAGGCTCACTAGGATTTTCTTTGAAGGTATATTTGTTTAGGAACTTGTTAGTAGGTTGACTGAAAAAATTAGCACCGTATTTAAATTTTCCCAAAGACGGTAATTTGATTTCACAACATTTCAAGGTATTTCATATTTTTATCAAAATAGTGAAAAGATTTAAAGAGTACACACTCTTAGAAAGGAGGTTGTTGATCGAATTTTATTTCTCTTGTTTTAGATTAGTGAAATGGTATTTAAGGAAATAAGTAACTTCCAATAATGAGAGGGTTTAAAGCTACCTCTTGATAATAAGATGATGGGTACGAGCGTAAAATATCCACATCATATAAATCTTAATTAACTACACATAAAAAATAAGATAGACATGAACAATGATTAGTAGATAGGAGGGTGGGTTTCTTGACAACTTCATTCCTAAGAAGTGATAAATTCCTAGGATGGATGTCAACCCACTTTGATAAAATATATATAAGATGATAATGGATAAATGATAGGATGCAGTAGAATATGAGCTGACAAAAAAAATCTAAAAAAGTGTTAGATAATATAAAATGAAGATCTAATAATAGTAAATAAGGAAAACTAAACCAAACATGGTTGGATTGACGGTGAACCAAGACTGATAGGCATAGTCGATAGTGACTAGAAGGTCTGAAGTGGTGATATAAGGCTGATCTTAGACTGATGATGATGTTGATATGATACAAAGGATCTGGATCTAATGAGGATAGAAAGGATGCAAGAAAATTGGTAGATATGATGATAAAAATGATGACTATTGATTTGGCTGATGGAGACTAAGCTGAATCAATGGTAACTAAAGCTAAAATTCCATATCTAGGCTTCTAAATTGGTGGGTGAAAGAAGTAGAGGGGTTTGGGAAATTAAGTAGAGATAATAACGATTACAAATGAAATAGATAACCAAAAATAGGATAGATTAAGGTAGGTTCAATGGTGACTTGGCTCGATCAATGACAACTGGGTGTGATGAATATGAGACCTCAAGCAGTAGGTGTGCCTAATAGTAAGATGAGGAGATCTAATGGATTATGGGAGCATAAAATAGATAGTTGAAACGGTGGATGATAGATGATAAGATAGATGTGGATTAAGTTGATGGAAATAGTAAAGATTAGATGGCTACCAGGAAGGGATCTTGGGTTTAATGGGGAAAGATGGGTGAAAAAATGAAGGATAAATAAAGATTGACAATGGATAATGCAAGGTAAAACTCCAAGATGGTTGATAAACTTTCAAGGATGATGCAAAAGAGGGATGAAATGACAAAGGGGGAGCCAAACTAGCTTAAACTCTCCAAGGTCTCCAAAAATGGCATGTAATTCCTTAAAAAAAACTCCAAGGTGATAGCAGTAGCTCCAAAAAAGAGAAAGAAATGCAAAAAAAATTGCAAGAAATCTCAAGATCTTAAAATTTCATCCTCAAGAAAGGAGGGGCATGAGGTTATTTATAGGGTCAATGGTGACCCGCTTAGGTAGCTAGAGACCACAGATAACCATTTATTTTGGATGTAGAGATTTGGTATGCTTGATGAAAAGGGCCTAAAAGAGGTGATATTAGGGTTTTGAGTGGTTAATGTGGGTTAGGGTTTCGTAGGGAGGATAAAAGGTGGTTGGGGAATAGAGTGAATTGAATGAGGGTAGATGGGAACCTGGGGATGAAAAAAATGATGTTTATGGAGGATAAAAGGATTAGTTTATGGATAGTAAGTGGGATGTGATTATGAAAATAAATATGATTAGGGATTAATTGAATGGGATAAGGGTGAATTAGGGGAAATAAAATATATGACGGGATAAGATTAAAAAATGGGAAATATGAATAAATGGGATTTAGGAGGTAAAGGGTAATTCAAATAGGAAGAGAGATATGTACGTACAAGATAGTGAAGGGGAGTGAATGTGGGATGAAGGAAAAGGGATACAAAAATTTGTTGTCTACATTTTCCCCTTTTTTTTGAGTGATCTACGTGAAGCAAACCGCAAGACAAAAATAAGGAGTGATGAAATATGATGGTTGAGGTTCTCCACCTAAAACTAGTGATCGACAAAACAAAGAGGAATCGATCACAAGTTTGAAAGAGATAGATGAGAAAAGGAAAATGGGGGAGAAGAAAATAAAATGAAGAGAGAAGATACCCTAAGTGGAGATGGATAAGGATAAAATGAAAAAAATATGGTAGTGATTTTAGAGTCAATTTAGTAAGGAGAAAAGTACAACCTCAATGGAGATGACGAGAAATTCCTACAGAATTTTGAGTCATTGAAAATCACTACAATATAGAAGTAATCTAAACTTAGTACACTTAGATGGATGTGCAAGTCATGAGTCCAATGGGTAAAAGGAAGAAATATGCGGGGGAAAAAGTGTATAGCACATCCTTCATATATGAGGAATCAGAAAAATGCATCCAAGTGGGATGAGGATAAAATATGATTTTTATGCCAATGATGGTGAGCTTAAGATGGGCAGACAAGGATAGCCGCAGAGCGGGCCACTAGATGTGATGAAGATGTGTGATGAGATAAGCCAAAAGGTAGCCAACCAAGGCTAATGGGACAAATAAAAAGGTGTTATAAGGAACACACAAGTCAAAAAGTGGAAGAAATATAATTTGAGGAAGATATTGGATGAGATGGGATGAAATTTTGTAAGTAGGGTTAGGTTGATAGTGACTAGGTACGGTCGATGGTGACTTGGTTGAGGTAGAAAGCAACTGGTGGGTCATCATCGAACATGTTGGCATGCCTATATAAGTGATGTGATTAGCTGACTAACAAGGCTCATTTGAACGACATAATTTTGATGATTGAGAGCTTTGATATAAAAGTTTGAAAATTGAGAAAGATGGAAACTAATGGAGGTGGAAGGACATCAAAGGTCTCGGAGAGCGGTAAGCATTGAAAGCCTAGCTTGGTTTTTTATTTATTTTTATTTTTTTTAATTTTAGTTTTTGATTTTTGGATTTTAAATGGGCATCAAAGCATGGTTGGTGGTGACTACGTATGATCACCATCAACCTGGGAAAAAGTGACATTGACCCTAAGGGGCTCAGGGTCAACCAAGTAAGATTGGGTAGAAGATTAGATTGATTCTTCATATGAAAGATGATGAGTTTTGATTATCTTGAGACTAATGGGTACCAGTTGGTTGATTTTGTAGGCTCGAGACACCATATATTTGAGATATAGAGTCCCAGCCATGTTGGGTATGATTATGGAAAATGTGACAGATGTCGAGTGGGATTACTTGGATGCAGTTAGATTGGGAAGATTCTGATATTATCATAGGGTGACCAGAGATACAGGGCTTATCATAACATTGATAGATAGATGGGACCTAAGGACTAGTACCTTCTGGTTCAGGATAGGAGAGATGATAATCACATTAGAGGATTTGTATTGTATATTAAGATTGTTGATCTAGAGGGCACCAATAGTGACTATTACAATGGAGTGTCGGATGGATGCACTAAGATGGTTATTTGAAGAAGAGGCCCCACAAATTTCTTTTTATCAGGGGAATTTCTCATTGAGACGCATTATCAGCCTTTAACACTAGGGAACTGGCTGATATGTTTAGTGATGATGTTGATATCCTGCTACATATTACCAGCTTCAGGTGGGGCTAGATTTCTATAAGCCTTAGCAGCAGTGGTGGTAGACATTATATAGCATAGGATAGTGTTTTATTTTGGGGAAGCTCTCCTAGCACAGGTATACTACAAGTTATGGATGTACGTGATAGGGAGGACATCAGGTATGGATGTGGGATTCTTGTTACATTAACAGGCATATAATTACATAGATGTGGTGAGGTCACCATGGCTTTTATGGATTACAGATGACCACATAGAGTTGACTGTGGGACTCATGCGGTGGAGAGTCAATCAGGCTCATGGAGATAGGGGGAGCGAGGAGAGGATTAGTATGTGGAGAGGTTGAGAATCCTTGATGTTGATGATGTTAGATGGAGGACATATAGAGGGTTACCTACATGGATAAGGGTAAATATCCATCTCATAGTCCTAAGGAGAGTGAGGTGGGTGTAAGGGAAGATGTCGAATATGGTGGAGGCTATATAGTTTCCATGTGTGATGAAGAAGTTCAGGGTAGTACAGACGGTGCCTAGGGCATCTGATCAGAACATGATGACATAGAGAGGGACCTTACCTAGTCCCATGATGTCTAATCCATTGGTGGATGTGGTAGAGTCGCGAGATATTGATGAGAATGATGTGGGGGTTATTAATGGCTATGTGGAGTGGATGATGTAGCAGTGGGAAACTTGGGGAGCTGAGGAGGCAGCACAGGTAGGAGGAGAGGCAACGATGCCAGAAGGAGGAGAAGCGGTAGAGCCTGTAGGAGGAAAGGGTGGAGATGGAGGTATGAGGGAGAGGTAGAAGATATCTCAACTAGTAGAGATGGAGTTAGATTGGTTGAGACAGCACAGGTTATAGAGTGGAGATGGACTACAGCTTGTCAAGAGCTTGATCGGGATGTGGTCAAGAGACACAACCTAGCCATCCAACAACGTGACAGATACCATAGGAAGAGAGAGGCCTTATGGGCATGATGCAGATATCTAGGAACTCCATCTGAGGTGACAAGGGGAGAGGCACAGGGAGCCACACATGGGGTTGGGTAGACACTTTCATCTAGTTTTGTGACATTAGATTAGTACCAAGCTCTTAGAGAGTATGCATGCTACTACAAGCACATAATTACAATGACGTTGCCTGATGTCTCGTTATATGTGGCATATGTGGATGGAGAGAGGAGATCTTGGCATGATCAAAATGGTAGGTGTCTTCATGGGATAACGATCTAGCATGTATGCACATCTGAGACATGATGGTGGTCCAAATGGCAAACAAGATGGAGGACAGGTAGGAGGATAGGGTCTTGTGCCTGGAGATAGAGTCTCAAATTTATAGTTCACCACTTCATGGGTGAATGTTATAGATGTAGATTTTGATGAATATATTTTGAGATAGATACTAGTTGATGCCTATCACCGATGTATAAACCTTTTAATGATGATATATATGATTTTGTCATGATTTACATGTGTTGTGATGAGTAAATTAGATGTGATGTTATGGATTATGATTACGTGATGTTTGATTAGATTATGGATGTGAAATGATTTGTTTGATTATATATTTTATCTTATGTATGGATTAAATATTGATGATGCAATGTGATTTATTGATTGAATTAGATGTGATGGAGTTAGATGTTAAAGACTAGGCATGAAAAAGACGTGACAGAATTAGATTAGAAATGTTATAATATGATGTGATGGAATTTAGTTTAGATATGATTGGATTTAGATGTTATATATTATTAGATAAATATTATATGATGGATGTAGATTAGATATGATGGATTTGAGGTATATGTTAGATATGATTAGATATAGATGATGTGATGGATGTAGATTAGATGTGATGTAATATGATGTGATAAAATTTATATTAGATGTAGATGATGTGATGGATGTAGATAAGATGTGTGATCGAGGATATGATGGATTTAGATGTTAGATAGGTGAAAGAATGATGATGTGCTAATTGGGTTGGAATATGAGAAAATATGAGAGAGGAAATGTGACGTGACTTTGATATGGTGACCCAAATATATAAAAGTACATTTCATCGTAGTAAAGGGCATGCATATAATAGACGATGTTGGATTGGATTGGAGGTAAAGCATGAAAAGGAACATGATAAAAATGATACATTTGTTTCCTATGGCAGTTTTTAACACATAACTAATGATATTCAATCACATATAAGATTAGAAGGGGTAGATGAAAGGTGTGTTGATACACCTACTATTGATCCATAGGGATTCAGAATAAACACACCACTTCATCAATTCCATCAGCACTAAGAAGGAGAAAGTAAAGAAAAGTGAATAAAATGAGGTTCTAACAGTAGGTTTTGGATAGGACTACCATTGCTCTGTGTAAAGTGAGTGGTTGCAGAACCACTGACCAACCTAGGTGGCAGTCCTGTAACTGCCACCCATCCAAGGTGGCATTCCTATAACCTCTGGTTTCCACATGGTGGTGTCCTGACACTTTTAAATAGAAAAAAGAAATGGAGCGTGAATAGATGCAAATTTGAAGTGCCTGACTGTGTCTCTTCCCTTTCATGCCCTTTCACATCCTCTAGTGCATAGGAGGACATGGGAGATGCCTATAAATACATAAGAAGGATCAAGAGAATTGATGGAATTCAAAGATCCAGAGAGATCAAAAGAGAAAAGGTTTAGAGTTATAATGAGAGAAAGTGAGCAAGATCTTCAGTGCTGGAATGGAATTGTAGGAGAAAGATGTAGAAACATAGCAAGCAAGTAATTGGATAGGGAGAGGTTTTACATTGTTGTCTTCATTTTCATACTTATTACAATCTGTAATTGTCTATAATTAGACCAATAAAAGTGGTAAGAAATAGTAGTTTGTCCTTCCTGACTGGTTTTCTTCCATTGGAGGTTTTGAGGATAAAATTGTTGGTGTTTGAAGTTTTGAATTCATTTCTCTTCTTTGCAATTTCCTTTCTATAGCACTAGAAAATCAGTCACTGCAAGCTCTAATTTTTCAAGAAAATATGTCATTTTCCAAAGTTGAAAGTAGAACAACATAATTTTGTGATTCGTAAAGTTCCAAAGTAGAAGTTTATAGAATCATTTTGGTATCAGAGCTGATTATATATCTAGGACTGTGGTATTCGAATCATTTCTTGTGATTTTGTATGATAGTGACAAGGTCCAAAGGTGAAGAATTTTTACCTTGCAAGCCAGATATTTATATGAAGAAGTGGAAACATAGAATTTGAGCTCAAATGGAGGAAGAGAACCTTGGTCTGTAGAGTTGAGATGTTAGAGACCATTGATGGATAGATTGCATAGGAAACAAGAAGAGCTTTCAAATCTGATAAAAGACAGATTCGGTTATGGCAAGATTCCATGGACTCGGTGGTTCGAGCACTAGCCAAAAAAATTCAGTATCAGAAGGGAGCCACGAAGAGGAAGAATTGGGAAGAGCATGAAGAAGAGTCTACCAATTGTAAGTGAGAAGGTAAAATCTGCACATACACCTTTTAAAGTTGAAATGAAAGTGGAAATAAATAATTTTGAAGGACAAGTAGATGTAGAATTACTGGATAAATGGCTAAAATAGTTGGAAGTATATTTTATTGTGCATAATGTCACTGAGGCACAAAGGATCACCTTTGCATGTCTCAAATTGGAAGGTCATGTTCTGGTTTGGTGGGAAACCCATCTAGCCACTTGTGAAAAAAGAAACATTCCTATTGTTAGTACTTGGAAAGGTTTTAAAGAATTGATTAGAGATAACTTCTATCCTATTGGCCATAAGACTGACATGATGATTAAGTGGAAGTACTTTAGACAGGGTAGCGGTCAAAGCGTGCAAGACTACACTATGGAATTTTGAAGACAAGCCATGTTGCTTAATATGGACTTGGAGGATGAGGACATTCTGACCAAGTATTTGGGAGGACTTCACACTCACCTTCAAAGGAAGGTAATCTCCATGAAGCCCAAGGATCTCAATGAAGCTTGTATACAAGCATACTATATTGATGATGAGAAGAAGCAAGGAGAAGCAGAGCTAAAGGGAGACCAATCAACAAATTAGTAGGAAAAATAACAAGGGAAGACAAGTAACAGAGGTAAATGGAAAGGTAAACATGCCACTACTACTTTGCATACTTGTAAAGATCCTAATAATTTTTGTAAGAATTGTGATATAAATGGACATACTGATGCCACATGTTGGAAGTTGCATCCAGAATTGCACCCAAAGCCCCAAACCAAGGATTCCAAGAAATCCATGGCCACTGTGAAAAAAGGAGAGGTGGAGATTGAGGATGATTCATATGTAGATGAGAGACTGGGATGCATGGCCACTAACATGTATGGGGGAGTAGAAGAAGAAGAGATGAGTAAGATTTTTCAAATCAGAATCTAAATCAAGAAGACTAAGGTAAATTCTTTAGTAGATTATGGGTCTCAGTAAAATTTGATTTATGATGTGGTTATAGAACAAATTATCCTAGATATTTAGACACATCCACATCCATACCCATTGGGATGGGTGTAGAAATACAAGTTACAAGAAAGTGTAAGTTTCATGTTTGGGATAAATACCCAATACATAGATGTATTAGAGGCTGATATTATTCCACTTGATGCATTTGACATTGTCTTCAGAAGTCCTTACTTGTATGCCAGGGATGTTGTGTTCACAAGGAGGGAGAACCGGTACAGATGGGTCAAGGATGGAGTCAGTTTTAACATCCAGGAACACCAGATAAAATAAAAAAAGGATATGGTAAGTTTCAACCAAGCACTAAGACTTATTCAGGAAAATCATCAGTTTTGTTTACTTTCATTGGAAGAAAAGAAAAATGGACATGAGAGCATGGATATTTCTAACCAATGGATGGATAATTTGGATAACACTTGTCATTTTTTTGAGAAGGAGTCACTACATGAACTACTCATTCAAGGAGCAATAAAAACTTTCACTATGCAATCATTATATCTATCTACTGATTAACTAGACCTAACCATGGGATAACAAGGAGAAGAAGAGATATAAGGAACAATGGTGACTATAGCAGCATACATGGAGAGGATTTGGCTAATCCATATCAAGAGATGAAGACATGCAAAAAGGACTAAACCACTATAGTAAGGGACCTTCGTCATACTTGAGAAATTTAGAAAAGATACCTTCAAGGCCACACTTCATGCAGATGCACGCGATAACAAGTTGCAAGAGCTCACACATACTTAAGCCATATGCACTTGAAAAAGAGGGAAACATACAAAATCTTTCTTCCAAAGAGGATTTTACTTGAGGCAACTTAGAGGAGGATGTATTGTTGGAGCTGTAAACTAGATATCCATAGGAGTCTTAGCAAGTTGGATGAGAGAAGACACCAAGGCAGACCGAACGATACTCGAAGGAGAAAGAAAATGAATTTATTCCTCTACTAATCCCTCATTAAGATTTTATGGGACCAAAATCCTCCTAAGTAGGGGAGGTATGATCCATAAGGATCCAAAAAAATACACCACTTCATGAGTTCTAGCAGCACCAAGAAGGAAAAGTAAAGAAAAATGAGGAAAATGAGGTTCTATCAACATTTTAATAGAACCACCACTCTGTGTAGAGTGGGGGTTGCAACCACCACCCAACCTAGGTGGCAGTCCTATAACTACTACCTAGCTAGGGAAGTAGTCTTGTAACCATTGGTCTATATAGGGTGGTTTTCCTCATACTTCTGAATAGAAAAAAAAAAGAAATAGAGCGTGAATGGATGCGAATTTGAAGCGCCTGATTGTGTCTCTTCCCTCCCTAATCTTTCCCATTTTCTATTACACATGAGAACATGGGAGATGGCTATAAATATAAGGAGGAGCAAGAGAATTGATGTCATTTAGAGATCCAAATAGATCAAAAAATTAAAGGTTTAAGTTTAACGAGAGCACATGAGTAAGATCTTCAATGCTAGAGTGGAATTATAGGATCAAGGTGTAGAAATAGAGAAAAAAAGCATAGGAATGGAGAGGTTTACATTGTTGTCTCCATTTTCTACTTCTTGTAATCATTAATTTTTTATAATTGAGAAATAAAATTTGGAATAAATAGCGTTTTCCCTTCCCGACTTGTTTTCCTCCATTGGAGGTTTCTAGGATAAAATTGTTGGTGTTTAGAGTTGAATTTTTTTCTCTTCTCTACAATTTTCTTTCTATAGCACTAGATAATCAGTCACTAAAGCTATAATATTCAAGAAAATATATAATTTTCCAAATTTTAAAGTAGAACAACATAATTGTGGGATTTTTAGAGTTCCAAAGTAGAAGTTTACGGATCAGTCATACTTAAGATCGTAAGGAAGAAAATGAAAATTGTGCTTATGGACCCACTATAGATACAATAAAGGGATTAATATGGAGCTTATATGGTAAAATAGGTTCTCCTTAGGTGGTAGTCCTAGGTCCATACCCCAACTCTGAGAAATACCATGCAAACTAATTAATGTGGGAATTTTACGATATGTGAGAAAGCTTATGATGCGGGAAGCTTTCTAGGATGATTGTTTTTAAATTTTACTTTTTCTTTTGATATTTTGAAGGATGATAAATGTGGGAAGCCTTTTTACTACCATGATATAAGATAGTAGCCATCCTTCAAAGGATTTTTCTACATTTAGATTGTTTCTTTTGGATTTTTTTTTTTAATTTTTTTTTTTAGATTATAGGATATATGATAAATATCCTTCGAGGGAGAAGTATATACTTTTTATAATTTGTTTCTTTATAGAAACAACTTTCCTTTAAAGGATCATTATATTTTTTGGATAAGGTATCTGTTGATATGAGTATCCGTAACTTTTTGAATTTTTATGATAGACCTTAGCGATAGCCCAAGTAGGCAATTTGGGGAGGGGAAATAAGATGTACAAGTACACATGTGGACCCTTATCATGGTTCTAGTAGATAGATAAGAGGGAGATGGATGTAATGATTGTGAGGTTCCCACCTAGAAGGAGGAACTTATCCTTAAGGAATACACTATGAGAAAAGTTGTGGTGCCCATATTCAAGGTCATAGATAGGATAGATACGGAAGACCATATGATTCCAAATCATTAGAGTGAAAGATGGAAAAGGATAATGATGGGAATAACAATTGTTGATGTGACTAAGATCACGTTAGTAGGTCTGTTAATAGTAGAAAGGCTACAAGTGCAAGGCATTGAGAGGTTCTACTTCTAGTTTACCATCAAGGGAGGATAAATGATAGGATCCATAGACTCATACTTATGCATGATAATATATGGTCCAATCTAGTTTGGAGCAAATTTTCCAATTTGGCTCCTTTCCAGAGTAGTTGGCATTCTGATTTTATTGTCAAGACAATGTCATCGATGTTAAATTCTCCTTTTTAAGATGTTTTTTATAGGAAAGTTTGATTTTTTATTAGTATACGTGATGACATCGAAGGGTGATTAAGTGACATTCATCTAACAATTCAAGTTGTATTAGATGCTCTTGGAAATAGTCCTCATTAGAGACAAATTCGTGAAGAGAAACGCACATGGATGAGATTTGAACTTCGAGAGGAAGGACAACCTTAGAGGCGTATATAAGAGATAAGGGAGTAGTGCCCGTAGAGGTGCGGATGTTAGTTCGATAAGCCCAAAGGGTGAAGGGGATATGAAGATGCCAATCTCGACCTGCTTTATCAACAATTTTGGAAATAATATTACAAAGAGTTTTGTTAGTGTATTCAGCTTGGCTGTTAGCTTGAAGATGATATAGAGAAGTGAAGAGAAGCTCAATGTTGAAAGTATCACAAATATTCTTAATATCTTTGTTTTTAAAGGAATTTTCATTGCCCATGATGATTTTATGAGGCAAATCATGTATTGATAGACAAAATCAATGATTTTATTGGCTTTGGTGGATGCGAGTGGAATTGCTTCCACCCATTTAGTGAAGTATTCGGTAGCGGTGAGGATAGAATGATGGCATTGAGAATAATATGGATTAATAAAACCAATAATGTTGAGCCCCCACTAAGGTGAGAAAGGTCAGAGATCTTGAGTTAGTTGCAAGGCTTGGTTAGGGATGTGGATGAGATTGGAATGTTGCTAACATTTGACACACTTTTTAACATACTCACAGTAGTCTTGATTGAGGGTGGGCTAATAGTAGCCCACCTAAAGAACGCGCTTAGCAATGGCCAAACCACTAAAGTTTCCACCACATATGCCATCATGGACTTCTTGGATAGTGCAGATAGATTCACGGGATTTAAGGATTTGTAATAAAATACCATCAAACACACGTTTGTAGAGGATGTTACTAAGGATGACATAGCAATCAGCACGTTGAAGGAATGACCTCCTACCATTTTTAGATAAGCTAGAGGTAATTTTAGATTGAGAAAGATAGTCTAAAATATCCTTCAGAGTATCTAGATGTTTGAGAAATGGTTTGATATGGACATGATATTCTTTTAGTGGAATGGATTTTCATTCAGCATTAAATGGCTGATCGACATGTATGAGGATAAATGATGGTAAAAAAATTTCAAGTTATTGCGATTTCCCACAAGATGAGAGATTTGAGGGATGCCATAGTGTCTAGAACTTGATTGGATGCACACAAGGGATTCTTATTGGATTTTGTAGGGTACAAGATGAATGCCTTAATTAATAGACTGTTTGTGATGTACCTTATAGTCTCCTAGGTTGAAATAATAATATTGTGCATTCTCAGGAGGAAATATGCTTTCCTTGAATTGATTAATGATGAGGTGATCCATATCGACGTATCCTTTCTAGTGACTTTGATGTTGAGTGTGCATGTTAGTATTTTTTTAGGTTCAAGACTCCAGGGATTCATACCCACTCCAGGTTGCTTTTTGTGGACATTTGAAGTTAATTTTCACTTCAAGAATATGGGGATAGGAGTTATCCCAAGGATTTTTTTTATATTATTATCGATCACCTGAACACCTTTTCGGAACTTAGATGTTATCAAATAAAAGTTGTCATCCAAAGGTGGATGAAAATTTGCAGATCCATGATGTCACATTGAGAATTGTCTGGGAGCTGTTCATGAGGAAGATGATTGGCTCCAAGAATAGTTAGCTAGATAAGCTAATCAGTATATGCACTTAAAATTTCATTAATGCGGTATGAGAAAAAATATAAATCACATTAAATTATTTGAATGAGGTTTTAATTCATGTGCTCCTGTACCTAGATAAGTTCTTAGTCGTAGAAAGTGTACTGAGAGGATTAATTTTCTTTATGATTAATTACAAATCTCAAAATACTGCCAAGAAGATGGTGCCTTTATGTAGAGAAAATATTAAGTCGTGTATTAACAATTTATATTCCATGACATTATTAGTACATGGGAAATGAAAACTAATATTTTAACAATATATTTTTTCTTTGCGGTTGATAAACTTAACACCCACATCTGATCCTTGTTTGGATTTGGACTCATCAAAATTCATGATCTAAATATGATCTTCCATTCTTGAATTTTGTGGCTTGGGGGCCATAGGTTGCACTTATTTGACAATCACACAATGGAATATTTCATAGAATTATTCTCATTCTAGATTCTTTGCAACACTTTTTGTATTGTAGTGAGGGAGTTCCTCAAGAGAAAAGTGAACTAATTGGAGTCAACATTAAAGACTACAAAGTGTTTTTATATTAGAAGGAGGAGTTATCTCAAGGATGGATTTGATTTTGGTAGGTTCAATATCAATACCCCTAATAGAAATTATGAATTAAAGTATTTTTATAGTTAGAAATCCAAAAACACACTTGGCAAGATTAAGACAGAGGAAGAAACGGATGAGATGCACAAAGAGGACTTCAAGGATAGATAGATGGTCCTATCAACACTTGGATTTTCCTAAGAGGTCCTCAACATAGTACTCTATAGTTTTATGGATAAGGTCATGGAATATATAGGTCATAACACACTGATAGGTGTCCCACACATTTTTAAACCAAAGGGCATAACGTGATAACAAAAGGCTCTCCAAGGGGTGATAAAAGATGTCTTATGTTGGTATTTTTATGCGATGAAGATCAAATTATATAGCAAGGAAAACCATACATAAGAGAAATCATCTTATGGTCAGCCGTAAGGATGACAAGCTTTTTATTTTTGACACATGGTATCTTGTTTAACAATCATGCAATAAATGTAGACTTTTTAACTTAATAGTTCCATAAAATCAGGTTGTGCGCAATATTTTGTACACTCTAGGAATAACACTTCATATTTCCATAGTGTCTTCTTCTCCATAACATAAACAAAGACTTCACCTTTGGTAAATAAGATATCATTGACCTTATTATATTTAGTGATCATGAAATACATATAAGCGTATTGATCAATATTCATTTTATTTTTAATGTTGCACCATGAAAATAACATATGTGAAAAATAAGTCACCATATAGCTATTGAGAGTAAACAATAAATATCTACTTAGGAGCATGTGATATTATTCAATGATGACCACTACTTGAATATCAATGAATTGCTGGAATTGTGGATCTACTTTGAGTTGCATATGGATGTGAGAAATTTATTCAACCATATTCACTTCTGTATTTTATAAATGAACTAATCTACTAAGTGATTTATCCAGAGATAAACCCAACTACTTGGAAATTGGAAAGAACGGCATGTCATTCCAATAGGATGCATTGAATTAAGATTTTTTTTTTTAGGGTAATATTCCTTTACTATGTCAATTATAATTGTTAGTAAGAAATGAGGAGACTCTATTTTTTCATTTCACTTATAAGTTTATCAAATGAGGAAGAGAGGTATTTGAACAAGATGATCCATTTTGATTAATTAATGCACATAAGTTCATGGACACAAAGATCATCTATATCCTTGAGATTATTAGGTGGAGAATAAGTCGATGAGGGATCAATACTCAATAAGGATTTGTTCAATGAGGAAATTGCAATATGATTCAGTGGGATGATATCTTTGAAACTGGGGTACACATCTTATCATGGGGTTTTCAAGATTGGTCAATGAGAATATTGTTGGATAACTTGTACACATCTGGGGGTACTTGAGAATAAGTTCCATGTACAGAGTATAGGTAGTTAGAGATGTGGTGAAAAGGATTTATTATAGAGGAAATCAAATCCATTGGTGTATAGCTTGGTGTGAGGTTAAGTGTCAATGTGAGAGGAAAGGTGGTCAATTCCAATATAGATGAGATTCGTTCGCAGGTGGGATCGAAAAAAATAAATGATGTCCCCAACATTTTTCTAATACATAGGTTCTTAATCAGGTCTACCAAATCAATTAGCTATGGGAATGGAATTGAAAGTGAGGATTTGAAATTGTCAAGAGAATCATCATTAGGTAGCTTAGATGCAGGGACAGATGAGCTAGTGGATGCTTTGGATGAATCCTACTTAGGGATAAACTCATCATTTTGTCGATAGGTCATGTGACTTGCTCTAAATAGAGGAAGGTCTATGGGGAGTGTCAGGATTTTCCCCTCTTTCTCATATTTGATACAGTGATGGATATTAGAAGGGACATAACACATGGCATAGATACATGGTCATCTAAGTAAGATAGTATATTGAAACTCCCCCCTGCGATGTAAAATATCACATGGAGGAGTATTTCACTGACATAAATGTAAAGGATAACCATTCCCAAAGAGGGGGTAACATCATCGTTAAAGGTACAAAGGACCATGGGTGATTGAGTGATAACGGAGTGGAAAAGTGTGATTTTATCAAAGGTATGGGATGATATGGTGTTAATGTTGGCTCCATTTTATATCATTAAACATTAGATGAATGTATCATTGATGTGAATAGTGATTAAAAGAGGAATATCATGATCTTTGGATGATATATCAGGAATTTTTGAATCATCAAAAGAGATGGCAACAGAATCTATGAATGCTCAAATAAGGGTCGTGAAAGGTTGAGTCTTATCATTGGTGATAAGGATATATTATAAAGCTTCTATAAGAGATTGTCTATGATTGGGGGAGATTCAAATCAGCTCATATAGTGACATATTAACAAGAGCCTGATGGATCTAATTCACAATAATTTTTACTATGGTAGAAAGTTGTTTGGTACATGGAGAAGCTAATATGGATACCTTGGCTTTTGAAGAGGATTACTACGCCCTTAATCATATATCTTACATTTGATCCATATAGCCAACTTGTGGGTATCATAAGTTCTTATCATTATGTATCTCTTTTATATATGTTGTATTATCATTGATGGGTCGACCATGGGGATGGCCATATCATAATAATAGTATAAATAGGGGTTAGGAGGTAGTAGTTTATCATCTGATAAAGAATTTGAGTCTTATTGTATGGTTTAGCGATTTCCCCCCTAAAGTGGCTAAGATATTATACTTTCATATTAAGATCATTTATCTGAAATATTGTGTTATTTAGTTTTCTATTTTTGGATATAATCAGATTTATAAAATTAATTTCATTACAGGTGGTATCAGACTCGCGATCTATGCCAAAATTAGGGCCAAAACCTAAATTTTTGCTTTTGCTATATCTAACAAACCATAGAAAATTTATTAGAGATTGTTTTACCAGAATTGAGAATTATTTCAAGTAAGGTTCCCTTAAAATTACATACTTTTTTATATTTATTTTGCAAAATTTATTGCAAATTTAGGGTTTTTCATAAAATCACTCCCTTGGCTGCAAACTATGTAATTTTTCTAAGTTCTTTAAATTTTCAGAAATAAAATAAAAAATAAATAGGAGTTTCTTCTTTAATTTTGTTTATATTTGGACAAATTCTTATCAAACTTCCAAACCCTAAAATTTTACCTTGATCCCTGAATCCTAATAATTTTGGGCATCATAGCAAGGCCTTCCACAAGAGGCAAAAATAATCCCATCACTCCAAGTAAAACTCTAGAAAAGTATGAGATAATAGTTAAGGAGTTGGAATTAGAAGATGCAACTTTAGATGCCTCAAGGTTAGGGTTTACTTTGATGGATCATAAGGTAAGCCAGCTAGGATTTAGCCTGTGAGACCTTGAGTCTAAGGTGGCCTGTAAAGACAATGTGGAAATGATTGGAAAAATATTGGAAGAGTTCATGTAGAAATTCATTACACATATAATATGTAATCATACTTCTGTTAACTAAGATGGATCTTCATGTCAAAGTAATAGAAAAATGAGCTAGGGTGGATCTTTGATCATGCCCAATCCAAATACAAACACTCTACAGACCCGTAATATGTTTCTAAAAGTGGATATGCGTAATTTTGATGGAAAGGATCCACTCAATTGGGTTAAATAAATGGATTATTTATTTTATCTACATAAAATTCCCTCAAGACAAAAGGTGACCATGGCATCTTTGTATCTCAAACCTGACCAATTCATCGGGTATCGATGGTTATGTGATCAAAGGAAAAAGAGTGGTCTCAATGTTACATGGATAGTATTTACAAAAGATTTGAAATGATACGATAGTTCTAGTGTGTCAAATAATTACTTCATCTAATTATTGAAGTTGAGACATATAGGATCCATTAAAGATTACATTCATCAATTCCAAAACCTTTCTCTGTGGGTGGGAAATATTACTGAAGAGAATCTAAATGACCTATTTCTTGGGGGTCTTAAGGAGATAAAGTTTTTATTCTATGATTATGGCATAAAGGTAAGTGGAAAATTTTGTTTCAAACAAGAGATAAAATTTCAATAATATTAGAGATCGCAACACCTTTCTTCCAGCACTCCCTTGGCCATCCAAATTGACACCTCAAAAAATTGAAGAAAACAAAGAAAAAGGGTTATTTGTTAACTATGACAATAACTATGGACCAGGAGATAAATGTGTTGAAAAGAGGTTTTTCTTCATTAATGGGCCTAGTGAAAAGGAAGAGAAGGAAAAAGATGAAGAGTCAGAGGTCATGGTTGATTCATAGGAGGAATCAGAAGATCCCCATAAAATGATCTCATGCCATGCAATTTTAGGAATTAGCACTATAGTCAATTTTACTCCCACTATAAAAGGAAGGAATCCCATGAGCACTGGCCTATCACCCAGTAGAATTTGAGCGCACCCGAGGCATGCGTGGGTGCCGAGTCTCTCTTTTATGTGAGTTTTAGTAGGAAGCATTTATCTATGATTAGAGTAAGGGTATTCAAGAAAGAAGTTTAGACATACAAGAATCATAGGGCTCAGAACGGCCTCTAGATCCTTGTAGCTTCTTCAGACTGGATGTCTTAACAGACTCTATAACATATATTATAAAAAAATAAAGATACAATCATTCATTTATAGCATGCAAGGAAAGAGAACTCCTATGAACAAAATATACATTAAAGCTACTAATATCCATGTCTATTTGCAACAAGTAACCTCATTGTATTCATTGTTTCATTACAAAGAGCCGTAGAGGGTAGACAACAATCACGCACATCACTAGGCTTGTATAACTATGCCAAAAGAAAAATAAATTACAATACTAAGCCTAGTACATTCCTTCCTACATCAAATTTCCACTTGTAGCAATCCTATAAAGCTTCACCCATGTTATCTCTCTCTCTGTGTATATCTCTTCCTCTATCTCTATATCCCCATCTATATTTTATCTCGGTCTCGGTCTCTCTATAACTTTTCCCGCTATAGGCACTTGTATTAATCATCTTCCTGCATTGACAACTCACCTTGACGTGCCCTCAGATCCATTTCCAAGTGTTGAATGTGGTCCCCCAAGTGAGCATGTTCCTTCAAACCTAAGCTCTCCACTCCATCTCATGATGATCTTCTAGAAGATCCCATCACTGGCATGATTTTTCATGGGCCACCTGTTACCAGGTTGACATCTTATCTACACACAACCGATCACACTTTTCACGTGTTCTTCCTTGGATGCTTAAATTGGATAAGTCCCGAACCTCCTTTCACATGCCATGTGAACCATGTGCCTTCTTAACTCTTCCTTCTATGTGCTTTTTCCTTGCATGCCCTTTTATAACTGGGATCTTGCACTCCCACGCACCTTCATACTTTTCCAATTTTTCAGGGGCCCAACATCACCCCACACTACACCTATTCTCCATCCTCAAAAACATTTTACTTGACCAAGGTGCAAGCTGGTTCAATGGAACCAAGATGTAGAGATATATTAAAAAATGAATAAGGAATGAAAGAATAGGGGAAAGAATGAAGAATGGGGGGGACATTAATTCAAAAGGCTTGGGAAGTCCCGTCGCAGATCTACCTCCAGCTTGTTCCACACTTCTACCTCACCCTTCACCTTCTGGCATAGGTCACCCACCAGGGTGCTCACTTCATCAAAGCTTAGGCTAGCTCCCTGGGTGCCCAAAGTCTCCACAATTTGTTCCATTTCCTTACCCAGCTCCATGAGCTTGTCCATCCTCCTAGTAGTTTGGGGGTATAGTTCCTTCAACCGGGCCTTGATTAAGCTTCTCAAAGCCTCAATTGCCTCTAATTTATTTTCTACCTCGGCCAGAACCTTGTCCCTCTCTACCCCATTCCCCTTGTTCTTTTCCTGGAACTCTTTCAGCTCTGTTGCAAGCATGACAAACAAGGAGCTTGCCACCTTATCTCGATCCACGCATGTGTCCTATGTGGTTTCTATATACTAGGCAGTGACCTTGTTCTCTACGAGTACTTGGCTATACTCGACAACAAGTGCTATCACCTTTAACCAGTCCTCCTCCTTCAAGCACATGGCCACTTCCTCTATAAATTCCAATGCCAAGGGTTGTCTCTCCATGGTGAGGATGTGCATTAAGTATTCTAGGCATTCCAGGGTTGATGTGTACCTTTAGGGGATTGGCGTTAGATCTGGGTGTTTTACAATGATGGAACTTTTTATCGATTCTACTTTTTTGTATACCTCCTATACCTTTTCCTTTTCCTCCTTGAGCTCACGCTTCAATTGTGTGCTAATAAATTCCTCTTGTTTCAATTTTCTGGCCACCTTAGCCAACTCCTCTTCCTTATTGGCCAATTTTCCCTTTAAATCCCTTATGTTTTTGTTCCACGTGAATAACCTCACCTCTGTCTCAACTGCGACCTTGTTTAGAGCATTTCACACTTGCTCGTTTGAGAGCTCCTGAGCATTTACTAAGGGGTTGTCTCCCTTAGACTACGGTAACTTGATAAGATTCTTTTGTCAAAATTCAAAGTCTGGCTTGTCAACGTGGGACTCAAATGCCCAAGAAAGCATCTTCTTGGTCCTGGGGTATGTGCCCTCCTTCTCGAACGATCCCATGGCTATAAGTCTTTCAGTGGGTACCGTGCTCTGGAACCTTACGCGTAGCACCTTCCTTGAATCATCCACATAGCCCATTATCTACCTTTCTTCTACTTTTAAAGTTCTTCTACCCAAGCGCATGCCTTTGGGGAAGCTAACTATTAGAGTGAGGCCTCCTAAGCTATCATATCCCTTTTCAACACTCTCCTCCTTCCTTTCCTTAAGCACTATATTTGCGCTACGCTCTAACTCCTGGTCTACAAGGGCCTTGAGCATATTCTTCGCTTCTTATTCTACCACTTCGGTTATTTTCTCCTTGTTAAAACTTATGTCTCCATGCTTTTCCATGGCATCCTTCTCATCTGTCTTTGTATCTTCAGTGCCTTCATCACCTTGTGCACCTTTTCATCGTGCGAATACGAACTCTTGCTTTTCATCCCCACTCTCTTCCTCTAAGTCATAAACACTAAATACATGAGGTTCCAAAGGTTCCTTGTCTTTCTCTAGCTCTTCCTCCTCATTGTCACCTCCTTCACTCTCATCCTCTCCTTCTCTTAGATATCTCTCCAAGTTTTCGATCACCTCCGATTCAGCTTCTTCATCCACCCTCTACTTCTTCCTGAGAGGTTTCCTCTAGTCAGGAGATTCTACCTTCTCTTCTTCCTCTTATGACTCCTCCATAGTGGCGGGTTGTTCAAGCACCTCTACTTCTGGCATCTTCTCCTTTACTGGAGACTTATTTCTCTGAACATAGGTGCTTGGCTTAGTGCTTGTAGAAGGCATGCTCACAGTCTGAGTAGTCGGCACACTTGGTGCTCCTTCCTCTCCTCTGCCTCTCTTCTTAGATGTTGTCTTCTTCTTTCCCAAGGGGTTCTCAGGTATTGATATCTCATCCACCATATACGCGCCATTCTCAAAATTTGACCTTATGTGCATGTACATACGTGCCATGGATCCTCCAGCAATGGGAAGTGTTATTGGCCTAGTCATATGGATTTTGTGCAACACGTACTTCTCCATGTACATGCGCTTACCTCTAGGGTAGTTTAGTTTCTTCCTCATATCCATGTGCTCCTGTTCTAACTTTCCTAGCTCTAGCCTTAGCTTCTTTGATTCTTTAAATTAGTCTACCTCCACTTGGAAGTATTGGGCAGTGAACGTGAAAGGAAATTTGCACCAAGTGCTCCATGATTTGTCAATAAGTTTGAACCTGTCCAAGTAGTAGTGCTGGTACACCATGAACTCAGCTTCTCCCTATGTGGCTAGTGGGATTTGTTCAGGGATCCTCCATTCTTCCCTAAATGCATTTCTCAAGTTTGTATACCACTTTTCTAACCATGCTTTATGGGAAGCCATCATTGTATCACATGCATATTTTTAACACCTTTTCATGGGTGAAGGGTCTTCAGCTAGGTACTCCCCTATAAACTTATCTAATGAATCTAGCACTCCAATCTCTATGAACACTATGGTGAGTAGGAAATTGCCAAAGAGGATCATGTCCCCTTTGTTTGCACACTTTACAATTTCCTCTGCAATGTAAGTGGAAAAGTTGTAAATAGTCCCCTCTACAATCTTCCTCCAGACATGTAGCCATGGCTTGTTGACTTACGTCCATCTTTCTTGCCCATTTAGCTTCATTACCAAGTGCACGACCATCTTCATAACAGGGTACTTCATTTCTGAGATGTCTAATACCGTGACCATTTCTTATAGGCATACTTTGTGACAGTCTCTTGAATAGCCTCCTTGTCACCAAGGTCATCTTTCAGGCTATCTCCCTCACATATGAGGCCTGTAAACTATGAAATCAACTGGGGAGTCATGCACATCTTGCACCCAGCAAAGTGGAAGTAGTCCTCTTGCACCCGAGACATCAACCACTAGTACAAGTGATCTGGCTTCCCAAAATAAGGCAACTCATAGAGTTGTAGTAACCCTGACTTTGCCATCTTGACCTTTATGTCATCATTGTAGATAGGAAAACCTTCAGGTGTTCACTTATTGGTTGGGCGCACCAATTCTAATGCCATTTATTTCTCTATATTTTTGGTACGGTGATTATAGTCATTAACCAGTATGCTTCTCAAATGGCATTCTGATTCCTTCCCCATCATTACTCCGTCTGGGTACTACATCTCTGCATACCATTCTTTTTTTATATCTACCTCAGGTTCTGGTTGTTTAGCCTTAGCTTTTCCCTTTCCTTTCTTGGGTGTCATGGTCGAGGTAATTTTATCACTCTAATCCTCTCCTTATTACTCTGATCTCATTCTCTCAACATTCGTTCTCAGATCCTCGATACAATTCTCCTAAACCCGTGCCCTAGTTTGTTGAACCCTAAATTTGATAAACTCTTCACAAGATAGCGTCTTTGCACTTCTTTCCACACCCATGTAATTCCTTCCTTCTTGTTCGCAATATCAAACTAGCTCTTCATGTTTTTAATCACACAGATCTTCCACTTGATCAAATATGAAAAACCCTAGCTAATAACACTCACTTATATCTCTAACTCTTCATTTTCACAAAGTAAAATGAGAGTGCCCTGACCCTCTATTTATAGCTTTTCCTTTTTCTAGTCATTAAAGGCTACTTTACCTACCCCCATACTTTGTTTATTTAATGCAGATTTTTAAAACAAATCCCATCTTCAATGCCTTCACTCACACACCCTTCCTATGTGAAAACCCTCTTTAACTCATGTGCCCTTCCTGTGTGAAAACTCCTCCAACCTTCTGGCGGGAAACTAAACCAACCTAACAAGAGACTCTTACGTGCACTCAACACATGCCGAAGGCACTTCTTCTATCTAGATTCTTGTTTTCACCTACCTCGTGTTGCTTTAACTGTTCTTCCTTTTCCTTTGTATGTGGGATCTATAAGTAGCTTTATCCTAGCACCAACCATTCTATCTTTTCTCTTCATATCTCTTTCAACCAAGCTACTCAACAAGGCTCTTCAACATAACTTCCTTGGTAATTTTAATCACATGTTTCTTCACTTTTCTCCATCCCACACTTAAATGATGTGCGGTCCTCTGCGCACTCATAAATTCTCCAAAAATAGAAATAAGGTTACCAGCACCCAAGGCGCAAAACAAAACAACAATGCGAAAGGGGAAACACAAGGAAATGAAAATGCATAAAGGAAAATTTCTAAACTAACTGGTAAAACTGTCTTATTTACAAACACTAAGAAGACTAATTTATAATAGGGATTCAGCCTACTGCCATTGAAGTGTCCAGGAAACTTCATTCCATCCAGCATTTGTAACTGGCACGCACCCGAATCAAGGATGTACGAGATTGTGTAGGGACCTAACCAATGGACTTTCAACTTTTCAAGATGGCACATAAATTTAGAATCATACAGTAACACCATCTGCCCAACCTCAAACTTCTTGTTTCTAATATGGCGATCATGCCAAGCATTTTGTTTTTCCTTTTCCACTGTTTATCTCCAATGGGCAAGTGATCATCTCTCATCCAGTTTGATTATTTCATCAATTCTTTCTTCTAGCACTTGCTCATCGGCTAATCCTCCTACGCGCGTTATTCACAGAGAAGGTAACATAAATTCAACCATCAAAACAGCTTCTGCACCAAACACCAATTGAAAATGTGTGGATTTATTTAGTCTTTTATATGTAGTCCTATAAGCCCATAAAACTGCTGATACTTTGTCATCCCAATCATGTCTTCCAACATCCCATATTTTGGTCAAGGTATGACTCAATATTTTTTTGAATGCTTCTGTGGTTCCATTTGCTTGTGGGTTATAGGGTGTAGTCTTATGATGAGCCACCATGAACTCAAATAACAAGATCCTCATGGTCTCATTTATAAAATGCATACACCTATCACTGGTCAAACTCAAAGGGCATCCATACCTCGTGATAATGTTCTCCCATAGGAACCTTGCCGCTGTTGTTGTTGTGTAATCTTTAGTTGGGGCTACTTCTGCCCACCTTGTGAGATAATCCATGCAAGTGATGACATAACATGACCCCATCCTACACGTTGCCAGTGCAATAGGTCTTACAAAGTATATCACCCAGTTTTCAAAAGGATCTACGCTAGGAATAGGATACAAAGGAATTTTATCTCTTCTTCCTGGTTTTCCAGTGTACTGACAGTGGTCACATGCTTTACAATAATTCCTATAATATTTGTACAAGGTTTCCCACCATAAACCTGCCATTAATATTTTACACGCGGTGGTGTCACCTACGTAATGCCGACCCACACTTCCTCTGTGTGCTTCCTCTACGATGGCCAGGCGCTCATGCTCTAACACACATCTGTGCAAAACTTCATCACATCCCAATTTGTATAAGTCTCCACTAATCAACATGTAAGGAATAATGTGCATGGACAACTGCTTCTTTTCTAATGCCTTCATTCCATTTGGCACCACACCTTCTTTTAAAGATACAACAATCTCTTCCAAATCTAAGGGCACACACCACAATCTAAAAAATTGTGCATCTGGCATTGCTTCCTCAATACTTTGCACATCCTCTCTTGAATCAATTCTTGACATATGATCAGGTCCATAATTGTTTTTTCTGGGATTCACTAAAATGGTGAATTCAAACTCTTGAAACAAAAACACCCATCAACATATACACCCTTGGAGAATGGGCTTGTTCAATAAATACTTTAATTCCATAAGGTCGATGTAGAATACAAAGGGTGTTGCCAGCAGATACTATCTAAATTTTAAAATTGCATAGATCATTGATAATTTAGACAAGAGAGTCTTAAATCACGCATCATACTCCCACACTCTCTACCATTCCTTGTTGTATCTCCTTTAAAGCGCTAATGCTTTTTTGCTTGAAATCAGGAATGTGGAACTCTACCAGGAATGCATTCTTTAAGGCAGTGTAATCCACTACCTTTTGATGAGGGTGATACTTTCTATACCAGCTATGCGTGTGCCCTTAGAACGTGGTTACAAATTGACTAGCCTTTCGTTATGGGGTTGTGATACCTTTTGCATGCCATAGGAGTTCACACTTGTGAACATGTTCTGTAGCATCCTCAATGCCCCTTTAATCTGGTAAATGTAGAGACATCTCAAAGAAAAACTGAGGTGGTGGCTAGTGTCCTTGTCCTGAACGAGAGCCTTGGTTCCCTCTGGTGTTTCCTCCACCACCTGATCCACCAGGTCTACTGAGTCTTGTACCTCCAGAGACACAAAAACCACTGGGTCCAATAGGGCCTGTAGGAGTTGTGCCAAGCACCCCCATGGTCCCACTGAACTGTGTGCCAACAGTCTGTGATAGCACCCCACTACTGCTACTTTATCTAGCACCACTCCCTGATGTGAGACCAAAAGCTTATACACTTGCCCCTTTTCCAAAATCTCCTCCAAATACTGGAATATGTGAAGCCATAGAAGGACCTGAAAAATTATATGTCATAGGTGCGGATCTATCTCTTCCACTGGTTTCAATTGGGTCAATACTTCCTCCTGGATTAAAAAAACTAAGCACCAGGGTTCGGTCACTGGGTGGGTTTAGATATGTGCCAACGACTCTCCTTTCTCCATGCAATGAACTCTCACAAGAAGCCGAAGGGGTCTCCCTCACGTGTTTTCCAAGATGAGGTAGCACAGACTGCTCAGGTTCCATGTCCTCTGTGTGAACCTCAACTCCTTCCTGTAATTTCTATCTCCATAGATCCATCACACTAGCAGCCTCGCATCACTTAGTAATCTCCCTTTCATGCGCCTCACCATACTTCAGTCATCTTTCATCCCTCTCCTTTTCTATCATATCATCTACCATCTTCCACCACCCAAGCTTCCTTACCCAGAGCTTAGAATGGTTTAGCCATCCATTGAGAGCACCTCTAACTCATGGTAACCATCAATATCTTCATAGCTAGAGGAATAGAACTTAGAAATGTTCCTCTAGGTTCTCGTAGAAAGTCAAACTCAACAATCTCTAGGGACAAATACGTGGAAATGGCATATTCTAAAGTGTAGCTAGCTAGTACTCCTCCCCACCAGTGATCTACAGCACGGGTCCATGTCAGATCTACATCCTATAACCTTTGGTAGTCTTCTTCGGTCTATATCCTCGATCCATAATGCCAACTTGATCTAGATGCATAGGCTAAAAGCCATCCATATAACTCTATTTGGAAGCAGTAAAAAAAATCTCATACAGCTCATGGTAGAGATTCTCTTCTACCCATCTACGTGTATTGAACTTAGGTCCAGTGTTGAATCTGTAAGCAAATTCATCCTCTATGTTCTTAAACCATGATTCAACATTTTCCAATGTTAACCGATCCGTCATTAATCTTTACATAGATCATGATGCATGTTATATCCCACTACAACTTTGAAAATAGGTCCCGGAAATGGAACAAAGATGTAATCAATTTTACTCCCACTATAAAAGGAAGTAATCCCATGTGCACCAGCCTATCACCCAGCAGAATCTGAGCGCTCACCCGAGGCATGCGCGGGTGTCGGGTCTCTCTTTAATGTGATTTTTAGTGAGAAGCATTTATCTATTATTAGAGTAAGAGTATTCAGGAAAGAACTTTAGACATATAAGAATCATAGGACTCATAACAGCCTCCAGATCCTTTTAGCTTCTTCAAATTGGATGTTTTAACAGACTCCATAACATATATTATAACAAAAAGAAAGATACAATCATTCATTCATAGCATGCAAGGAAAGAGAACTCCTATGAACGAAATATACATTAAAGCTACTAATATCCATGTCTATTTGCAATAGTTAACCTCATTGTATTCATTGTTTCATTACAAAGAGACATAGAGGGTAGACTGTAGTCGTGCACATCACTAGGTTTTTATAACTATGCCAAAAGAAAACTAAATTACAATACTAAGCCTAGTACATTCCTTCCTACATCAAAGTTCCACTCACAGCAATCCTGCATAGCATCACCCATGTTATCTCTCTCTCTCTCTGTGTGTATATCTCTTCCTCTATCTCTATATCCCCATCTGTATGTTATCTCAGTCTCGATCTCTCTATATATTTTCCCACTGTAGGCACTTGTATTTATCATCTTCCCACACTGCCAACTCACCTTACCACACCCTTGGATCCATCACCAAGTGTCGAATGTGGTCCTCCAAGTGAGCATGTTCCTTCAGGCCTGAGCTCTCCACTCTATGTCATGATGATCTTCTAGAAAATCCCATAGCCAGTATGCTCTTTCTTGGGCCACCTGTTGCCAGGCTGGCATCTTATCCATGCACAACCAATCACACTTTTCATGTGTTCTACCTTAGATGCTTAAATCGGCTAAGTCTCAAACCTCCTTTCATGCACCACATGAACCATGTGCCTTCTTAACTCTTCCTCTTGCGCGCTTTTACCTTGCGTGCCCTTTTATAACTGGGATCCTACGCACCCACGCGCCTTCATACTTTTCCAATTTTCAAGGGGCCCAACAAGCACCCCCCAAAATCTCAAGGTGGTTTGATTCTTAAAACAAAAAGGGTCATAGTGTTGATTGACTAAGGAAGTACTCACAACTTTATCAATCATAAGTTAGTAGTGTCCCTGAATTGTTTTATTTATCCATCTCTTGAATGTCAAGTAATGATTGTTGATGGAGGTACTAATACTTGTTCTGGAAAATTCCATTACATTAAGCTTTCCATGGGAGAATACATACTAAATTTCCCTATGTATGCCATTTCTATAGGAGGAACAAAAATTGTGTTAGGATTTTGATGGCTTACCACCTTAGGAACCATTGAGATGAACTTCCAAGAATTATTCATGAACTTTCATTCTGAAGGAAGAATTTTTTAGCTTAGAGGATTAAGAGAAAAGTCTCCACAACTAGTGATCTCTCATCATATGCAAAAAATGATAAAAATGGTATAGAGGGATTTGTGGCAAAACTATTTTCATTAGAGGAGCATTAGTCTAAGGACATTAAACCATCAGATATGCAAGCAGTGTTGGATGCTCACTTTGTTGTGTTTAAGAATATGCCAAAGGGTTGACCTCTAAAGAGATATCATGATCATGTTATTCAATTAGGACTATGCATCCAACTACCAAACATCAGACCTTATAGGTACCCATATGTGCAAAAGAGTGAGATCAAGAAGATTATGCAAGAGATGTTTGAAGTAGGAATCATTTTTTATAGTTAGAGTGCTTATTATTCTCCAGTAGTGATGGTACATAAGAAATATGGCATGTGGCACATATGTCTCGATTATAGGTAAATTAATAAGTACATAGTCAAAGATAAGTTTCCTATTCATGTAATTGATTATTTGCTTGATGATTTGCATGGTGTTGTTTACTTTACAAAGCTTGATCTTCATTTGGAATACCACCAAATCAGAATCAAGGAGGATTATGTTCATTAAACTGCCTTTCGGACACATGAAGGCCATTATGAATTCTTGGTAATGTCTTTTGGACTCACAAATTCACCTTCTACATTTCAAAGTTTGATGAATTCTATTTTTAATCCATTCCTATGAAATTTTGTTTTAGTTTTATTTGATGATATATTAATTTAGAGAAAAACATAGGAGGAACACGTGCATCATGTAAATAAGGTTTTGGAAACCCTTGAGTAGCATCAACCTTATGAAAATACCTCTAAGTGTTCTTTTGGAGTTAAGGAGGTTGAATATATTTGTCACAATGTCTCTCATGAAGGTGTTAAATTGAATCCTAATAAGATCAAGGCCATGATAGAGTGGAAGGTTCCAAAAACCCTAAATAATATTTGAGGATTTTTGGGGCTTACAGGTTATTATCATATATTCGTGAGGCATTATGGAAGTAGAGCAGCACCTCTCACACCTTTTTTAAAGATAGACTCTTTTCATTAGAATGAGTATGGTACCAAATCATATGAGCAGTTAAAAGAGGCCATGTGCATCACTCCAATCTTGGTTACTCCCTATTTTTTCAAAACATTCATTATTGAATGTGATGCATCAAGGTCTGGTACGGGGGAAGCTCTTATGCAATAATTCCATCTTATTACATTTTTGAGTCATCAATTCAAAGGTAAGAATTTTTAAAATCTAATTTATGAGAAAGAAATGCTAACCATACTTCATGTAGTAAAGAAATGGAGACCATATCTCATATGAAGACACTTGAAAGTGAAGACAAATCATGGTAGTATGAAATACTTCTTGGAACAACATTTATCATCTGAAGAACAACAAAAATGGGTCTCAAGTATATTGGGATATGATTTTGAGATAATCTACAAGAAAGGGAAGTAGAATATAGTTGTGGATTCTCTGTCTAGTATGAAGCAACTACAACATTTTTATGTGTCATATTTATCTTATATGAAGATTAGGTAGAGGAGGTAAGGTCTGAATGGAGAAATGACCCTACAACACAAAACCTAATTCATAATCTCTATAATGATTTGAGCATGTCTGAAAAAAAAAATTATGGAAAGGGGATCTTTTATGGTATAAAGATAGGTTATACCTATGTAAGAACTCCACCCTTAAAATAGGGTTTTATGTGAGCTTCACACTTTTCCAGTAGGGGGAACTATGGATTCTTGAATACTTATCATCGAATCAAAAAATATTTCTTATGTGAAGGGATTCAAGGGAATGTCCAAAAATTTGTGGTAGAATACATGGTTTGTCAGCAAAATAAGGGTGAAACAGTTTGGTCCCTAGGTCTTCTACAACCTTTATCTATTCCTAGCTAGAGGTAGGAAGAGGATTCCATAAAATTCATCACAGGATTACCTAAATATGAAGGAAATAAATGTCATCATGGATTTGGTGGATAGAATCACCAAATATTCTAATTTTTTTCCTTGTCACACCCATTTTTTGCAAGCACAGTAGAAAAACCTTCATGGACATAGTTCAGAAGCTACATGGGATACCAAAGATTATAGTAAGTGATCGGGACCCTATATTTACTAGTAATTTTTGGACTCATTTATTCTCATGTTTGGGTACTCAGATATCTCATAGTTCTTCTTATCATCCTCAGTCTGATGGAAAAAAAAATGTAAATAATTGTTTGGAGGGATATCTTTATTGCTTCACCTCATATAAACAAGCAAGATGGGTCCAATGGCTTCCAATTGTAGAATGGTGTTATAACACTTCCTTCCATACTTAATCCAAAATGTCTCCTTTTTTGGCACTCTATGGGTACCATCAACCATCCACCACATCATCATTGAGAATATAGTCAAGGGTTAGAGTAGCAAAAGAACACATTCAACATCAATAATAGGTCCTATTTAGTCTCAAGGAGAAATTGGCCATGACACAAAAGTGCATGAAGCAGCAGACTGATCAACATCTCATAGAAATGTATTTTGAATTTGGTGACTTATATTTTGTGTCTTTACAACCATATAAGAAAATGTCTTGAAAATTACAACAAAAGGATAACAAACTTTCACCTAAGTATTTTTTCCCCTATCAAGTATTGCAGAAGATTGGTACTATAGCATATAAATTAGAACTTCCAAAGACAAAAAGAATGCATCTTGTCTTTCATGTTTCTTTCCTGAAGAAAGTAATTGGATAGAGGGTATTAGCCTAAATAGTATTACCTAAGCTCTATGAGGAGGGGAGATTCATCTTGGAACTTGAATGCATCCTTCAAACACACACTAAAATATTAAGGACAATTATTATGTGCGTGGCTAAGATATTTCTGAGTAGGAATGTCAAGGTTCTTAGATATTTTTTGTGAAGGCTTTCCCTTGGTAGTAAAGATGATGATTTCTATAGGGGGTGGTCCTTAGAGGTAAAATTAGATGATGTGGATGTAAATTTTTTTTAGGATGTGGTGTTTAGATAAGATCCTTGAAAATACCATAATAAGTCATGGGTTTTGAGGATATTGGAGGTGTTGATGTAGGAGTTGTGGCTGATGGGGATGAGATAGGGGGATTGTTTGTGACTATATGAGGGTGAGATGTCTATTTGGTGGGCTTAGAGGTTGATGTGGGAATGATGATAGCTATAGATTTGGTTGTAGATAAAGATATGGAAGTGGATATAGATGGAGGGCTATGTGATGAGGATGTTGTGATAGATGTTGGGATAGATATGGTTAGGTAACTAGATGTAATTGGTGTAGTGGGTGTAGATACAGATGAGAAAGTATATCTCATTGAAGTAGGTGTGGGTGTAATAGTATATGTAACTATGATGGATGTTCAAGTAGTTTTAGATGTAGATAAGACTCTAGATGGGGGAGGAAAGATAGAAATAGACATGGGTGTAGTATATGAAGGAATGGTGGTTGTAGGTGGTGATTTCAATTATTTTCTTAGAGTGTTGATCGTATGGGAATTGGGTACCTGAGATGTAAGAGGAGTAGTTTGATTATTTGGTGGGTAGTTGGCGAAGGGTTATTTAAAGACATAGGGGTTAATCAGGAGGTGCCTTAGGGTTATCCAATTGAAGGTCACCATGGTCCATGAGCTGTTGTACAATATCTTTAAAGGTGTGTCACTTTTCAATTTCGTGACCAAAAACTTGGTGGCACTTACAATAGTGATCCTCATGGTACCATGTGGGTTTAGGTTGAGATTCGTCAATAGGCTGGATAGGGGGAAATTGGATGATATACAAAGCAATTATCTTTTCTAATTATAACTATATGATTCCTTGAGAGGGGTATAGTTGGGAGTTGACTTAGGAGCTCTCTGTGGAGCCTCCATGTGGGAAGTATATACAAAATAAGATATTGCTATGATAGAGTTGGCTGTATTGTTAGATTTTTCATTGTGATTAGATGATTTAGTGAATTTGGGTTTTGGTTTGTTGGACCAAATTTTGACATGGCCTTTCTCAAGGGCACAAATTTCAAGTTTATGAGTCATGGTGGATACCTCCACAAAAAATTGGAAGGATTGGATATAAAGAGTTATATACTTATGCTTCATACATGACCACGAAAAATATTTTGATCATGGCAACAAAATCTGTAATAGATTCATCATCAAATTGTTTAATGGCATAGATTTATGTAATGGTGATTTTATGTATAATTTAATACAAAATTTCTCTAAGAATAGTTGCATGCAAGGGGGGGTTAAGCCCTAGGTAGGCTAGGCAATTGACTAGGGTGGCAGAAGTCAGGGGGTGCCTAAATCTAATGATTGTTATTAGTTTTGGATATTATAAAAACTTAAAAATTATATATTTTACCTGAAGCCCATATTAATTTACCATTTTATTTATATTATTACAAAGTACCTACAAATTTCACGCATAAACATAAAAATGTACTATAATATTTTTACAAGTAAAAATAAATGTACATAATTTTAACTCATACAATTATATTGTTATTTTTACCCAATGTAGCTTTAAATAATTCAAGTGTGTAATTGTTTCTTATAAAAAGTTCATGTATTTTAAAATGTCACAATTGTAGCTAGTACAAACAAGTATAATTGAAGGAAATAATTATTTAATTCCATATTTATTGGTCCATATACCACTCTTCACAAAACCATGGGACTTACCTAATATTTTTTATTGATTTACAAAATCATGACACTTTGTTAAGTTTTTAGTCTTGTCTTCTACTTGATATTGGTAAATAAAATGAGTAACCAACCTTGTATAAAAAAAGTATTTTTTTGCATTATGAGCACATCTTGTGATTAATTCTCTCCATCCATGGATTATTACATGTCCTTAGTTGAAAATTTTATAGGTTATTTTTATTCCTTTTATATACCAATTTATCTAAGTTATTTATTTATTATGACCCTGATACAAATTGAAAATTATGATAATGTTAAAACCTTTTATTTATTTATTTGAAGTGAAAAAATTATTGATTAATATTGTAAGAAGGGTGTTCACTTTACTTACCACTTAGGGTTCTCCTAACCTTTAATTCAACTTTGGTTGTGTGATTTAGGTGAAGGATAATAGAGAATATTAGGGAATATCGTTATACCGGTCCAAAGCGGGGCCATCTAACAATATAGGGAAAGTACGGAGCATAAGATCTTGGTCATGAGAAATGAGGTAACATGCATGCCTAAAGTAACAAAGGTGTTATTGTGGAAACTTCTTACTATTAAACTTAAAAAAATTAGGAAGTTACGTGTGTGGAGAATAAGGTTTGATAGGAACCAAAGGGTTGATAGGATCACTATAAATATGTTCATAAGAGAAGGTGGGTTTAGACCCCAAAGTAGTGGATTTGAGACTAGCCATTCTACTTATCAAAGTGTGAATAGGGTCATTGGATGTATGGGGATGAAATAATGGTGGATGAGGTTGTGTGATATAAGAAGTGGATGGGTGAGGTTGTGGATGGGATTGATATGATTGGGGATGAGTATGTTTTCTTGGAGGTGGTTGATATTGGGGAATGTTTTTTAATGGTTGCAATTGAGTTGGTTGGGGTATAGGATGTTTTTAGGAGATAGGGATGTAATTATATGTATAAGATTAAATTTTTGTTGAGAGATGGGGATGTTATATTTATTTTACATGGGATGAGTGGGGATGTAAATGTGGTATGATTGAGATGTGTGGGTAGATTAATTAGGGAATATGTGGTGAAAGACACTTTGGAGTGGAGGTTACTGAGTTTGGGTAGACTCCGAATGGTGGGGTTATGATGTTATAACATTTTCATGGACATGGGATGTAGAGATAGGGACCCAAGTTTTATCATGTTGTTTGGGTGGTGGAATTAGTAGATGGGATGCCTAAAAAGTTTGGGTAGGAGTGCTTATGATGAAAATGGATGAGGAAGTGATGGGGATGGAAGAAGTGGGTGTGGTATTTATGTGGGGATTATTGAGAGGAATGGGAACCACTAATTGAATTGATTTATGAATTTGGGGGATTGTAGAGGAATATTGGTTGGATCCAAGTTCGCATTAGGCCATGGAAAGCTATTTTATAGCTCTAGGGAAGAACACGACAATTTGATAGGTGAGGACATGATTAAATTTAGAGTGAAAGTGATACGAATAGATTTTTTAAAGCGGGGGTCCATTGATGGGAAGGTTAGTGGATTTATAGAGAAGGTAATCATGAAGAGCAACAAGATTAACATAAGGAGTTCCTAGAACTCTAAGCATCCATGAGGGATAAAGGGAGGCCTAAAGTTCATTAAGGAAGTATTAGATGGGGGTGTAGTTAGTCTATAAATAATGTAAATAAAGGTGTTATGATCAACAAAGGGGTTAGTTTGGATAGATTGAGACTCGTGGAGAAGAGAAATGGAAATGATAGGTTGTGTAACCGAAGAAGTGACCAAGGGGTGGAAGAGATAATAGAAAGTTCTAAAGTTTGTTATGAATCCATGTTGGAAATAGGAATGTTTTTAGATGTGTTTCACCAATAATAAGTGTACGTATAAGAAAAATGTTTAAGGTAAGGGGTTGGGTACGTGAGGAATAATTTAATGTCATGAAGAGGTAGTGCACTTTTGAAGACCAGGCCGATCAAGAGAACTCCTTTTTGACTGGGTAGGACTACCTAAAAAGAACACAAGACCACAAGATATAATTAAAAATATTTGTTTGTGGATTTCCTAGTGAGAGATAGATCCATGAAGTAGGGTACTTCCTAAAACTCTATCAATCCGCATTTAAAACAAATTAAATGTTGATAATAAAATGAAATAGAGATTCCTACTATAGTTGTATAATTTAGGTGACACTAATTCGAATTCAATCTAAGTAGTGAATACAAGACTAAATCTAAATAGGGTGGTGGGTTTTCAAGGTTTATAGGTGTAACAAAGGGTTTTATGAAGGTCTAGGTCAGGTTGTGGGAGGTTTTGATAGGTTTTGGGTAGGTAAATTAGCTTGATAGTCTAAGGGAGAATGTCAAACATAGATATTGATGTCGGTTGGGGAATTGATGCTGGTCAATGGTTTTAGCCGGTATCGGTTGGATAACCAATCATGGTAGGGGAAACTAGGTGCTAAAGTAGAAAAGGGATTAGTTCAGGGTCTTTATGTTTAAAAGGCTTAGGCTAGATGTTAGGATTTGGATGAAGACTCATCAAGGGTGAGAGAGGATATTTTAAAGGAAGAGAGGTTTAGGTGTCTAGGATATCGGGTAGATGGGTGACGGATGGTGTTCGGGTGAGAAAGAAGCAATACAATAGTAAACAATAATAGATATAAAAACAAAAGTTAAGAACTAATAAGCTAGTTAAGATACTTCTCTGAAGACATATAGATTGGTATATGTGGTGGTTAGTGGGTATTTGTGGGAGAAACAGGTTTAGATCCATTGTCATGGAAAAAAATCGTGTGTGTTTCCCTGTGAATGAGCTGAGACTGTGGAGTAAAAGGTTGGTTGTTGGTGAAGAACTTATAAGCTTTAGTAATTTTTTTAATCTTTAGATGCTCAATTGAATGCTAGAATGTGAATGAAATCCAAAATCCAACTAAAGGTAGAACCCGGGGAAAGAGTGGGAAATTTTTATTTAAAGGAACTAATGGCAATTCCTTAACCAATGCCAGTCGAGGAATAATCGGAATCGATTAGGTAGAAATAGTCTAATTTTCTTAAAATATCATGGTTCTTCTCTTTTTGGTGTGGGTCGAGATTTAATTGTGCACTAGGAGTCTTGGTTCACATTTAAACACATGGGGAATTGATGGAGGAAGTGGTTAACAATAAATATTAGGTTTAGAAATTCTTAATTAGTTAAGTGATGACTCAATGCTAGGAGTTATGACCTAGTCTTAGTTAGTTAAATGCCCTTGGAATGGGTCCAAGGTGAGGTTGAGGGGTAAGGTGTTAATAACCAAATATTGATAATTAGATTAATTAATTAGAAGGTTCTTAGAGGGTTGTAACCCAATTTTGGGTGTATACATTTTCCCTTTTTTATCGTGTACCTTGTGCAAATAAGGGAAAATGACAAAAACAAGAAGTAGGTTTCCCCAAGTAAGGGTGGAGGTGATCCCCCTCAAACTAGGAACTAATGAAGTGGAAGGTTGAATCAGTGATGGGTTTGATAAGGTGGTAGGTGATGAAAAATGAGGTAAGGTGTAGGTTACATGTAGGTTTAGGTAATAGGTGTGATAATGTGGAGGAAAGAAAACACACGCACATGCTCAGGGTGCAATAAGGTACTAGGTTGAAGAGAACACAAACTCTACATAGTCAAAGGTCAATAGTTTATCCAAATAAGGATGATGTCGTCTAGGTATCCAAGTTATAGGAATTTCTCCTGGAAACACAATGGGTCAAGGTGCAGGAACGGGTATAGGTGTGTTCCAAAACACCAAAAAGGTTTGGTCCGGTCGAGATAAATGTCATGAAATAAGGCAAGGTAAGGTCGAGGGTCAAAACAACATGGGTAACATTATTGCATGGTAGAGTGAGTAAGTGATTTTGATTTTCCAATAGGTGTGCGTGGTTTGACGGGGGTATACAGGTGAGAAAAATGTGCCCCTAAGTATCCTTAGGGATTTTGTGAGGTGGTGAGGGTAGTAAGTGGGTCTGTAGGGATGTTTTAGGTCTTTGATAAAAAGAAAAGTGGACCCGACAGCAAAAATTAGGTCAAAATAAGGTTGGTTGGGTTATTGAAAGGGTGACTAATATTGGTTCATGGTAAACTAATACCGGTTTTGGGGACCGATGTCGGTCACCAAGGGCTTAACTAAACCGATGACGCTCGCAAAAATGACAACTTAAAATGGAAAACCCACCCAAAAGTGAGTCATGTTTGCAATTATTGAGGTTGAAAACAACTGGTGTAGTACATTTTTGTGAGGAAATCAATAAAGAGGCCTAGTAGGCTGATTTGGCGAGAGATTAGTGGTTAGAGGAGTGAGTTTGGGGGGGCGATTGTAGCCAGTTAAGTGTGACTGTTTGAGAGTTTGGAGAGGTATTTTAAATGGCAGAGGCTGGAGAAGGATTAGGGGGCAATCCATTGTAGGCTCTAGAGGTTCCATCCTGGAGGCACCGATGAGTGGAGGTAGGCTCCAAGCTAGATTTTTTATTTTTATATAGGAATAGGGTAGGAAAATAGAATTTTTTATTTTTTGAAATTTGATGAAAATGGGGGTGAAATTAGGTTGTGGGAGGGTGGAGTTAGTTTAATTAGGGGTGTAAATGAACATTGGGGTAATTTGGGTAAGTTTGGGTGGGTAAAATAGGCAATTTTTTCATTTTTTGGGATTGGGGGGACATGGGGGTTTGGCTTTGGGGCTGAACTAGTAACTGACATTGGTTGGTTATCAGTTACAGTGGGTGGACGAACTAGTGACAACAGGTAATGGGGACCAGCATTGGTAGGGTTATTGATGCCAATTAGGTAGGGAATGGGTAGGTTTTTAGAAAAATGGTGTTTTGGGATGTTGAAGGAATTTGTAAGCTAGATGGGTTGTCCAAGGTAGGTGTAGGCTAGGTAAAAAGTGTTTGAAAGAAAGTGGAATAGATGCTTTAGGTAAATGATGATGCAGTAGGATGAGTTTGGGATGGATGGGGAAGGGTAGGTTAATAATGTGAAATAAGTAAAATAGAATATGATTTAAGTAAAGATGGATGTATTACGTAAGTCAAGGAAGGAAATAGGTTAAGTCGAGTGATGAATAGGAAATTTGAAAGGGTAACTGATTAACTTGTGTGAATGTTTGTGATGTAGGTGAGGTAGAAAATGACAATGAGGGATCGACTGTCACCCTTGTTAGTATAGATAAGCCCTACTATTTCAAAGGAAGAGTGGGAGCATATGAGGGAAGTTAGGCTAGGTTTGGTTAGGAGGTATAAGAGGATTTCTCACGATCATAGTATGATGGTATCCCTCATCGATATATGGGATCCTGCTACCAACACTTTTCATCTGCCAATGGGATAAATGACCGGCACACTAGAGGATGTCTACAAGATTCTGTAGTTATCAATTATTGGGGATCTATTGTATTAGGTTTTTTCTTTGAATGCATTGGATCACATGGCTATGTTGTTTCAGCCAGCTATGGAAAATTCATCGTATCAAAGCATTAGTATAAATTATGGGGAGATGTATGCAGCTTACCCTTAGGAAACTTGACTGACAATGTTGATGATGGTTGGCATTGGTTACTTTTCTCTCCCATACTCAGAGGGTGGGAGGTTTCCATGGGATTTTATGGGAGTCTTAGAGGATTTGGTTTTTGACTAGATTTTTTTCACATGGGCACTAGTGTATTTGGTTCAGTTATACATGGAGTTGTGTTCCTGTAAGAGGATATAGAGATATGGTATGTGTTCTACCTATTTTTTACACTGTTGGGAATACGAGCACATTATGTGCCTACGTCCACTTTGTCTACCATGAAAGGGGTGGGATGTGGGCTTATACAAGGTGGGGTATAGGCAATGGCTGTGGGTTGGAGAGAAAGTAAGGTTTGATGGTGTGACTTCAGATGTAGCATATTATCATAGGGTACTAGTTAGCTTATCACCGGTAGAGATTCTATGGAGGCCTTACCACATGTATCATGAGTTTACAGGCATGGAGAAGGATTTGGATGGCTTGCAGCTAGTGATATGGATTTAAGGGCACCGGGCAGGGGAGCATGAATGCATACTAGTAGATCGGTTTAGATGCCAGTTTGGCCTACAGTAGGGTTTATCCCTGCTATTCACACAATACCGTTGAGAGGATGTGGATATGCCATTACCTCTTCCATATCTGACACCAACAGTATGAGTGGAGGATCAAGTAGTTAATAAATCCATAGATGATGTTAGGTGTACAGCTGGGTATAGTCAGTGGTGGGCCACACAGTTACAGGAAGCACCAGGTAGACCAGGACCAGCCGATTCGGCCACAGTCATTAGTGAGAGGGACAGGTAATAAAGGTAGGTGATGGATTTACAAACTTAAGTTGCTACACTACAGGAATATGTATTTACCCTATAGGAATAGCTAGCTACAACATATGTATAGGTCGGTGATGGGGGACATGTTACAGAACTATAGGTACAAGTGGCATCATTATAGAGGAAGTTGGCAAAATAACTGGTACAATATGGTGTTGGGGGACATGTGGTTTCCCCTCCTACACATCTAAGGGAACATGAGGAAGCACAGACACAAGGACAAGGTCCAACAGTGCAAATGCAGGCACCAGGATAGGTTCCAAATCCTCAGGTATAGGGATAGGGACCACTATTCGTGGGAAAGTGTCGACATATAGGTGTTATACCAATGCCACTTCCACAGATGATATCTATGGATCAATACAGAGAGGTTGTGGCTGAGGCTAAGTACTATGAGGATCAGATTACAGAGCTTGGTCTTCCTATTCTCATTTATGTTACCTACAGAGCTCAGTAGGCAGCTAGTTAGAGGTCCAACTCACGAACCCATAGTGTCATTAGTTCAGGGAGCCAATGTTCTCATGGGTAGGGCCAATGGGAGGTGACTAGTTCATGGAGATATAGGTCAGGTGAGGAGATAGGAGAGAGTGGCAGAGGTATCGGGTCCTCCCAGGGATGAGAAGATTATAGAGATTGTTGTTTATTTTTTACTTTTAATTTATATATATCGGCATGTGTGTCGAAGAGGTGAGATGTACATGATATTTTTTGAGAGACTTGTTTATATTTGTAAATATAATGTATTGATATACATATTTTCCAGTATATAGATGTTGGTACTTATTTATGTTGTGTGTGGTGTTGTAGTTCCCACTTCCCTTTGACACTTTTAGATACTGATCTTGATACTGGTGATCTTATTATGGACACTATGATGTTTTGTTTAGTATGATGTACAAATGTTATATCATGGATTATCATTGATCTGGATTCAATTATTATGCATGATGGTTACTAGAGACATTTTTATATGTGGATGATGATATACTGTTTGACATGGACATATTATAGATGTTGATTTGGACATGTGACATTGGATATTTTGAGTAGACCTAGTATGGAAGATTATTGATGATGATATAGTTGATTAATTAATTGAAAATGATAATGTTGAATTCTTGATGTTGTTGTGATTCATGTGTTTTAGATGATCTTGAGATGTTGTTTATATCATTTTAAATGTTTTGATATGGCCACGAGGCCAAAGGAGGTATTTGCATTTTGCGGGAGTTAAAATATCACAACAATGTTGGGGGACTGGAGACTAACCATATTGAAATTCTTGGGTGAATTCAACAAGGTCACCATGGAAACTGTTGTGTGTGTGTGTGTTGTGTTTTGCTTGTGATTCCCATGGGGGGGGGGGGATTTCCATTATATGTGACCATGGGTTTGTGTAATTTATTAATGTGGTTTCTTTATTAATGTTGCATGTGTTTATTTTGTGATGTGTTACCCCTTTTCTTTAGTTAATTATATGTTGTATTAATGTTGTGAATAATCATGTGTTAAAATAAATAAATCAATATGTCATAAGAATGTAATTAATGAAGTTGTTGATCTTAAATGTAATGGGGTAAGAGTGTGTAAGAAATGTTGTAAGAAAAGTGTAAGAGATCTGTAAGAGAATGTAAGCTATATTTTGGAATGTTAAACACTTCATCCTCTTAGGAATTCGAATTTGTCTTTGGAGGCTAAATTTGGAGGCTTGTGGGACAAGGTAAGCTTGTCCCACACCTCTTAAAATGATTCACCAACCATACCTATGGTTTGGAGGTTAAATTTAGGTCTTTTTATTGCATTTTGAAATGACTAATTGTAAGTTTTAATTGCACTTCTCTTACATGTTTTAATTTAGTCCTTTTAAAGTATGGGTTATTTTGGAGTGTGTAAGCTAATTTGTCATTTTTATTTATTATGTTTAGGTACATGATGTTGACTTTCCTCTTGGGGTTGAGGAAGAATGATGTGGCATCCCACATGGATCCACATCATCCTCTTCTCTTCCCTCTCCTTTAAATTCAAAACTCCTTGCTTGTTTGTGGGTTGTTGAAACTTTGTTTATTCCTCCTGAGGCCACATTTTTTCTTGCTATTTTGGGAGCTTGTTGTGGAAGGAGTTGGAGATTTTTTGCATGCTTGGACATTACTGATTTTTGACTGTATTTGGATTTTTGGAAGCTTGTGAACTTAGAAAAAACTCCAGTATGGAGAGGTAGGAACTTGATCCTTTTTAGAATGTTTTATTTCTCTTACATGCATGTGTGAAATGGTGAATGTGTTATGTGTTCTTGGCTTGTTTGGGTAGACTTCTTAGGACATGGTGTAGGAGAAGGCTATGGGGATTTCAAATGGGGGGCATAAGGGAACGCCTAGGGCATTAGTTTTTTTGTGGAGGGAGTTTGGATTAGGATCCACCTTGGAAAATAAATAGCTTACATTTCTTACTCTTCAGGGGGGCATAAGGGAGAAAATTTGGGGGGCATAAGGAGGGGTTGGGAGACATAAGGTTTATGGTATTTGATATGTTATATTAGAGGTATGATTTTAGGTGGATGCTCAATTCTAAATAGGGAGGCATAAGTAGTTTCCCCATAGTTCCTTGCTCTTGTTGGCTTGCTTGATCAAGCCTAAGTTTTGTGTGAATGTTATCAAATGCAGTTGTGAACTTCTATTTTTTCTTGAACTGTGTTTCTTATTGAATTATGCATGTGAAAGAATGCTACTTATTTGTTGTGGAAGCCATTGTTTCCATGTGTTGATTCTCATCTCTTATTTCAATATGGTTGGGGCTTGGGGGCCAATGAGGAAGGATGGCTTCACCCTTCTCATTAGATGTCTTGGTTGGGTGGAGAGTGTTTCCTTTCTCCCTTCTTTGTTTTGATCAAATGAAAAGATGAAGAAACTAGCATGTTGTTGTTTTGGAGCAAGAAGAATGTACAGTCTGACAGTCCCATCCTTTGAGCAAGTTTATTGTAATCCTTCCCCACCTTGAAGTGGATGAGTTGTATAATATTTTTAATGTGAAGATATGTGTATTGAGAATGGAAGATTGAAATTGGAATGTGAAATGTAGAGGATGTTTATTTTACTCTTTGTTTTGGTAAAGAAATGTAAAAGATGTTACATGCATTGTATTTGGCATGTTAGAAAACCAACAAAAAAAAAAGAAAATTGTAAAGTTGTATTGGAATATGAATAAAGGATTGCATTAGTTTTCAAATTTTCATTGTGTATTGGATTTGAATTGCTGTCAAAGAATGAGATTTTTGTTTGTAAAGGAAGAATGCGTGTGAAGAAAAGACAATGTTGTATTCCTTTTAAAATGTATATTAGAATTGAAATCAGAACTGCACCTTAACTTAGAATTGAATGGTTGATTTAACAAGAAAATGTATTGGACTAATTTAGAAGCTATACACACATTTAAATGACAAAATTGATATACAAATTTAAAAGAAATAGTTCACTATTATAAACTTCATTCTGGCAATTCTTTTCTTTAATAAAAATGAGCAGTTCAAACTTACACCAAACAATAAGATATGAAACATTGAAATTTAGACTTAGTAAGTCCCAAAGAACTCAAATTGACCCTAACATTTAAGAATGAACCTTCAAAACTTTATAGAATCCAACTTGAAACTTGCACAGTCATTTTTCTGTCTATTGTCAGAGAAATAAAATTTGAAATCAATTGGATAAATCAAACTCTCCAAAAACACTCTAAACCCTCCCTATACCAATCCTTCATGTCTGTTTGACATGTTGAGTGAAGGAGGATATCTAATTTAACCAATTTCAGAATTTGAAAACTGCTAGTGCACTAATTCAAAAGCCTACAATTTTTTCATTAAATTGACCACTTAAACTTCATCAAATTTCAAAATTTATGACTCCTGTGTAAATAGGGCATTGAGATATTTCCAACAATTCCTCATTTTCCCAAAACTAAGCTTTATAGCTCAAGTTATGGCCATTTGAAGTTTTACTTCAATTTGGCATTCAAAAAGTAATAAAATTTAATCTAACTGTTAAAAATTTAAATTTTAAACTTTGGAAAAATTTCCCTAAAAATTTTGTGGCCCCCTCCATCCCTTAACCAATCAAGATCTTCCACATGGCACCTCGGAGGGGCGGACCAAATTTAAACTTATCCATTTTTAAAAAATTTCCTTGGGAAAAATTTCCCATTTTTCCCTGTAACTCCGTCAGCCCACAGCCAATCACATGATACCACATGGCATGGTGGAAGGGCGGACCGTTTTTAAATTTTAACTTATTCGTTTTAAAAAAATATGACCTTGGGAAAATTTTTCCTTTTTCCTCCGTCTAGCCTCATAGCCAATCAGAGGGTGCCACGTGTCCTCTTGGGGCTACGACGAAGGTGTGGATTTCCTTTTTCAAACTTAACCTTTTGAAGATTTTTTGGGAAAATTTTCCATTTTGGCCCCATAGCCCGTAGCCAATGAGAAGGTGCCACATGGCACCACGGGGTGGAAGTGGAGAGGGCTGACCCCTTGTCTTTCTTTTGTTGTTTTGGCCCTTTGGAAAATTTTCCCTTTTGTCTCCGTGGCCCCGCAATCCCTACCTCACTTGGAAAACTTATTTTCGCAAGCACGCGGACCGGTGCGAGCTTTTGGGCCTTTAAAACCCTCCTTTGGCTTAATGCCTTAAGATCTACCACCACCCCTTTCTCTCCTTGCTCAACTGGCATGTGACACATGGTGACCTCATGGCAATAGCAGAGGCGCGGACCAATTCGGTCCCTTTTGAATGTTCGTGAAAGAGACTTAAAGCCTCAACCCACTTTGTCAGCCCGTCGTTTCTCCCAACCAACTGGGTAGTGACACGTGTCCCTCAGGAAGGCCCACAGATGCATGCGAAGAATGTTTTGATACTTTGAGCCCGCGCAATGGGGAAAATTTCCTTAAGCTTCCCCATGACCCACCAACCCAGTTTAAGGTACTTTCTCCTCTTCTTGACACATGTCCCACCTAGGGAAAATTTTCCCTAGGAACTCCGCCCACTTATATCTTGAGTTCTACTTGGAGTTAGGAGGACTTATTTAAATCACCGATAAAGGTGAGAAAATTTCCTATCCATTGGGAATGGTTTAGGGAAATTTAGGAAGTGTTAAGTATGAAAAAAAATATAGTTGAAACTCCGAGGGCCTATTTGAGAGTAGGCATGTGAGGTAGACTACGCCGTGAACCTAACTAAAAAATATAACTCCTAAAATTTGAACCTTGTGAATTTGATATTAGTTAAGGAAGGAAAACATATGTTGTAGTATTTTGGTCTTGTTTTAGAAGCATGTTAGTGAAAACTGATGTCTTGCAACCTGGTTGTAGACACTTCAAAGTAAAAAAAAATTATCCCCTAATTTTCTAGCTAACCCTAGGTTGTTTTTTGGGTCTAAAGTGGTTGTTTAAACGAGCATTACAGGTGTTTATTCCCATTGTATGGTTATTATGGAAATTAGTTATAGGAATGGTTAATGTTATGGTTTGTTTTAATTTCTAATGTATGGAGATTATGGAAACTAGATTATAGGCATGGTTTGGTTTAATTTCCAAGTTATTGATATTATGGAAACTATATGTATAGGCATGGTTTGGTTTGATTTCCAAGTTATTGATATTATGGAAACTAGATGTATAGGCATGGTTTGGTTTTAATTTCTAAGTTATTGATGTTATGGAAAATAGATGCATAGGCATGGTGATTGTGTATGGTTTGTTTCGTATAATTTCCATGTTATTGATATTATCAAAATTAGATGTGTAGGCATGGTTTGGTTTATGTTTTATTTGGTTTAATTTCCAAGTTATTGATATTATGGAAATTAGATGTGTTGGCATGGTTTTGGTTTAATTTCCACGTTATTGATATTATGTAAACTAGATGTATAGGCATGGTTATGATGTATGGTTTGTTTGGTGTAATTTACAAGTTATTGATATTAAGGAAACATGAGAAAGATGAGGTAGCAGGGTCAACTAGTGGTAAAAGAGTGAAATATGGTATAAAATGGTGGTCAAGCTATCCTTCAAAGACCCCATGTCTTCGAAGTGTTGCCTATATAGCCCTTGCAAAAGGGGCCTCAGACGGATGCAGTTCTCCTGTAGGATAGGGAAGAATAAGATTTCTGATAGGTAGGTTGGGTGAGGTAAATGGTCATGGTAAGGAAAGGTAGAATATTTCTGATAGGTAGGATGGGTAAGGAAAATGGTCATAGTAAGGAAAGGTATAAGAATAAGCAAGGTCAAATGTTGTGCCAAAAAATAGAAAGGGTAACTGGTTAACTTGTGTGATTGGTATGGGTATGGTGTTGTTGTTGTTTTTTATTTGATTTTTATAATTATGTATGATGTTGTGGAAATGATTATTAGTATGGGTGTGGGTGAAACAAGAACTAAACCAAGATATTTAATTTCGATAGTCTTGTCCTACTGAAGAAGCAACAAGTAGGTAGAGGTGAACCTAAAAGAAGTGAAATGCTCCATCATTGGCAAGGACCATAATGGCCATACAAAGAGGCTTATGAACATAATCCCCTAAATACGTTGCAAGATTGGTAGGTCTATAGTTGAAATAAGTTGTATGATCACAAAGTGTCATAGGAGAACCATGTCCCTTGAGTAGATAGGACTAAATAAATAAAGGTAGGGTAGAGTGGTTTGTTTAATGTAACTTTTTTGTGGGATGGTATGCCCCTTCTGCAAGATACGAAAAACCATAATACGAAAATCCATGTCTAAAAGTTTGTATTTTTCTAGATTTTTTATTTTTCTTTTTAATTTTTTGCATATATATATTGATCGATGTGGGAAGTATATATTGGGATAGTAGTGTCTCCTTGAGGTCTTCATGAAGTTGGTCGATGTGGGAAGCTCTAAGATAATTTTTTGTTTTGACAAATGCATAGTAGTCTTTTTTTTATAGACTAAGTATAGCATGCGGCTAGATTTTTATATTTTTCCGTCAAGATAGCACTCTATTTATAGCATAAATAGAGATACATAGATGTTCATTTTGATGGAATCATCTATTTGCAAGAATTTTGAATCAAGGATTTGAAATTTTTGTATCCCTAATGTTTTGCAGTATTTTGGACTCATAGTCATGGACAAGATTATAAAGGAGTAAGTCCTCTTTTATGAAGGAAAAACCATAGCATGAAAAGATTAGCTATAAAATAGGGGTTTCAAGTGATGAATGACCATGAGATTCCATCCTGAAAGGGATGAAAATTATCCATGAGAATCATGCCATGAGTAAATTCATGGTACTCATATTCAATAAAAGGTTGAATGGTGATGGATAATCACGCAATCCTATTTAAGTTGTTGGCCCTTAAAATAAGTAGGTGGAAGGGGAGGTTTTCTCAAGGGATGAGCATATAATAGACATGAAGTGATGTAGTACTTCATTCAACAATAGAACAGTCAAAGATGCAAGGCATTAAGGGGTTCAAGTTTGGGTTTAACCTCGAGAGAGGATATATATAAGTTCCATATTCATAGGTATGGGTGAGAATATAAGGTCTAAGAAAATTAGGAGAAAACTTTCCTCGTTTACTTTTCTCCATTTTGGTGACATGTTAATTTTCCTGTAGGACAAAATCATTGATCTTGAAGGTTTTTTCTTGAACACATTTTTCAGAGGCAAACTTGATGAACTTTTGGTAGATTTGGAGATGGTCTAAAGCGTCTAGAAAGTATTTTTCTAGTAGCTCAGGTTATGCCAAAATTTCTTGGAAAAAATCATCATCAGAGAGCATATCTTTAAGAAAGATACGAAGAGATGGAATTTGGAATTCCAAAGGTAGGAAGACTTCTATAGTATAGACCAAAAACAAAGGTGTGGCATTGGTAGAGGTGCGAATGCTGATGCGATAATACCATAGGGTGAAAGGAATGTGCATGTTTCAATCCTTACTAGTGTCGTCAACCACTTTCATAAGAATTTTGTTGAGGTTTTTGTTATAAGATTCAGCTTGACCATTTGCTTGTGGGTAATATGTTGAAGAGAAATTGAGTTGAATACCAAATTTGTCACGTAGTTTATGTAGGGTTTTATTTTTGAATTGTTTTCCATTGTCAATGATAAGGTGATTATGAACACCAAAGTGACAAATTATATGGTGATTGATAAATCTAGTTATTTTATTAGCTTTAATAGAAATGAGAGGGATGGCTTCCACTCATTTAGTGTAATATTCAGTCGTTGTGATGATCCAGTGATGACGTTGAGAGGAACAAGAGTTAATCTCTCCAATGAGATCCAAACCCCATTGTGAAAAGGGCCAAAAGTCTCAGGCGACTTGTAAGGCATGGCTAGGAGTATGATGAAGGTTAACATGTTGTTATAACTTCACACAATGTTTAACATTTTCAGATCAATCTTGGTTAAGGATTGGCTAGTAATAGTAGATTCGAATGATACATTTTGTGACAGTGAGGCCACTGAAATGTCCCCCAAAAATCCCATGATGAATCTCTTTTATGGTGTACGGGATTTCATAACTGGTGAGGCACCATAGGAGGATACTAGAAAATCCATGTTTGTAGAGAATACCTCTCATGATTATGTAACAAGAGACACTTTTTAAGAAATCTTGTCATCCATTATGAGTGAGATCCGGAGGTGGGATTAAAAGCAAGAGTTAGTCATCAAACTTCTTATACCAAATTTCAGGTGGGTCAGTATCAATTTTACCCATGAAATTAACGTTGGGGAAAATATAAGAAGGTGACTACAATTTTTGTATTGTGATGAAGATTTTTGAGTCCAAAGGTGAGGTAGGTATTTCAGAATAAAGACAAGCCATGGTATATGTAAATTTTTTAGTGGATTGCGGAGTGAATTAAATGAGTTAGTGATTGAATGTGCTCAAAATTAGGTGGACATGATGTCTATAATTTTTAAGTTCATCATTAGGAAACTGGTACAAACCATTTATTTGGTTCAAAACTAGTTTAGAGTCACCAAATATGTTAATGGATTTAACACCTAGGGAAATGGTAGTTTGAAGACCTAACACAAGTGCTTCGTACTCAGCTATGTTATTGGTGCAGTAGAAGTCTATTTTAAAGGATAATGGCATGGTCTCCCCATCAAGAGGAATGAGGATGACCCCCACACCTCCCTTGTGGTGACATTTGGATTTGTTAAATAATAATGTCATTTTATAAATGATATCATCAACAGAGAGGGTGGTGATAGAATCATCGAAAAAATTGAAATTTGAAAATTGATTACCAGGGAGAGGAGCATCTATAAGTTGATCTGTGATGGTTTTTCCTTTGACAGAATTTTGATGAATGAACTCTAACTCCAATTCTACAAGAAGCATGAACCAACAAGCATTGCATTGGTTTTGGTAAGGTTTAGCATACATGTAATGAAAAGGTTTGGTGTTGGTAATATCAAATTATTTGTGATTAAGAAGTTAGTGGTGAAGTTTGGTGGCCATGAATACTAGGGCTAAGAAAATATTTTTAGTGTGAGTGTATCTAGTTTCGTAGTCTAGAAGAGTATGGCTTATGTAATAAGCCTATTGTTCCCTATGTTTCTCATCATGATGAGCAAGCATGGCACCTAAGGAATGGTTAGTAGAATAAATGTAAAGGTAAAAAGGTTTATCATCCTTAGGAGGAATGAGAACATGTGGATGAAGAAGGTAGTTCTTCAACGCATCGAAGGCTTTGTGACACTCATCAATCTAATGGAAAGAGACATCCTTTTTAAGGAGTTAATGAAATGGTTGACATCAGTCTGAAAGTTGAGAGATGAAGCGGCGGCTGGATTGCAATATTTTTTGTAAACTATGACACTACCAAATTAATGGGAAGAGGCATGTAAATAATTTCCTTGATCTTAGCAGGATCAACTTCGATACCCCGAAAAGAGATGATGAAACTAAGGATCTTACCCAAGATAACTACAAAAATGTACTTCTTTGGTTGAAGGAAAACAAAATATTGGATAAGGTGGTCAAAGAGAATTTTAAGGATGGCCAAGTGTTTGGCATTATGATTGGACTTACCAAGAAGGTCATCAACGTAGTCTTCCAAAATTTAATACATGATGTCATGGAAGATGCAAGTCATAACACACTTATAAGTAGCACCATGACTTACATCTTATATGACATTGAAGGGAACAATAACTAGATCATACCAAGCCAAGAACACAGATGCTAATCAAACACCATGATCAATAAGATGAAAGCAATTTGCCAAAATAGCTTTACATAAAACTTTTGCAAACAAATGATCAGCAATATCATATATTATTATGGAACTCAATGCAATACATTGAGAATGGGCCTTTCTTAAATAGGCAAGGAATAACAATCTAAGAACCAGTCAAGGTCGTAGATCAAGTGATAAATCAAGGAAATAACTAGTCATCAAAGAACTAGTCAAGACCATAGATTTAAGAGAGAACTAGACATCAAGAATATATTCAATACCATAGATCAAGGAAATAACTAGTCAATACCATAGATCAAGGAAAGAACTATACCTAACAACTAAATAATATCTCCTAATATCTAAATAAGATAAAAGAAATATCCACACATGTAAGTGGGTGAGGATAAATACAATAAAGGTAAATAAAGTACCTAGGTGAACATGAGCTAAGATAAATATCTACTCTAACACCCCCCCTCAAGTGAATCTAGGGTCCAAAATAGATGTGGCATGTCCATAGTATGATTCCCGACAACTACGCCTCATGAGGTACTCATGTACAATAACTAGAAAAAAAGGGACACCACAAGGTACCCAAAACCAGTAACAACAAAGCAAAGAGAGTAAAGACCCACTCCAAGGAATCCCAAGAAGCTCAGCTCAAAAACTCATACAATGCTGAAGAATTTTGGTGTGCACTGTGGTCTGAATCCATTGCTCAATCATGAAACTCAAAAACAACTGACACTGGGTTTCACCAGAATAGCTCCATACAAAGAGACTGTCAACGGAGTGATGTTGAAAGTGAAAAAAAAAACACCAAACATAATTCGATCAACTACTTAAAATATGTGTGCCACAATCCAAGAACAATAACCAAAGAAACAAGGCAAGGACACAAACTCCAGAGTGTCATGATCCAAGAAAATCCAAGGTAACAAGGCAAGGACACGAAACCCAAAGAAGTAAGATCAACACCACACCCTCCCATACTGCTGAATGGGTAGAGTGATGCTACAAATCTATATGAGTTACCCAAAATCAACTACTCGAACACTGACAAAATAACACTGGACTTCACCAAAATAGATCCCCCGCAAGAGATATTGTTAACATGCCAAAAGTGTCAAAGATACAGATACAAAATCTCTCAACAAACAAGAGAGATACACTACACCTGCTAAAGAAAAATGCTCAAAATAAGAAGAATCACAATGAAGAAGGTATAGAAAGTGGAGCAAGAGGCTGAATGGTGGAGGAGCCACACCTATAGAGTCCTCTCAACGAATTCCTATGTCGCCACCACGAGCGATGAGATATCCACCCCAAATCAACACAGATGGATGAAGAATATGTTTGCATATGACTTGTTACAAAATGCACAATGGGTGCATGCAAAAGAACATCAGAATGTGTGTCTGGTTGATCATGTCTAACAACTGAAATCTCAGGTTTCTCAATCCTGAGTGAAGGTACATAACTCATGTGTTGCTCATGATCCTCAGCAAGAGTCGAGTGAACAAAAAAAGGAGATCTATCAATGTGTGATCCCAATGAAGTATCTGCTCTAAAACCAATGTCATGACGAGAATTCCACTTAACATGTGGAATAGAGGAAATAATACCCTGTGAATTTTTTTCAATGACTTCGCTAGTGAGACCCATAGAACGGAGCATGCGAGAACGGAATGTAGTGGTATGCTTCTCAAAAAATACATGTAGCTGAGAAAAAGTAGGATACACAACATGTGGTACTGTAATAGGCACAAATGTGGAAGAGCATGTAGTAACAAGCCTCACAGGTTTAGAAGCATCAAAAGCAAGTTCAAGCTCAAAGACTGGTAGATCAATGTTAGTGGGTACAAGAGCAACAGATGCAAGTGGACTAGGAGCATGGATATGGTTATCAACAATATGATGGTGATGTTATAGGCTAGCAAGTTTGTTCTGCAAGGAGTGTATTATTGTATCCTTATCGTGAATGAGTGATTTTAGAAGATAATTTCACTTCTTGAGTGATATATTTCTCAGAACCCATGATAGGTACAAACTGTAACTCCTAAAAATATAGGACATTGGGCTCAGCCGAAATTGCATCCACAATTGATTACAACACTCCTCTATATTTGGAACTTTATAATTATAGTTTAAGTCTCAAAATAAGTAACTCCAATGGAAAGAGCACGAAAAAACAAGCACTTTTACAAAAAATGGCACTCAAAACTAAGTTACCGATCAAAAGTTACAAGATTTTTAATATTTTGCTTTGTTATTTATTTTAGTTGCCACTAAAACAAAATAAATTGTTTCTACCTTCGCCACACAAATAAAATTAAAGCGGGCTCAATTTAGGCACCTACTAGTAGGAATCACAAGTTTTAAGCCCTCATATGACCATACCATATGACCAATGGCTAAGGATTTTTAATCCAAGGGGTTATGAAGGATTTTTTGTGTTGATCTTCTAGAGTGACTAATATCTGATTGTAACCCAAAAACCCATCCATAAGAGGTAGCATCTCATGTCTGGTTGTAAGATCAACTAGTTGGTCAATACTTGGTAGAGGAAATTCATATTTAGGATAGGAAAGGTTAAGGTCACAAAATTTAGTGCAGATACAGAGTCCCCTGGTACCTTTCCTGACAGGAACAATTTGAGAGAACCATTGTGGATAGTCAATAGGTAGAATGAAGGAAACATAGAGAACACATTAAAGTTCTTATTTCACAAGAAGAGTAATGTGAGGATGCATTTTATGTAGCTTTTTCTTCACTGGTTTGGTGTCAAGGATAGTTATGATATTGTGAAGCACGATATTAGGGTCAATACCAGGCATATTGTTATAGGACGAAGAAAATGCAGTGCTATTATTGTGAAGAAAAGAGGTGAAAAATTATTTTTCTACAAAGTCTAAAGATTAGTCTGTCTTTAGAATTTGAGGGTCATCCTGAGTGTGAATGTTTATTTCTATGGTAGATTGATTTAACATGGTTTGTGTGTCATAGGGTAATGACCTTTGAATATAAGAATCCTCCACACCTAAATAGGTCAGAATAGAATCATCATCTTGACATTGAACAACATTTATAGAAGGTTTTTCATCATCAAATATGTCATGATAAAGAAGAGGAAGGCAAGGGGGAACCTTGCCATCACGTTGATAGGTCAGATGCCCCAAGGAAATGGTGTTCACAAAAAAATAAACTAATGTGGAATGGATTTGAGATCTGTAAAATTGGTGGGAGAAGGTTGCGCAATAGGTGAAGAAGGGGGGAAGACTTTTCAAATTCAATGAGGGTGATGTGGGCCTTCTAAGGAAGAGGTTGCGAAGGAAAAATAATACCATGTCAGTCTTTGTGTTTATTAGTGTTACATGGTATGATATTGTGATGAACTTGTTCGTAATGACCAAATTCGAAGCCTTTCTAGGTGCAACGGTGAAGAAAAGTGAGTGTAAAGCTGCATTTGGTGAGGTAGGAGAAGTCAGAGTAAAAGGGTTTGGTTTGGAAGGGTGGTTCAATATAATAAGAGGCTATGTCAAGCCCCCCATAGGTTAGGTTGGTATGGATGTGGGAAGGACCATATTATATGACCTCTCTTATAATATGGTTTTAATGCGAGTGTTTGTGTAATTTCCCATATTCCTGAGGAGTAAGGAATGTGTTAATGCTAAGGAGGTGGTATTATCCAAGTGAAAGGAGTTGAAAAATGCCTACCAAGGGGTCAGTGGTTGGTACTTGGGTAACAAGTATTGATGAGCTATCTAAATTTTGAGATGATGGGGCATCAGTAGAGGGTAGGATATGAGATTCAATATGTGGGCTAGATGAGGAAGTTGAAGAGGCAAAAATGGTAGATGTGGTAGATGTGGTCAATGTGGTATCTACCTTAATTGGGATTAAGACATCATTTGTCTAGTAAAGCATGTTATAGGTTTTGAAGGGAGAGGGATATACCTAAATACTATAATTTTCCCCTTCATATTCAAACTTGAGGCAACGGTGAAGATTGGAAGATACACAAGCCATGGCCCAAATCCAGGGACGGCCTAGCAACATGTTATGTTGGAAATATCCTTTGAGAACATAGAAGAGTTTAGGAATGGTTTGGGGACCCACTCGGATGTGGAGGAAAATGGTGCTAAGGGTAGTGTTCATGACATCATTGAAATATAGAAGCATGATGGGATTTCTAGACATGCAATTAATATGTATGCCCATTTTTTCATAGGCATGAGAGGAGATGTTGTTAATGCTAGTGCCCCCATCAATCATGATATGTTTTACATGAATATCATTGATGTAAGTGGAGATGAAAAGAGTGGGATCTAGATCATCAAGTTGTGAATAGAAAATATTTGATTTGGGTAAATTGATGGAAGCAATCTGATGAGGATCTATTAGGAAATAATAGATAAAATATGTGAAATAATCCCTCACATAATCTCAACAATAGAAAACTAATATGTAGAAGTTATTACAGATCTGGAATAAAAGTGCATAATAAAAAGAACACAACATAAATAGATGGTATTTAACATGGTTCACCCAATTTAGGCTTCATCCACCAAGAATAACTTGCTCAGATTTTATTACAAGCCACCTCTTCTCTCAATACAATACTTAGATCTATTTGGAACTATTATCAACAAACTCTACAGAATTCACACCCGAATGCACACACATTTGCAATGTTACATTAACCCTACCATATGCACAAAACCACATAAGTAGACAACTGCTTAAATAATTTTACAATAATGTGGGTATCAAAACCCTGGGCCAAAACCATCCCATAAATATTTTGGTCAAAAATCCCACCCACATGAGAAGAACATGTTTCCCAAAAATATCAGACACATTTTTCGAGGCCAAAAAAATGTACCATACTTTTAGTGTAGTCTTCAACACTTCCACACATGAAATCAAGCTCCACAACCTAACAAGATTAATGAGGGTGGAGATAGGTGAAGGTTCATTGGGTTTTATCTTAATGGATTACAGGACCTCGATGAGGTCCTGATGATAAGAATCATAGCTATAGATTAAGTTGAATAAGGACATATTCAACGAGGATGGGTGAATTTCTTTGATCATTGAGTAATGGGTAACCCCAGAAGAAGTAAAGGGGTGTCGTCCCAAGGATGCTTTTCTTGCGGAAGGTGAGGGTGAAATGGTAGGTAAAGGTGAGCTAGATTGATTACCAGCCTTTTCCTTACCTTTGTCTTTCATGTAGTGTGATAGGGTGGATAGATGCACCATGTTAATTTCAAAGATTATAAGGGGAAAATAAGGTTATGTGGCGATAGGAGAAGAATCAATGGAATCCTCCTCCAACAGATCATCTTGTTCAAAGAGACCATCAGAATCACAAATCTGAAGGAGATTTTTTTAATATCCTTATAACTCTTGACATCATGCCCTGGCGAGTGATGATAAGTGCAAATTTTCATCTCGTCAAACTCTACTGGTTTAGGTTTTATCAGATCGTAAGGCTTGATAGGTGGAAGAGATATGGTTGATGTCTCTAACAACCAAGATAGGATGTTAGAGTAAGATCCCTCCAAAGGATCACAATGAGAATTCAAAGTTGTCTTGGGAAAAGATATAGGTGACCTTCATGAGGAGGTTGAGGTGAGTGGTTGTGCTGGTGCAAATACCTTTTTGGTAGGTAGTTAAGGTTTGGGTTTTGGTTACACATTCTTGGGTAAAGTTTTAGGAACAATGCGGTAGGATGAAGGATACTAAGAAGGTGTAGATATCATAGTAATCCAAGGTGAAATTTGTGGTGTTGGAAAGAGTGAGGGTAAAGGTATTGAAATAGGTGTGAGAAAAACGGGAGGTGAAGGTGGGGTTCTAGGTTTTCACACTTTATATTTTCCTCGGTGAATAATTAGGCTAACCAATTTTGAAGGATGTGGTCCTAAAATCAATGGAAAAGGTGAAGGTGAGGGAGAAGTCATGGGAGATATTAGTGTATGAGCCCTAAAAGGTATGGTCTCACCGTTATCTAACATTTCTTGGACAATGTTTTAAAAATTTTGCAATTTCTTCCACTATGGCCTCTCACATAGTGGTAATTACATAAATCATTCTATTTATAATAGGAGGTTATGGGGTGAGAAGGATAAAAACCAATATGTGGTTTGATATGAGGAAAAGTGATGGCTCCAGCCTTCAACATCTTGTCCAATACAGAATAATATGTCTCTCTGATGGGAGTGTACCTCCTTTATTCATATTTGTATTGAAAATTTTGAACAAGTGAGATATTGGTAGGAGGCTCGGGCTAATTATATGGATGAGAAGGGCCAGCCTTAAGAACCACCGTGTTGGCATATCCTTTGTACTTGGAAATTTTAATAAGTGGTTTGGAAGAAGATTCATTGGATTTGAAGGCAACGTTCTTGTTACGCAGTTTAAGTTTCTCTTCTTTAAGGGAATAGATTTCAAGATTCCTAGCCACAATGAAAGCTTCGTAAAATGTATGAAATGTTTGAACTTGAAGAGTTGGGGTAATGTGTTTGGCACATGCCTTGGTAAAGAACTCTATGAGTTCAAATTTTGTTAGAGAGAAAGAGAGATGATTGATTAGGCCTCACCAACATGTGATGAAATCAATAAAAGACTTGTCCTCATATTGGAGAATAGAATATAAGTTTTTCATAAATAACTTCTTACAAATATTGATTGAAAAGTGATCAACGAAGGTCTTAGCCAATTGGTTGAAGGAGAAGACTGAGTGGCTTGGAAAATCACTGTACCAATCTGTTGGTCTTCAAAAAGGACTTCAAGGAGAACAACAGTCAGGGGACAAGAAGTCCCTCCTCTTTAGTGGGAGAGGTTCCCTTATTCAAAAGAAAAACCTATTTACATATGTACAGAGCATAGTTTTACTGCAGAACTTGGATATCATAAAAGCGTTTTGAAAAATAGATCATTAATCACAAAAGTACAGAGGAATGAAGATGTGAAAATGAGTAGAAAAGCATTCTCCAGAATTATAGATGACAAAATAATTCCTTATGTGTGCAAGAATATAATGAATTGGAATAAGACCATTTGTACTTGAATTAATGAGATGCAATTTGAAAAGACACACAGTTTCATAAATAACATCTACAAGAATACAAAGCTTCTTGCATAATGCAAAAAAATGATCTAACAATATTCAACAGATAGTTGCGAATAAAATAATCAGGATGGACAAAGAAAGAAAATCTTTTTGTATTGATTGCTTTACTATTTCTTACACTTTTAAAAATAAGCCAAGTTCCCTCCTCTTTAAAATGGTGAAGAGAAACTATTATATAGTTTTACAAATCAGTTACCCTTGGTAACTACTTCTTTTAATTAATGATTAGTTAAGGGGATGCTTAACACAAAACCCCAACCAATTACAATAAATCGAAGATGAGAAAAGAAAGAAGGGAGAAAATCCAGGAGGAGAAGACAAGTGTTCATGATTGAGAAGGACCCACTAATTTGAGGATTCACTGTCTAAACCTTTTTAACACCTCTGCTATGTCTCTGTCATGTGGAACTGATGTCTTGGCAGTGGATTGGGTCCAAAATCTAAGACACTTCTCCATCTATTTTTCAAATTTGACATGTGTATGATAATCCTTACTTGTTTCTTTAATAGCAAACTAGAGAGAGCATATTTCCTTCATCTTTTCCTTGGTGATAGAATCCTCTTTAAACAGATTTTCTTTGACAAAAGCTTTGAATTGAGCTTTGATTTCCTGCAAGGAGAGGGGAAAACTTGAGGTCTCATCATGGAGGTGGTAATGGATATCCTTAAAAGCAGCTACCACTAAAGTCTTGAAGGCCTCACCCTTCTGCTAGCTATTTTTCAATTCTCCCAAAGCCTCCTCTAGCACCTTGATTTTCCATTCCACACTGTATACTCATGATTTTGACAAATTATCTTTTGCATCATCAAAGACCTTGCTTTCCATTAAGAGATTTTCATCAGCATGCCCCATAAGGCAAAGGTCTACTATACAGCTTCTCTAGAGTTTGAGATCTTTATCTATATTTCCAATGTTGGAGGAGAGTTTTTGTTGCATATTATTTACCTTTTCTTTGAGTTTGAAGGCTTCACTGATGAAATTCAACCCTGCAACGAGCATATCATCCACCATGGCCTCTATATCCCTTCCATAGATGGAAAATCTATGTATATATTTGATACTCTAGACTTCGTTTTGGCTGAGGGTCACAGGTGGTAGAAGAGTAGTTAGTGGGGTGGGATCTAAAACTTTATCTTTGGACAACAGTGACTTGATGAAACTTGCAAGAACCTAAGCCTGCTCTTCCAGATTCTCTATAGTCTGTTGCCCTTTTTCCACTCTCCCAATGACCCTGGTGACTTTTTCTTGAAGATTGTGAATCTCAACTTCAGGGGTGAACTCTCCTATAGGGATCCTCGAGAGCTCTAGATCAGATGCTTGAAAATCCTATTCTGGCTTATCAACCTTGGGCTTGGCTATCTCTAGGAATTACTGGCCCTAAGCATTAGATACTATTCTTGAGGTGGTCCTGGCCTTCTTAGCAAGAGTAGGAGGGTTAGTTCCCAATAAAGCCACCACAACATCAAAGTTGGGTCCCAAGATTCAAGAAGAAGACTTCCTCTTCCTACTATCAACGAAAGGTTGCACCCATGCAAAAGAGGAGGAAGAAGAAGGCGGGACAAGAGGATTGAGAGAAAGAGAACTCATGGCACTCAAAGTGTGCACTATTGTTGCCTCTCTAGTTGAGATATGAGAGGGTCACTCGAGGCTTCTGGTACAGAGGAGTCAATGGTGCTCGGAAGCTCAGTGCTTTAAACTTCCTTCTCTTTACTAGAAGTGGGGCTTCTGGAATTCCTACGGAGACTGGCACTTCACTCTCTTTGCTTTCACTGAGAATAATAATGTTCTCTGGTCCTGAGGGAAATTCTGAATGCTTCATCTGGGGATCTTCTTCAACAGGCTCCTTCTTGACCTCCTTGATTTTCTTCTCATATACTTGGGTGGATGAGGAAGGAGTGGAGGATGTAGGCCCTTTAGTTGAAGAGGTAGGAGGATTCTGTATAGGTGCTTTCGAATTGGGTGTCTATGCCTCCTTTCTTGGTGTTTAGGTGTCCTTGGAGGAGGACTCACCTGAATGTTTTCTAAGCTCACAAACTCTCCTGTCAAACCAGATTTTGGTTCTTACTAGGACAGGGGCTAGGATATCAGCCAAACCATCCTTCTCCTTTTTGAACCAATATAAATCCTCCAAGGGAGTGTGTTTGATCAAGGTGTCATATTCATATGAAAAAAAGTCAAAGTTGTCATCCTAAAGCCCTTTAGGAATTTGATATAGGTTAAGCTCTTGAATTAGTTGAAGAGAAAACCTGCCATAATGTCTCCTCCTTGCCTCAAAATCATCAGCACAGTCAGACCAATAATCTTTTGTGTCTGCCCTATGATGGTAATTTATTCTGAGATTATGTTCAATAAATTTCTTCAAGTCAAAAGAAGTTTTGGGCTTGAAGAAATGGACAGTGATGGGAGCTAGGGCTCTCTCTATGTTTTGTGCATCCAGAGCCATCTTGCAGGTGTAGTTTCCCAAGGATATGGGGAAGCGCAGACTGGTGATTTTCTTATCCCTGCAAGTTCTATGTAACTTGTCCAATTTCCTGCATATCTCGATCAAGGCCATTTTATCATTATAGAACATAGGGAGCTTGAGAGGGGTGCTCTCATAGCCTGCTAGCCTGATATAGGAGAATTTTCTGAACTGGATGAAGTAGGCACCATACTTCACTATTAGGCTCATGGCTTCATCAGAGAACCTCCTTGTAGTGTCACTCTCCAAAAGTCTTACAATGTACATGGTGAAAGCATCGTTCACCCTCTTGAAGTTGTGATTACTAGTTTCCAGGGTGAATTGAGGGTAGTAAGCATATATAGGATCACCTTTATGAGCATCAATATATGTGAAGCCAAACCATTGCCTTGATGTTGCTAGGGTATACATTAGATAAGAACTCATGTAAAAATTCTTGGTTTGTTGTATATTGGACAGTTGTTCTACCAAGTTCATGTTGATGATTTCTACCCAGTTGATGTTCTGAGTACCCTCACACACCATGTTGATAAGTGGGCATATCCAGAAATGGAACTCATTGGTAGAGGGTAATCCCATGACCCAAGCTAATAAGATTATAAAATCTGACAGCTCCTCATTGAAATTGGCATGAAACAAAGCTTTGGATAGATGGGATGCCCCCTTTTTAGGGTTTTTAAGCCAATACTTCACCACCCTTGCCTTGTATTTTTCACTGTCCTGGTCAAAGAGTGCATGTTTCTGGTTCTAAGAGATGACTATAGAATTATCCATTTCAGGAATCCATAGGGCAGTGCCAATGGTTGCCACATCGAGCTTGGCGATGAGATCCCCATGCACATTTGTTAGTTCACTCAAGTCGAGGTTGAAGTGAGCACCACGGGTGAGTACCATGTCTACACATTGCACTGAGATTGGGAAAATAGCGGAAAATGCCAAGCCACTATCGTGAATCATTTGTGCCATAGGAGAGGTATTCAGGTCTGTCATCCTAGTCTAGAAATCTCCAAAGTCCAGGTGACGAACTTCACTGTCCCCGATATCGGGAATGACAGACTCGAGTGATGAAACGTGCTCCTGACCTTGGAACTTGATCTTCATGTTGATAGCAATTGGAAAAAAACAAAGTCGCAGCCTGAACTCTTGATGAAATTGCAAGGGGAATGGGTACGCACACAGAAATTTTGATTGCGAGGGTATGAGCAATTGATAGTGAGAAATCAGTGTGCAAAAATACATAGGGGAAGCTTATTTAATAGCCATTTACGAGAGAGAAATGTAATAAATGTGCATTAAATACACATCTACCAACTTAAAAAGAAATATATTCAGGAAGAGTGGGAAAGATTAGCCCGGATGGCCTTTGGTTCATTTGGGACACACAGGACACGAAAGAGTAACTCGGCTGATACAGGTGACGTGGGGATAAAATGCACAAATTTTTTTAGGACATGAGGGATGAAAGTACGCGAAGTGTGTGATGCAGCCGATGTGGACGAAAGGTGAATAGTGAGCCTGAGTGAACTTGAGACATTTGGAAAAAAAAGTTCCGACAGACCCACGAGAAATCAGATTTTCGAGTAAAGCGGTCGATCGGTGAACAAGAATCTTGAATGAACTTGGGACACATGGGACAAAAATGTCTAACAGACCCACAAATTGCACAGAATGACTAAAAAACGTAGATTTTTTCAACTTCTTGACTTTTCCCTTTACCAGAACAACAAAAAAGGCATTCAATAAAAAAAATTCAATTTTGAACTTCTCAAAAGAGGGAAAATTTTGAGAGGACAACACAATCTAAATTCGATCCTGATAGATACATGGAAAATGTTTGAAGGAGTAACGCATCATCGTGGCCTATCAAATAACAAGCATGCTTAAATGAATGCACGTATTGTTGGGGGTCCTCCTTACTGTTAAAATAGTTGAATTTTGGTAGCTCCCATTGTTCAGGATATGGATGAATAGGTATGGAGGGGTGAATAGGTTCATTACAAATCTTATCATAGGTTAAAACGTTATGAGATCCAGAAACAGAGGCCTCTAGTGTATGCATTATGTCCATCATCATTTTAATGAGATCTATAGTGGTATTTTAGTAAGGAATGTCCCCTGAGGTATAAGGGGATTGATAAGATGAGTGGGTCGTAAAAGGAATAGTAGTATGTGGTGGTGCTGAGTACATGAAATAAGGCATGGGTATGTAAGAAGTGGTAGAAGAGGAGGGAAAATACCCTGAGTAGGAAGTAGAGGTGATAGGTTGCGTCTTAGGTAAGATGTAGGTGGGAGGAGCTTGTGAAAATATCCTTGTATCAAGGGGTGGAATATTTTAGGGAATAGAAACCAACAAACTCTGAAAGGGGGTATAAGATGTCAACAAAATTGGGTGTTGCGTAGACATAGATACATAAGGTAGTGATGATTAAGGGACCCCTATAAAAGGGGAAGAGGCTAACTTGATGAGTCACGGGTGGAAGAATTAGAAAGTTAGTGTTGTAGGGCCTTGATGTTATGATCAATGAATCTAGTGAATTCCTCATCATGCTCGGGTATGATCATAGGTGCATTAGGATCTGTTGGAGAAGAAATAGAAAGTGGCAAGGAGGTAGCAGGTAATGGTATACAACTCACATGAAAAGTAAGAGCTCACAGCTATTGGCTAGTCTAAACCATATGGGAGGATGAAAGGTAGGTATTATGGGCTTTGTGAAAGTGACACAAACTCATAAAGAGGTTTTGAAATAATTTAGTAGGTGAAAATAGGTTTTTTTTATGTAAATTCAAAAACACAGAGACTGATATCTGTCATTGAACCAGTGTCAGTTAGATGAAAGGACAAATATCATTTGCTAAACTGATGCCAGTGGGAAGGTAACTGATACCAGTTACTGTGAAAATGAATAAATTTGATATTTCTAAGTTAGATCTTGTCAAAATAAGCCAAGAAAGAGGTTGTGTGTAGAAAATATGATATAACACACTCAGAGAACCAAAATTAACTGGTTATGATGATTGAGTCTGAAAAATAAAGAAAATCTATGAAGTACAAACTCACACCTCAAACAACAGAAGACAAGAAATAAAGTCAAAAATCCATAAGTAAAAACTAACAAACATGCTATCCTAGGAATCAGATTTTAGTGGTGTAATGACTTAATCCTTAGGACTGAGTGTGAATATATAGAAGGGAATGGATTCCAAGTACCTAAAAGCCAGTTATGGATGGTTTTAGGATTTTTTTGGTGGGGGAGTCCTTGATATACCTTTTAGTACCTGAGGTCTTATCTCTTATATGACAATATTTCTAGAACACCAGTCGAGGCCCACTATTAACGAGTTTTTAAATCCTTGATAGCTTCTTCCTCGGATTTTGGGAATGATTAGTAAGTGTATTGTTTTCTTGAGTGATTTGGAAAAGAAGTGTGTGCAATAGTGAACTATTCTTAATTTCCCAATCCTCAACCGATCATGACCTCTGTTATATTGGATTTTTATTTAGACTATGTGAGCCAAATGAAATAATACAAGGATGTAATGCAATAGTTTTAAGCCCAAATCAAAAAATTAAGTTGGATAAGAGTAATAATGAATAGGAAGAGGGTATGTCTTTCACTGATGCAAGAAAGAGGAAATGAAGAAGGGTTTATTTTAATTTGCACTAAAGGAAAGGTGTTTTTTAGAGAAAATAAAAGAAATATAATATTATGAAAGGAGAGATTTAGTGAATATTTGGAAAGGAAACAAGGAAAAATGCAACCTTATATGAATAAAATAACCCACAAATGGTGAGGGTCCCATGAGGTGTGCCAAAATGTTTCACCAATAAGAATCGAATATATAAGAAAAATGTTTAAGGTAAGGGGTTAGGTACATGAGGAATACATGTATGTCATGAAGAGGTTGCGTACCGTTCAAGATCACGTCAATCAAGAGCACTCCTTTTTTTCTATAAAGGACTACCTGAAAAGAACACAAGACTACAAGATGGAATTAAAAATATTGGTTGGTGGATTTCCTAGTGAGATTTAGCTCTGATTAGTGGGGTACTTCCTAGAATTATATCAATCCACATTGAAAACAAATTAAATGTTGATAAGAACATGAAATCGAGAGTCCTACTATAGTTGTATAATTTAGGTAACTCACACAAGGATAGTAATTCAAATTTAATCTAAGTATTGAATACAAAACTAAATCTAAAGAGGGTGGCGGGTTTCTAAGTCTTGTAGGTGTAAAAGAGGGTGTTATGAGGGTTTGGGTGAGGTTATGGGAGGTTTTGAGAGATTTTGAGTAGGTAAATTAGATCATTGGTTTGAGGGATAATGTTAGACACAGAGATCGATGCTAGTTGGGGAACTGATGTTGGTCATTGATTTTAACCAATATTAGCTGGCTAACCGATCATGGTTGGGGAATACGGGTGCCAAAGTAGAAAATTGATTGGTTTAGGGTCTCTTTAATTTCACTTAGTTTTGAAAAGGCTCAGGTTGGGTGTTAGGATTTGGATGAAGACTCAGTAAGGGTGAGAGAAGTGATCTGAAAGGTAGAGAGGTTCAGGTTAGTAGTATATCGGGTAAATGGATGACGTATGGTGTTCGGGTGAGAAAGAAGCAATATAATAAAAGAAAATAAGAGATCTAAAACCAAATTTAATAACTAACAAGTTGGTTAAGATACTTATCTGAAGACCTAGAGATTGGTATATTCGGTGGTTGGTGGGCATTTAAGGGAGAAATGGGTCTGGATCCATTGCTGTAAAAAGGAAGCCTATGTGCTTCCTTGTGAATGATCTGAGACTTTAGAGCAAGAGGTTTCTTGCTAGTGAATAAATTAGAAGATATGGTGCTATGTTTTATCATCGGATGCTCAATCGAATGCCAGAATGTGGATGAAATCCAAAATCCAACTAAAGGAAGGACACGGGGAAAGAGTTATAAATCCTTATTGATGACACCCTAAAATTTACAAAGGAAATTACATGACTAAACAAGGAGAGATAACACCATTACCATCCATCTAGCAAAGGGTTCTAATTCTAGGAATGTAACATTAAGATATAAGCTTAAAAGAATGCTTAACTAGTATGAAAACAATACAAAATCTAACTAAACATGCCTACTAGTATGCTTGAATTACCTAACATGGGCCTAAATAGACCTAAGAGGGAAATCAAATGGTTATGGTTACTACTCTAAACAAGGTGAAATGGGCTCTCACAATGACTACTTGGTCATTTTTTATATCCATCAACTAACGGCATTGAAGGCTTTAAGCAAGGATTAGACTTGGCTATATATCATATTTATTATATGAGATGCAAATTAAAGCATGGTGTGTAATATACAGGAATGAGGTGCACCCTTTTTATAGTTTTCTTTTTGGGAGAAACTTGTATTTTGGTGCATGTGGGACTAAAATCCCCAAATTAGATTAGAATTTCTAATCATGATTAGGCCTTATTAATCACAATTAGTGAATTAACAAGTGATTAAGAGGTGTGAAGCCTTAATCAACCAATTAGGGTCAACTAGAAGGCTAGGATAAGATTTTCAAGATTTTTGAGACATTATGGAGGTGAATGGGGTGATTTTGAGTGGTTGTAAGAGGGGTTTGAGCCAATACTAGGGTAGACTAACCAAATCAAGGGCAAAATAGGCTTAATTAGCTAATAAATGCTAATTGTTTGTTTTTAAGAATATTTTGACTTACGATTCACCATAAAGTGGCATCCTGAATGCGAAAGGGGTTACACAATCAACAAAACATTGTTAATTGGCTAAATTGGTAAGAAACGTTAGTTAATTAGCAAAGAGAACTAGTTATAATGGAATTGGGAAGAATGAGAGTGATTTGCATGTGTTTTGGCAATAAGATTGCAAAAGCAGGATTTAGGTGTCTACATTTTCCCTTGTTTGAGGTGAAGTTAGTGACTTCAATTCAAACATAGTCAACAAGCATAAAATAGGTAAATTTTTGAAGAAAAATTAGAAGGATGAAGGATGCCCCATCGATTGTCGAGTGGGTGATAGAAGAATTCAATCGACAATCAAAAATATAATCGAAAGGGATAGAAGAAAATAGGTTAGAACGGGCGTGAAACCCTTGGTTACTTAGAAGGGAGAAAAATAGGGATAAATGTGGTTTTTTATTTCCCTATGTGATTTGGAAGAAAAATTAATAGTGGTAATAAATGATAATGGAAAAGAAATGATTAATGGAGAAATATAGGAAAAGCCCAATCTTTGCATCCAACCTTTCCATAAGCAACATGTTTATATCATTTTTCCCCTAGGTCTACATCATCGGCCTTTATTTAAAATTAAAAAATGTGTAAGGTAACATGAAAAGCTAAATTACTAACAATTTTTTACTACTAAAAATATGTAACTCCATGAAACATACATTATGTAATGCAATACGAGAAAGTAAAATGATTCTTAACTCCATGCAACATACAAAATGCAATGAAATATGAGAAATTAAACCAACTAACCTAATAGAGAAACAATCACAATCACATATACTCAAACAAATAATGTTTAAGACAGTTGTACCAATCTTTTTGTTATAAGGGCTAAAAATGATTCCCCAAGCAATAAAACATGCAAGGGAAAAATAGAGGACGCAAGTAGTCTCATGAAAAATCTTTCGTGCACTATGACACATTCTCTGGCAACTCACTATTGCATGAGAGGACCGACATAGCATGCAACCTATATTTTGTTAATGGAGGTAGATCATGATGATCTGCATGTCGTTTGAGAAAATAACAAGAAAAAATGTTAGAAAGATGGTTTTGTAGGACCAATTTCGATGTTTGAGGGAAATACAATTGACACATGTCTTAGCTGCATATATGTTGTTTACTAATTTTTTCGGTTTTTCTTAAACATATTTGAATATTTTTTATATTTGAAACATATTTGAATGTTTTTTATTTTTGAAACATATTTGAATGTTTTTTATTTTCTAGAATTTTTATGAAGCTATGTACAGGAAATGAAGAAACGTGGATGCCCCAATGATAGATGGGAAGTACAAGGGTAGAACGCCACACACATGCATAAGAAAGTGAAGATGAAAAATTACCCCCAGGGTTAGATGGGAATATTCAAAGGAAAACTCTTGATGTGAAATATTTGGATCAAGGCCAACATAGATAGGTTCAATCATGATGATGAATGTAACCCAATGATGTGTTAGGAAAGAGAAAGGATTCCCCCAGCATAATTTGGCCAAAAAGAACATGATACAAAGAAGTGGAAAATTTCTTTGAGAAAGGGTACAAAGGTGCCCGCAAATATGGAAACAAGGAAATCTTATACACATGGATGTTCTGAAAATAGTATAAGAACAACATGAATGTTGTAAATGTAGCTTAGAATCCTCAAAATAAAAAAGTGGTTAGCCAAAGGCACGGATCGTGAGACAAGATACAGACTAGAGTAAGAGTCTAAACAAGGTCCAAAAAAAAGGACACTTAGTAACATACTAATCCTATTTACTCATTGAGATCTAGTGTGTGCACGTGGAAATTTATTACCTCTTGGAGGGAATATTTGATAGACAACAAGTGAAGACACCCTATCCAATGTATAGGAATGATTTATTTTTCAAAGTTTATTTTTTATGAATGGATTGTGAAAGGTGAGCCGTACATTTCTCCACTACCATCCAGGCATCCATAGCCCCAACAGAGATGCATTTGATTCTAATCTCAACATTTCTCTACTACCAGTCAGGCATCCATATCCCTGGTAGATTTTATTGGAAATACCCCTAGAGAGTTATATATCAATTTGCTTTTTCTTTTAATGTTTTCTTTCAGCTTTGTGCTTTTTGATTTGAATGATTTATTTTAATTTTCTGAAAAATCATTTCAGCTATCTTGTTTGACAAGGGGTTAAGAACCACTGATGGCTTGATGGAAGGAGGTGGAAGTGATTGTGATGAAAACAATGTCTAGTTTCAACAAATATATCCAAAATTTCTTTGCAACAAGTATTTTAGATGTTGATTGTGATAGGATCTCTATGAGTTCAATCGTTCTTTAATTTACCAAGGTGATTAAATACCAATATCAAATGTATACCATAGAAATAAATTTCACAATATGTGTGTGAATTGGCTAACCAAAATATCATCGAAGGGATGAAAATGGTAGGAAGACTTGCAGAAGAATAACAAGGAAGGGAAGAAAGAACATCCATGTGTATGCAATACCTGATTGCAATGTGTGTTCATTTACCTTTGATTTTTTGAAATGTTTTCTCATTTTTTTGTATTTTTTATTTTTTTAAAGGTGGGACTGACAAGGTCACTTGGCATGATAAGATCCAACAAAAATGTTAGAAATTTCCTTGATAAGGAAGACTAGGCATGTTTTCTTATCAAGAGTCATATTATCCCCGATCTCAATGATCGTGGTGAGCTCATAATCAATAGATGATAGTGTTTTATAGTGAAATTTGGATGTTTTGTATGGGATCTTGAGGTCCCTATCTAGAGGTTTCTACACTTTACACCATACTCGATGGGTGCATTGATGTGCCTTTTTAAAGTGTGTTTGATTTTGAACTTTAAGATTTTTTAAATTGTTGTGAGCTTTGGAGATCTTGGAATTTTTTATCTGAGCCTGATGAAGGAACCGTTTTGGTTTCCTATAAGATACTACGTGACTTGTCTAATCCTGAGAAGTGGGAGAAGAAAGTGGATAAATATAATTGATGTGAGGAATGATAGTGTGCTTTCCACAATCATTTATAGAAGGAAAATGTGATGGACGTAAAGGGTATGGTCTAAGAATTGAAGAGGATGGGCTACCTAGAGGTGTCCCATAGACTGAAGATAAAGGACTATAAGTATGTATCCCTAAGATTGAATATGAACGACTTCTAGGTGGCATCCCATAGATATAAGATGATGGGATACTTTGATGTGACCTAAGAATCCAAGATGAGGGACTTTTAAGATGTGCCCCTAGTATAGACAAAGATGGGCTGCCAATATGTGAGCCACATATAGAGGATGTGGGTCTACTTGGAGGTGGCCCACATATAGAAGAAGACGATGGGCTACCAAGTAGTGAACCAAGGTAAGATTGCAATGGAGGAATCCTGATAGATAAAGAATTATGTGAAGAAAACCTAGGATCTTCCTCGATGGTCTTAGGAATTTCCTTAGTATTTTAAAAAAATAAATCAATTTCTTCTTCCCAATATGCAAATGTATTGAAGTCAAGATTAAATCCTTGATTTTAATCCTCTAGAAGAATGTCACCATGTGACCCCAGGAATTTTTTGATCGTCTCCTCATCTTAGAATGAATCGATCGATAGGGGTATTTGTTCTTTTACCATAGGAGGTTGATTAGAAGAAATGAGTCCAACTGGTGTGGAAGATTGAGAAGATGGTGACTCAAGAGATGAATTTGGATTCATCTAGATCTTTAACGAAGGAATATTTTCTTGAGGTAGTGAATAAGGGAGGTTCTGCAAAGAAAGGGAGGACTGCGGCTCAAGAACCAAATTAGATTTTTTAGAAGATCTAGGTGAATCTAAAGAATTAGAATAATAGTTTGGATCAGATTCAGAAGAAGAGTGGGAGGAACCCAAATAATAATTTGGATCAGAAGTGTCCAAATCATACCACCGACTATGAGATGAAGGTGAGGAATAGGGTACCCGAATGGGCTCTCTAGTACAAACAATCAAACAAGGTCTAGTTGTGATAGGTATCCCTTTATGGGAATGTTGAAACCTAGGTTCCTTACTATCATAAGTATTCTAAACTACGTGATAATCAATCTTTTCAAGCACATTCCTAGACATAGATAGTCCAGGGGATATCACAGGGGTTATTGTGTTGACATGTTCAATAGGTGTATCTACACAACCAATGAGAGCATCAAAATGATTCTCCTCATTAGACACATAATTAGCATTCTTGTCTTGATTATGTTTAGGAAGAGTCTTCATATTGGGGGATTTGTTAGGAGTGGATGAATCCATCTCCACATCGCCACTTTCGATTAAGTCCTGGATGTAGTGTTGCAACTTCAAACACTTATCTATTTTGTGACCTTTAACACGGTGGAATTGACAATATTCATTCTTCCTGAACCATGATGGTTTAGGTGTATCCTCCCCGTAGGGTTGTCTTTCAGGGTATTTTACCATGTTTATGGCCTCTAAATGTTTTAGTATAGATGATATGGATTCAGATAGAGGAGTAGAAGTGCAGCGTTTATACTCGCTAGGTGGATTACCCTTTGCATGTTTCAAAGGTGTGTATTTTTGAACGTCTTGTACTCTTTTATTATCAACTATTCCATCATTATGACAATTTTTGTTTCTTATTAGGAACAAACTTTGTTTTCTTGTTAGATTTAGAATCGTTATGTTTGTGGGAGAAAGGTTTTAGAGTCCCCCTAGCTAACAATGCCTTTTCAATTTGACTCCCTTTTTCTATTACCTCTTCGAACGTGTTACCACAATGAATTTGCAAGTGGAATATAATGTCTGGATGGAGGTTGGGAACAAATATTCCTATCAGCTACTTTTCAGGGTATGGAGCAAGGAAAGCGACTAGCTAACCCTCTCCATCTTTGTAAAACACAGCCAAAGTTTTCGTTGTTTCATTGCTTAGCATTGCACAGATCTAACATGGTAACATAATTTTCTATATTAAAAGATAAGTGTCATACAAAACTCTCTTCTAGTTCTGGCCATGTTGATATGTATCCCTTAGGAATATGCACAAACCAATCTAGCGACATTTCCCCTAAACTTCATGGAAACAAGTGCATAAGATAATTGTCGTTGAATGCCAACTCTTGACATGCCATATAAAAGTGGACTTTATATGATCACGAGGGTCAACATTTTCCGATTACATTTATCAAATTTTAGAAAATCGAATATGATCTTGGGAAAGGTACTTGAAACATGGATTTGTCAAAAGGGTAAGGATTATAACTCATTGAACCATGATTTTTATTGTTATTGCTACCGTTTTGGCCCTACTTGTAACAAGATTGAAGGGAGTTCTTCATATATTGACCACTCTTTCTTAAAAAGTGGATCTTGCATGGGTGGTGGCATACCTTCTATACAAATGGTTAAGCCTAGGTTTATGCCCACCCCAAATTCTTTGCAAGAATCTCTTCATAAGGATATCTTTATGCCTCACAATGAGGAGTGTGTTATTGGGAATTCTATTAAAACGAAGCTTTAGGCTTTCCATCCTTTCTAAGTATAGGATTTGTTTCACAACTTTTGGTTGTTCCTTTTGTATATGCAAATCCAAACTCTTCCAATTGACAAGTAAGGACTTGGATCTTTTGTTTTAACTGATAACCTCTTTAATAGGTATTTCATGATGATCTTCATTAGGAGGAGGTTGTGCATGATGAACATGTTCTTCATGGTCTTCGCAACACATTTTAATAGGAGGTAAATGATAGTCTCCAAAATTTTCAAATGGTATCTCCTCATTATTCTACCATGTACCAAGTATAGGCATGACCTGGATTTAAAATTTCATTAAGAGTGCGATGAGGGAGGTCCTACTTCTTCTCCCCAAACCATGTCAACGATAAGAGAAGGGTCTACTTATGGAAGGTAATTTGGCTCCTAGTTTCCACAACCCACATAAGAACTTTCATGTTTGTTATCCACAAAATGTAGTCATCAAAATGACGGTGCCGAATGAAGCTCTACTAATTACACTTAACAAATATCCTATTCCTAATACATACACTTATGAGTCAACCATGAAATTATCCTGAGGAAAATTTTAGTGTTGTACAGATCCCTTATGGAAATGAATATATGACCATTCTAAACTGTTGTCATGACCCCAACTCATGGAGATAGGAATGTGCTTAGAATATCGTTGGGAAGAGTACAGACTCTGAAATATTGCCACATAAGAGTTTATATGATCACAAGGGACTTTTCCCTTATATTTATCAAAATTTGTGAAAGCTAAAAATGTCTTGGGAAAGGTACCTACAACATGGCTTTGTAGAAATGGGTACTCCAAGGTGACTATAGACTCATCCAAATCGATAGTTTTCCTTATTATGTGCTACCAGTTTAACGAATTATTGCTTAATGCTTAAGGGAGTTAATCATATGTTGACCAATTCTGTATTAAGTAAGGTGGATCTTATGAGACAAGTGATTGTAGGAATAATACCGTGAGCTATACAAGCACTGCAAAATCTGAGGTTTGCGCACCAAATCGCCATTTTTGCAAGAATTCTGATCGTAAGGATCTCTTTTTGCCTCCTGTCTAAGGAGTGCATTATTGGTTGAACTCGTAACCCAATGATAGATTGATAACACAACATCCCCTAGAAAAATTCAGGTCATAGTTTGCAACATCACGAAGGCCTTGGTTGACCTTCTATTTTGTTGATGTGAAGTTTACTTTCCAAGTTGTAATAGTGAACAAAATAGCTTGTCTGAACCTATTGTTCTAACGTAATTTTAATAGGTATCCATCTAATGGATGATTAACATTAGGATGTGAGTTGCAGATAATGACACTATGTTAGTTTGGTCTTCACGTAGAAAACCAATTTTAAGAGGAGGTGAATGATAAGTCTCCATCATTTTCAAAATGTCCTCATTATTTCTGTGGAGAAGTGTTGGCATGACTTGGATTTAAAATTTCATTTTAAGAGTGCGATGAGGGAGGTCTACTTCCCCTTCTTCTCCTAAGAACCATGCCACGGTGATAAGAGAAGGGTCTACTTGTGGAAGGTAATTTGGTCCTAGTTAATCATTAACCCGCATAAGAAATTCATGTTTTCTTATGAAAAATGGAGTCAAGTCTTATCATTTTATGGGCAGATCTCTCCTTTAGTCCTCTGGGTCGAATGAAGCTCTACATCCACACAAGGAGATCTTCCTCTCCACCACTATGAGTTGTCAATGACATGTGATTATCCTCCAAAATTTTAGGGTTGTCACCTCCAAAGATATTGGCTACCAAATTTCATGACCCCATTCTCGTAGTAGGAATTACTTAGAATAGAAGGTACAACATGAAATATTTCCACTAAGGTTTACTAACAAAGGGCCCTATTAAAATTTGTGAAATGTAACGACCCTAAGTTGTTAAAACAAGGTGACTATAGAATAGCCACAAAAGTGATAGGTCAAAATGAACGTACAGAACTAAAGAATAACTAACAAGCTACCCTAGCAAGGTAATATATGAGACAAGTTTTCCTTAGAATAATACAATGACATACAACACTCAAAATTTTGTTTACACCAAATATTTTATTCTCTAAGATTTCATCTAGATAGGTTTGCAACCAAATAGTGACAACACAACATCACCAGTTAGGTCAAGTTTGCAACAAACAAGGCCTAAATGATAAGAGAATGTTGATGCAATCTTCTAACAAGATATACTAAAAACTAGTTTCTAAACACTAACAAAGTCCAAGTCTTGTAAAATGGATGATAACAATGTGAGTAGCGTAACGACACTATTTGGACACGTGAACCAAGCTTTCGGGAAAGCAAGATTTCTAGTGTCAAAATGATGTTATCACGATGCTAACAATGTATCCTCAACACTCACAAAACTCAAGACAAAGTTAGGATGTAAAAACTATGTCTAAGTATAACAAGAAATTGTTATGCATGCGAACAACATAACTCTACAATATAGAGATTTAGGCCTAATTTCACAATGGAAACAAGACGTAAATATCTCAATTGTATGGCTACAATGTGGGTAGTGTAACAACTTAAAAAGAAGACAAGGATGAAATCACCTAACTATGATGATAATAAGTCTCAAATATGGGTTTTTGAGACAAGGGGGCCTACTAGATCATGAGTACGTACCATGCACACTTTCAACACTTGTGCTCTAGCATTGCAACCTAGTCGCGTAAGTAGAATACAAAAGTGGTGGACACGCGATATCTAGCAGTATCCATATATGTTGTTTCCTTTTGTCCAAAAATGGGAAACAAGAAAACAAGGGTGTAGACCAAGTGGTGTTGAAATAAACTTGGTGTTATTTTGGTAGAGTTTCACCTTGTCTTAAGACAAGTGAAAAACTAGGACAAAATGACACTAAGTAGATTTCGTGATGAAATGTCACGTGGTTTCAAATTTAAGAGATTCTTTCCCTTGTTTAAAAAAAATATTTTCAATCAAACAAATTTGTCACTTTGTGAGAGCTCTCAAGTATACTATCTAAGACAAAAACAATGGCTCCAAGACCAGAAAACTTCCTAGGTGGTTCTCTCTCTAGGTTTCATAAGATATCTAGAGCGAGCTTGATTTACCCAAAAAATCATATAGAATAATTTGGGAATATCTCGGCTTTACTTTACCCCCTTCAGTATAATGATCACCAAAGTGTGTTCAGTTATACTTTCATTGGGGTCCCAATATAGATATCTTTGACACTAATCTCACCAAGGCATACTAGAAAAGTCGGTAGTGTGGAGCACTTTCCTATTTTGTTCACAAGGTTCCCTCTTGCATGAACTACTTTAGGGTTCCTAGGACCACCCCCATTATTGTAGCTTAAGGATTATGCCAAAGGGGTTATGTCCTAGTTGAGCGGATGATTCATAGCTCTTAACCGAAACTTGCAAATACAATGTGATGATTGTGGTGTATTTTTTATCTTTTAGACTTAATGTGGTTTTTTTCTTACTCCTTTTAGCAACCTACAATCACACATGTAGTTAGAAAAAATTATTTAGGTCCTCCTTTCTTTGACTAGCGTTAGGTCCTTCACAAAAATGGTTAGTAGTTTCAAAATAGATTCACAATATCATAAGAAGATAACCATGAAAAAGAGCTTGTAAATCCAACTAACTACCATCAAATTTTACCATAAAAATTTACAAAGTATGGTTTATTCCCAATTCATCCAAGTGCTTTTTAATGAAAAGACTAAAATTTCTTTTGATTCCCAAGATCACACTAGGTGCAAGGGAAGAGCATACACAAATTCTAGCCTTGGTTATTTAGCAAGTGAAAAATCATTTAAACATGCAAAAAAGATGATTAACAAAGTTTCTTACTTACTCTAATGATAGAAAAAGAAGGTTTAAGATGTGCTTTTGATTCTCTAGATCACACGAAGTGCAAGAGAAGAGCATACACACCTTAATCCAAACTCATACAAAGTATGGAAACAACAATTAATTCCTTCAAACCCTAAGTGAATTTATAAGAAAACTTACTCTAAATCTATGAAATTGACAAAAATGGCATCTAAAAACCTCTGAAAAATAACATCTAAAAATCCTTTAAAACTAATAGGAATCATAAAATTGAAGTTCTTGAATTTGTAGGATAAAATTTTACCTTACATGCACCTAGGCGCCCCTATCAACATGTGTACAGTGCATGTCACAATGCATGTGCACAGGCACTATCAACGTCTTTTCATGCACATGTGCTCACAGTCATAGCAGAGTTTGAAAAAGTCTATCCATCGTTTCACACAGTCCAGACAAGTGCATAGGCACTTCCTATTTTGAGGCACATGCTCCTCTACTGATGTGTGCACATGCGCCTTTGTAAAAATGATAGACAGTTGAAAAATACAACCTATCATGTCCCAAGGCCTACTTCAAAGCCTTTTCTAACGACCTACTAACATGTGTGCTCCCATTTGTAAAAATGACAGAGTTGCAAAGGAATTGAAGCTGACATGTGTACACAATCTTCAACACTTACACTTGGAGTTCAAAAAGCCTGTACTCAATATTTTATGGTATTGGACAGCCCTGGGGTTGGACGACCTTTGGGGTTAATTGGTTGTGGGGTTGGACGGCTTTGAAGTTTGGACAATAATCTTAATTTCGATGAGGTTAAAGTATGTGGTTTTTTTTGACACCGGATTTTGGATGGTACAGTGCTTAGTATTCTATGTATACTTCGGCAAAGCATGCACACAGAATGACTTCTACCACTAATGATGGTTGAAACAACTTTCAAACATAGAAATTAAGGTCTTATAATACTGTGTAAATTACTCTAAAATTTTGAAATGTACCATCTACAAGGGACATGTTGGTCGAAACTTTTCGGTGAATAAGTCAGTTGAAAGTACTCTAGAAAGCTTGAAATTTAAACAAGCCAATTTGAAATTAATCCAGGAAACCTAAAACTAATCTATCACGAGTTGAAATGAAAATTTTTCACTAAAGTTTTCCCTATGGCCACGTATGTTTATTACTCCAAAATGCTTGGGTGCCTAATCTAAAAATATTGAAAGTACTCTAGAAATCTAGAAGGTAAACTAGAAAACTTGAAGGATTAATCTCTGAAACTTGTAACTAATGCTATGAAAATTAATCCAGTAAAGACTTTCCACAGAGTTACTCATGGGAAACTTTGAAATTAGTCCTTCCCCGGGACTCGTGGGGTATGATGTCTTACCCTGACACTGTTGCAAAAAGGGAAATTGCTCTGACGTAAAAAATGAGAGCTAATGCGATTCATTACCAGGAAATGAAGCCAATGGTTAAAATGCTATGTGTCATGGCATCGAGGATAGAAGTCTCCTAAAATAATGGTCATCCCACTATGGAAACAATACTAGGGTCTAATTAAACATGCCTTCTCGTATGCACCCGTTCTTATCTAACAGTGGCCCTAACTAGCACCTTTTTTCTTAAAATCATCTGGAAAACATGGGAATGCTACTCAAACCATGGCTTCAATGGTAAATCCCAATGGCTTACTTGGTCATTTTGGCCTCTCCATCAATCAACAATCCTTCTGGTGGTCATTTTTCATTTAAGAGATGGGACTCGGCTATGTCTCATATTTAGTCCCTATGAGATTCCTATCAACTCAAGCTCTGTCATAGCATGGAATAAGGTGCAGACCATTCAATATTTGATCCTTGTAAGATACACTCAATACTTTGGTGCATATCCTGGAATAAAAGCTCCAAATCTCAGATTTCGACTCACCAACTCAAGATTATGCCTAGCTAATCACAATTAGTGAATAATCAATTCTATCCCAGAGGTCATGATGCCTTCATCAACCATATTTGTTTTCTCATCTATGAAGCTTGGTTAACGGTCTGGAAATGGTTTTTTGATACTCCATTGGGGAGATGAATGGGGTGATTCTTCCAGTGGTTGGAAGAGGGGTTTGAGCCAATGTTATGGTATATTCCCCACAATTTCCTATGGTGGAAGATAGACTCAATGCCTAGGTGGGGATTACATTCTAATCTCCCTTATGTTGGAGAAATATATTTGACACTATTTGGTCTACACTGTAAAGTGGAATCCTAAAATCACAAATTTTCTATGGTGCGTTATCACAATCAACAAAGTGTCTCCTTGTAATTGCTCCCACCTGGTTCAAGATTGGGGTTCAGGTCATTAGCAAATTCCCCTAATTATAATGGAAATTTGGAAGAATTAGAGTGCACTTGTACATGGTTTTTCCCCATATGATTGCCTAGAGCAGGATTTAGGAATTGTGATTCATTCCTTTTTCAAACCTGAATAGAGGTCGGAGTGTTTCACCAGTGCCAACCAAGGAATAACTAGCGTCGGTTAGGGACGAATAGTCTAATTTTCTTAAAATGGCATGTTTATTCCCATATTTGGCATGTTTTCAGAGGGGAAATTTTATTTTGATTATGGAAAGATAGGAATGCTTGGTTCATCATTTAAACATGTAGGGAATTGATGGAGAAAGTTGATCAGCACTAAATCTCAGTTTATAAAAAAATGATGGTTATCTCCAAGTGAAGTGCTGACTACGATATTCAGGAGTGACAGGCCTAGTCAAAGTGGCCCTAGTTAAATGGAGCACCTGCAGAATCTGATGTGTCCAAGGTGAGGTACATGCCCCTTGTAAGGTTTTACTCGTGAGCCTACCATCACCTCCTCAGTGATCTCCATTCCCATGTGTGAAAGTCGTCCCCCGTAAGGAGGTATGTTGAAGCCACTCTGGAAGTGATACTTTCAGGGTCATGTGCACCCAATTCCTCGCACAATATTCTCGCAAGAGGACTGTATGTTCCATTTTACTTGCTTGATTATGGGTTGATGGCTCCCCCCAATCAACGTTAACCTAGCTGGGGCTCATTGGTAATATTCTGAGCCAAGTCACGTCAGGACGGGTGGAGTTAATTCCACCTCCGCCCTATTCCAAGACTCTGAATAAGAAAAATCCCCCGAGTTCCACTTGTCATCCTAGGAAATGGCCAAATTACGGGTGTGAGACTGAAACTTGAGGAGGAGGCCCCTTATTGGCTACAGGGCCTGGGATATTCCTGATGTAGACAAGGATCTTGGCTATGCACTGCGATGATCATGACCCTCCCTACAGCTTAGGTATTTTTGCGGCGGTAGGCAAAAAAATTATCAACTTGGTCCTAGAACTTTTTTGTTGCTTGTCCTATTGGGTGATGCATAGTCCCAATCGTTGATCTCCTAGGCATGGCCTATGTTTAAGGTGTGTAAGTTTTTGGGGCGTGCTCTCATATCGCCCACGTTTTTGTTGAAGTAATGAATTGCAATGAATTATCCTCTTAATATAAGATCCTATTTTCATCAAGAAATTTGTATTGAATATGTTATATATATATAGTCCAGAATGACATGTCACTGTTACATTTGTATGAGAAATATAAATAGAAAAATAAGTGAGATAGATCCAACCAACAGACAACAAGCTGAGGTAACTACAAATGGGATGCATACTCCAAATTATACATCTATATTTCCTTTGTGATAAACCCATTCTAATAAGAAATTATTATTTTATAGGTTGATCCATTGCAAGAAAGCTGACTGTGCGTGGCACATTTTCATGAATATCCTGGACCTGTGGCGATTAGCAAGAAATAGAGACATGGAAAATGGTCATGGACCTTATTAGTAATGTAAGATTTCACCAGCTATGAGTAGGCCCCTCTAGGAATGTAAGAATGTTGATGAAATTTTGAATTGCTTAAGTTTGAGATGAAGGGGCCAAATAGTAACAAAGAAAATGAGGGATACTCCAATGAATAAGAGTGTATTTAAAGCAACCTCTTGTTTATTTTTCACTGATGGATCCAGCTTCGCAAAATATCCACCTTTATCAGTGAGCATGACTACACTACATTTCATAGATACTCTCACCATCCTTTCCACTCGCTTGGTAGATCTCAGGGTAGGTTTTCTGACAATTTCAGTCCCGAGTTTTGAAAAATTTCTAGGACCTGGACGTTAACCTTATTTGTTCTAGTCTCAACACTAAGACTCCACTAATGGATAAATGATTTGATGATCCTTGAATCTAAATAAAAACAGAATATCATTACTAGTGCTAGATAACATAAAATACTAACCCTTGATAACAACAAGTCACTGAAACCTTATTCCAATACCTACATGGGTCAACAACAGCCTTAACCAACTAGCTAGTCACAATCGCTCCTGACTAACTAGACTATGTATTGTGACATGACAGTCTAGGTTTGATTGACTGTTTACGATGGTTTTGAGATGATATACAGGATATGGATCTGATGAGGACAGTCTGAACTTTTCAAGTAAAATGTGACGTAACATATGACCAAGAATAGAAGAGTGAATGAGGGTTATAGGTCTGTTAAATGCTCCCTGATTTTGAATCAACAGAAACTAAAGATGAAAGGCCATATTTTGGCTTCTAAAAAGGTGGATCAAAGAAGTAGAGGGGTTTGGGAACTTAGAAAGAGTTTCTAACTGATTTAATATTAATCAAATGAACTAGGCCTATAGGAAACTCTTAATTGCTAGGTTGATTATCAAATTGGCTATATCAACGGTGATTAGGTGTGATGAAGATGAGCCCTTCCAGCTGTCGGGTGTTATTGATATTTATAATATCGAGATAATTAAGGGATTGTGGGAACATCAAACATATAGTTGAAAGGGTGAATGATAATATGGATGTGGATCAAGTCGACAGTGACTGTGTAGATTTGACAACAACCGAAAGGGATCTAGGTTTTGATGGGGTAAAATGGATGAGAAAAATGAAGGAAAAAGAAAGATTGATTACTACTAATGTAAGGGAAGAGATACAAGATTTTTGATAAACCTATAATCCTAATGCACAAGAGGGATGGAATGATAAAGGGGATCCAAGCTATCTCAAAGTCTCCAAGATCTCAAAAATGGAATGCAAGGCCTTTAAAACAACTCCAAGATGATAGCAGCAACTCCAAAGAAGAGAAAGAAATGTAGTAAAATTTGCAAGAAATATCGAGATCTCAAAATTGTATCTTTAAGAGAGGAGTGGTATGGGGGTATTTATAGGGTTAACTTTGACCCACTTGGGTCACCGTCGACTGCAGCAGAGTGTCAATTTGGGTGGTGGAGATGTGATCTTGTGACGCCCCATAATTTCACTCATAATATAACTAAGTTAGAGGTGGAAAAATTATGGAAATTTTTTTTAATAGTTGGAAATAATTAATGGGAACAAGTTTCAAGTCTATTTTATTAGTTGGTTACTATCCATCGTTGCATGATTCCATAAGGTTTCCACACTTGTAAGTTGTATTATGTGTTTGAGATATTGATGGTTAAATTGGCAAAGCCAATAATCATGTGAGTGTGCCAGTTTGTGAGCTGAAAAAAAGTAGACACGAGATGATTAAGGTGTGATTAAAATATCTATAAGTTACATAATAGTATTAGGTTTCTACATTTGGATAGATACTTTCGGTCTTATATAAGACACTTGACCTCCTATCAATAAACCAATATCAAATGATATGCTAGTTATTTTAAAACAACTTACTATTTATTTGTCATCATGTTCAATTGATGATTATCACATTATTATATTCAACTGAGTGGTCTTAGAACGATTTACAGAGTTCTAAAGGATTACTCACTTATCATGAGTTTCCATTATAATATGTTAGTAAAATAATAAGATAGTCAGTGAAATGCATTAACATTAGGAGATTCTACAAGTTTCCCTAAATGAACCGTTTTATTCCATATAGGTTTTCAAGTGTAATTTTCCCAACTACCGTGTCTCATACATCTTTGAGACTTAGTTTATAGGAATAATTAAAATCTGATTTGTTAAAAGATGGCATTTATACTTTTAGGAGGGTCATTTATCTTGAACTAAATTAAGTTTTCCAAATCAAATAATAATATTATACTAAGGTAACATTAAATAATGTTATACTAACGTTATTTATAATTATAATATTATATCTTTTATATTGTTATAACAATGCAATATTAAAAGCTATACAACTATACATATATGTGTTTTTAATAAATTATATATTCTATCTTATATATATACATATAGACTTAATGTACCTAACATATATTATATTTTATATAACCTAGTATTATATGTGATATAGTTCTATAAAATTATAATTATCACAGTAATGTTATAACATTTTAGTAATAATATTCCTCAATAATATTATATCAAATATAAAAATATTCTATATTGGTATATGTAAACGCCATACTTTATTTTATGTTATATTATAACTATATAATACTTTATAATATATAATAATATTTATAGTGTAAAGACTAACCTACTTTTCTAACTACACCCTAACCTTAACTTTACTCACATGGGAGGATTATTGTTGATCCCAAAAAATTACTAAGTACTAACGAAAAGGATGATCGCACGTGGAAGGTACTATGGAGGAAAGCGTGTGGGTGAAAACACACAAGGAGAGGTAGGTTGGTGTGTGGGAGAAGGAAAAGGGTTTAAGGGTTTAAGGACTTAGCCACATTTCAGTTAAAGGGCATCACATACAAAACACTGTGGGGCTGCAGGATAAGTGTAATGATGACAAGCTTTTTACATGGAGACTTTAGGCTCAAGAAAATAATATTCCAGGGAATTTTTTATGGTTACTGGGCTGTAAAGTGGATATTTTTGTGGCTATCTGGCATCTATGCATGGCTATGGGTACTCAAGTAGATCAGAATATGATGACATTTGGTATGTGGGGCTTCTTCTGGGATGATGATCAGGTGAGCTTCTGTCTTATTTCAGGAGGCATTTGGATCTAGACAAGGGGATGGGATTAGTAGTAGAGAGTTAGAGATTAGAGGGTGTGTGTAGAGGCCAATTGTGTGTATGCAATGGAAAATCTCCTGGTGATAAATATGTAGTAGCTCTAGGGAGTTAATATAGGGTTTCTAGTTAGAGGATGTTATTATCTTGATCTATTTAGTTTGTTATGACCCTTTTTGATGTAGTATGTCTAATTATAAACACTTGATTAATCAATATATGTGACTGGTAATTATGTAAATATCTGTGTTTATGGGTTCAAACCCTAGTGTATTTCACTATTGCTCATGATATCAGATCTAGTTATCTTATGTATTATTATAATGCTTATGTTTTTTTCATGATGCATCTATACTTAGATCTAGTATCTTTACTTCTTTCTTAGGGTAAATGTTTCTATTTTTGTTATACAACATTCCTCCATTAATTTTGAAGCATTCTTATGAATCTCACATAAAAGAGGAGCTCAAAACCCACACATGTGCCTTGATGTGAGTGCACCTAGCTAAGGATGGGTGATAGCCCAGCACATGCTTGGGATTTAACGGGAGTTATAGGTAAACAAGGCTAAATTTTGGTTCCGTTTTCGGGACCTCATTTTTTAAGCTGTTGTAATAATGGTGCGTGATGACATAATGTTTGACCTTGGACAGCATCGAAGACTTAGCTTAACATCAAGGAGGATGCAGCTCACTCAAATATTTAACACTAGACCTGAGTTTGATGCACGTAAATTGGTAGAGGATTACATGTATTATGAGCTGTATGAGACATTATTTTTCTATTTTCTGGTAGAGTTATATGAATGGTTGTCAGCATATGCATCAAGGAAGATCTAGTATTATAGACCTCAATTTTGGACCCAAAAAGAGTATTAAAGGTTGCATGATGTTGATCTGACCTGGACTTGTGTTGTTGATCACTAATGGAGATGTGTGTTAACTAGATATACCTTGGAATACGCAATTTCTACGTATTCTTTCCCATATTTTGCTTGAGTTTGAGTTCTTACAGGATCCAAGAGGATCATTCTTACACTATGTGTTACGCCATTAACCATTAAGATCCTCATCATCACTCTGAGTATGGAGGCATTTCCTTTGGCTGGCTAACTTCACACTGGGCACAGAAGTTGGTGTGGTAAGAGATGGTGAATCCTATGGAAAAAGTAGAGAGAGAAGAGAGATGGCTCAAGAATAATGAAGCGTGAGAGAGGGATTTTCCAAGACAACGTGAAGTTGTTGGAGTGATGGATTTATGGAGAGGTCCACGTAGAGGGCATGGGACCTAAGCAGACTATGATACCCCATCTTAGCAAGCATGGGAGAGAAACCCCCTTGGCTTTTGGTGAGAGCTCATCATATGGAGAAATGAGGAGAGCCATAAGCATTCATCTTAGCCCACCTGGTGACCAAACCCTGACATTTACTTTTCTAATATCTAAGGCAAGTATATCTAGTCTAGTTGGTGTTAGTGAACAAGTAGCATCAGGTAGATATCGATTTACATTACACCCATCTATGGCCACGCAGACATTTCCGGTGTTTGGAGGTTTTTTGTCTAGCACATCATTTGGGAAAAGTGTGGTTACACAAAGCTTGGGTACCACATCTTGGATTGGTTCAATATCAAAAATTATTGGTGCGTAGTTTAGCTCAATGGTGGGTATGTAGAGTGCATCTATGTCAGGCCCCTTACCTATTATGGGAGGAGGATCTAGTAGATCCAGAGGAGTAGTATCTAGTGGATCTAGTGGATCTGGTGGTGGAGGTAACACAAGAGGGAATAAATGTCCTAGATCTGGTGGGAAAGGTCCACAACACCATTAGCAAGTTTTTTATGAGATGCCTCTGGATTTTCTTGATTACAAGGGCATTGAAGATGTTGTGAAGCATGTACAAAAATGTGAATTTCTATGGCACACTAAGGGAATCACTACCTCGAGGTGGAAAGCAAGTCAGTTTGCAACTACATTGCAAGGGCGTGTGCATAGCTAGTACTGGAAGTATGACCCCCACTAGATGTTGTGGATTATACTACATTGTGTGATGAATTCTTATTAGAACTCCACATTCCTGAGTTTGAGTAGAAAAGCATCAGTGCATTGAAGGAGATTCAACAAGGTATGGTAAAGAGTGTGTGGGAGTATGATGTGTGCGTTAAGACTCTTTTGTCTAAGTTGTCTTATGATATCCATCCCTCACAGCATGCTCAATGGTTTTTTGGAGGGTTGATCATGCCTTTTAGATGAGAAATTTCCCATAAGAATTTCATGGGCACGAGTGAATCCTTAAAGGTTGCTTTTTGTGTTGAGGTCGTCAAAAGCATTGACACTGGAGTAAACCCATTTTTAGAAGCACATATCATTGTCATGGAAAAGTAGCTGTAGAAATTTTTTGTGAACTCAGTACATGCAACACATAGTGGACTATGATGGATGGATTATGAAGTAGAAGGACACACAAAAGATAATTTTCCATGAAATATGGTGTGTGCCATGTCATTGGATTGTGAAATCTGTCATAGAGATCAAGATGCAAGTACATGCTTTTTTTTGTAGTGCGCGCTTTGTAAGAATGTGTCCTATTTTCGTAAGATTTTCTCATCTACAACGCATGATACAAATGACTATCAATTGATAGACCCAATCCATAATTTCATTGATATTGGTGTTCACTACACTAGAATTGGGAACAATTCTAATATTGAAGGTTGTTAGTTTGAAGGGTGCACATATGGAGGTGGTCAAGGAAGAGGATTTTATGAAGGATTCAAAGGTTATGGTAGTAAAGGAGGTAGGAGTGAATTTCCCCATGGAACTTGTTAGAATTGTGGATCTATTGAACACTACAAGCGAGAGTGTCTGGAGTTGTTATAATACTCATGGTACAAGAAAAAAGCATAAGTATGAGATTAGTTCCATGAGTTGTATGAGTCACATGAGCCATAGAACTAGAAGAATGATAGGGGTGTGGGAATGGTTAGTGTGAAGTCAATCTGATCTATTATGGATGCCTAGGGTAGCGCATGAATCTGAGTTGGAACCTATCTTAGTAACCATGCGGGTGGAAGCCGCTCACGCCAAGGAAGAACCAAAGAAAATGCCTCTCATTACCAAGAGAAGAGGTATTACATGGGAAGTATATTGTAATCTAACTCATTAGAAGGAATGTATACTAAGATACCATGGAGGTGATTAGAAACCTACAAGGGGATATTCAATATCTAAAGGAGCAATCATGGAAGTTGGAGCAATAAGAAAAGTATTGAGGTCCCTCAGAAGGACATGGATGATGTCATAGAAGTGTGTAAGAATTTGCATCAGGAGAATATTACCCCTCTATTAAGAGAGTGACTAAGAGAAAAAGTACCGCATGTTAGAGGTGAGCGCGAGAGGTAGGTTTTACATGCAAATCTTCCCCCTCAAAGCATTGATTATGACAATGAAATCACATTGAATGTAGTTATGGATGGATGAATCTTGAGAAATATTCTGATTTATATGGGCACTAAGGTTAATGTTCTCACTTTAGATGCATGGACTCAGATGGGAAGACCCTAATTACAACCATCTTCAAATTTTTGTATATGGTAAATAGGACGAAGGCTATACCCATTGGGGTATTGAAGGATTCATCGATAACCATCTAAGGGGAAATTTAATTGAAGACTTTGAATTCTTAGTTCTTACTGAGGCATATAAATTTCCAGCCCTACTTGGATGCCCCTAGTGTTATAATAATAATGTTGACTTGCACTTCAAAAAAGGGTACATAAGTTTCGAGAATAGAGAGGAGTGTTTCATTATTCCACTCATGGATGGGAAGTATACGCCCTATGTGGAACCCTTGGGAGAAAAGGACTTGGATAACATCTATATGTGCACCATTAGAGACCCCTAGGTTGTTCATCCATCAGGAGGAGTCATTTAATGGGAAGATGCACATTTTATGAGTGATACAAATAATGTTGCATGTGACAATTAGGAACAGGGGATCTATAAGTTGGTTGAGATACAATTGAAGGGTACCATGACTTGTATCGGTAGGGCGCACTCAGTTAGGTGCTTGGGAGGAAATTAACTATCTAGTTAAACTAGAGAGGGTAATCCTAATGTCTTTTTACACATGATGGAGGTACAATGGACATGTCAGATAGAAAGGAAGAATATTCTTACTTATACCTTACTTGGGATGGCAGAGCATTAGTGGGAAACCCATCGAGATAACCTTCTAGAGTGGCATAAAGTGATAATCACACTCTTTATTAGGTTTTTAAGGAGTAATGCACGCTCTGCAATACATGACTATTATGGTAAGGAGTCCGCCTCATTCCACATCCAAGAGTCTGAGAGAAATTAGATGATGGGTGCACGGAAGACTTGCCTCCTTCATTATGGGTGCATAATTTATATTCCATATTGCAAGGCTCCACATGTGTGTGGTATATCCATGCAAAGGATGCATCATCATATGGAAAACTAGAAGGAACTAACAATAGATATTATTCAAACCTTTGAGTATCAAAGTTCAAATCCATCGGTGAATGAGGCGTTGCAGGTAGTCAAGCACCTTAATATGGGGGATAGTTCCATGGATGAGGACCGGATCCTGGAAAGTTGTTAGGAGAGCCTGAGTTGGGGGTACACTTTGTAGAAGAAGAACTAAAAGAAGAGATAGAGGAGATACAACTTGAGTGTGCCTACTTAGAGAAGGAAAAGGGAAAGTTATGTCTCTTTGATAGACGATGAGGAAGTGGAAAATTTGGATGTTAACCATATTGAAGGTACGCATGTAAAGTACTAGATAAAGCAAACTGAGAAAGTATGTGCCCTTACCATAAGCCCTTGAAAATGAAGAAAGTTAACATTGGTATAGAGATAGAGCTGAAGGAAGCTTTCGTTGGAAATTATTAGATGGAATAAGAATTATCCAAAATCATTGATCTACTGTGTGAATTCCAAGATTTTTTACTACACGGGTACCATGAATTGAAAGGAGTACATCCCTCATTAGGAGAAATGAGAGAAATGAGGATTAAGTTAAAATAGGGTGTGCACCTAATTCAAAAGAGACCTTATAGGATGAATTTAAATATGTGCATAAAGGTTAAGGAATATATTGATAAGCTGATAGAGTCTGGACATCGTTGAGGGAACTGAAGAATATGAGTGGGTGAGCCTGATGGTAATTAGTATTAAGAAGGGATGGAAGGATAAGGATTTGTGTTGACTATAGGGATTTGAATGTTGTGGGTGTCATAGATCCTTTTCCAACCCCATTTACTGAGGATATCTTGGAAGGATGTATTAGGGTGGGAGATCTATTCTTTTACAGATGGATTTTTTAGGTTATCACCAAGTGAGAATTGTGAAGGAAGACCAGGAGAAGACTACTTTCACCACTTAATGGGGAATTTTTGTTTATACAATCATGCCTTTTGGGTTAAAGAATTTCACCTGTTGTGTTTTTTATGCATTGTAGTACAAGCCTTTAAATACTTAATCCATAAGTTTCTGTAAGGTTTACTTGGATGATTAGATGGTGTGTGGGTTAGTAAAGGACCATTGTGAGAATCTGAGATTTATGTTCAAGAGATGCAAGCAATTGAGTGTCTCACTTAACATTAAGAAGTGTGTCTTTACTACCCCATTTGGACACTCTACTATGGTCACATCATATGCAAGGAAGGATTATTTGTAGACCCTGCAAAGGTGGATGTTATCTTGGGTTTGGAGGAGCCTACCAGTTAAAGCATGGTGTGCATGGATTTCTTAAGGCACATACGGGATATTACATGAAAATTAATTAAAGGCTATGCCAAGATTATCACTTTGTTGGAGGATTTGTTGAAACATAAAGGTAAATTCCATTGGGGTTAGGCACAGTAGGTGGCATTTGAAACATTGAAGGAGAAGCTTACCAACATTCCCATTTTTTTAATTTCCCTCTTGGGATAAAACTTTTCATGTTCATGTAGATGTGTCAGGGATGGTGATTATAGTTTTCTTAGCATATCCTGTAGAGGGGATCATTGACCATCCCTTCTATTTTACTAGTAGGAATCTAACTCTAGCATAACATAATTATAATACCACAGAGAATGAGGCATTGTCGATGATCTACACACTGCACAAATTTAGGCAGTATTTTCTAGCAACACCTTTCATTTTCTACATGAACCACATGGCATTAAAGTACTTGGTGAACAAGCTTGTCTTGCATGGGTGCATACGTTTGTGGGTCTTATTATTTTAGGAGCTTGAGTTTATGGTTGTGGTAAAACTAGGAAAGAGAAATTTGGGACCTGACCATCTATCACGGATTTACTCAGGAGAGGACATGCAAAGCATTAAGGAAAAAATTTCATATGCACATTTTTTTAAATTGCAACATGCACCCTCTGACTTGGAGGATATTGTTTTTTTCTTATGAATGGGTGTGGCACCAGAAGGAATGAATGCCTTGGAGAAGAAGTAGTTGGCCATACGTGGCATGCCCTATATGTTGATTGGCAGAGACCTATATAAATTAGTCTGAGATGAGGTCTTGTAGTGATGTGTGCTAAAGCATGAATGTATTACAATCATGGAGGAAGCTCACTTTGCATTACAGGTGGAAACTATGCAGGGAATGCTACTGTGTGCAAGATCCTATTGGTGGGCCTTTGGTGGGAAATAGTTTATAAGGATTGTATAAATTATTGCAAGGCTTGTGACCATTTTTCAGTTCCTTTATAAACCAGGATGGAGAGATAAAATGCCACTAATACCTATTGCTAGTACAAATCCATTTGAAAAATGGGAAATTGAATTTTTGATCCCTATTTCCCTAGTCACACATAGGATAGGTTCACGCTACATTATCACTTGTACAGACTATCTTATAAGGTGGGAAGAATTGGAACCTATAAAGGATTGCATGGTGGTAATAGTAGATAGGTTCTTATGGGAAAATATAATCAACATATATGGATTTCCGTTGAGCTTAAAAAGTGATCAGGGTTCACATTTCTTAAATGAGACTATTCGAATCTAGTTGGTGTAATTTATGGTGGTGCATCACATAACTATGCCCTATCACCCTCAAGCTAATGGAACTATTGAGGATTTTAACAAGATATTAAGTCATACATTAACTAATAATTGTAATATTAGAATAAGGGACTAGGATGATAAAGTCTTTGTAGTGTTATGGGCATATAGAACAACTTATAAGTGATTGAACTAGGCCACACCCTTTCAATTGGTGTTTGGCGTGGAGGAAGCTCTTTCTATGGAATTCATGTTACCATCTTTGCATATTATGCATGCAGGAGCATTGGATGATGAACAACAATTAGAGGAGATCATTGTTAAACTTATGGAGTTGGATGAGAGGCGTGTCATTGCCAGATAGACTTAGAATATGGGTAAAGCACGAGAGAAGGCATGACATGATCATCATATCAAAAATAAGAAGTTTAAGGTTAGAAAGATGGTTCTACTTTATGATTCTAAGTTTCTACGCCACCCAGGGAATCTCAAGGTGCATTGGTTGGGACCATATACTATCACTTACATACTTGATTCAAGCACTTTCCAGTTACAAGCACTAGATGGCACATAGTTTCCCAATTATTTTAACAGGGGTAGGATGAAACCCTATTATAAATAAGTCTTCAGTATGTTTGTAAATAAGGTAGTATTTCCATTTAGCTTATGATTTCCCTTAATTAATTTTCCTTTATATGTGTTTCCTTCCTTTTTCACTTTGCTTTGTCTTTTGGTTGTTTTTTGTGGGAACACTCGTGTGCTGATAGCCAGTTAGTATCTCAAAGAGTTTGATCCATAGAGGACCGCGCATCTATTTAGTGTGGGGTGGATATTTTAAAGAAGATTTTCATTGAATATTACATTAATAAGAAATTGTTGGGAGTGTTATTGATTGGAAGCCTAGATGAGGAAATATAAAACACGTGGGTTCAAAGGATCGTGTGTAGCAGAAGTGATCATAGTAGAATATTGGTATCAAAGGATTTATGAAAACCATGTACATGGATGAGAACATAGAGCAACATGAGGTAGGTGGAAAAAATAACTAGGCCTAAGACGTAGAGGAAGATTGAATTTGGTGCTATAAGCATGCGTAAGGTTATGTGGTTGATGTATTCTTGCACGTCAGAAGGTTGTAGAGTTTCATGCAAGTTGGCACGTAAAGGAAAAGTGCTAGAAAGAACATGCAGGAGGAGAGTGTTGGAAAAATCTGACTTTAATGCAGTAGTACCATGGTAGGTGGCATAGGATTTAATGTGGGAAAAATAAAAAATCTATAAATAGAAGGTCAAGATGAGTTATTCTTTTTACCTTGCATTTGTATTTGCAAATATTTTACAAACTAGGGATTCCTTGTGAAGATTTACGTGCTAAGTGGAGAATTTTGCATACTTGTGAACAAGAGTAGAATGGAGTACACAGGTGTACCTAGAGGAAGTTATTTTTTACATTCCCATGAATTTTTACGTTGTCTTGTGGAAGGAGATTTTTCCACGTTAGAGTTTGTAGATCTAGGGAATGGGTTTTGAAGATATTTCACAGAAGGAGTGGAGCTAAGGGATATAAAAATATTAAATCATGAAATAATGAATAATTTACAAGGAATTAATGAGAAAAATGGCACCAAGGAAGGGATCGAATGATTCACTGAAGAAGGGAAAGGGCAAGGGCAATGGAAAACCAACTGTATCGACAAGTTTTAACGAGGAGCTGTATGCGGAGATTTAGTACCCTGATGCAATTTTGATGGGGATGGAATGGTTTTCTCATGTGTACAAGATGGTTATTAGTGATTATATCCATATGAGAGATACCATAGAGAAGGAGATGGTGTTGTGCTAGTTCACCCAACTAGAGAGAGAACACATGACGATAAACCAATGTATGATGATTCTGTGAAGACCACATTAGATAAGGCTGGAATTTCGTAACTCTATAAGTTTTAATATTTCATAAAACCTTAAAGGTTATACCAGTGGTTGATATCGTGTGTGCATGAGTATTATTTTTACTTTGCAGGAAGTATAATGTGCTTAACTACTCATTTGATCTTTAGATACACTGGGCTTATTTGCACTAAATAATCACTGCAGGATGACTTTGGCGACAAGGACGTCGTCAAGGAAACAACCACAGAATATGAATATAAGAAGGGTTTGTGCTACTTTTATATCACCAAGATCACTAACTAAACAATGAATATGGCCACACAACTTCTCATAAAGTTAAGTGGACAAGAGCGGTAGACACAAGTGGAAAAGAGGTGGTTATATGTTTGCAAGAAAATTTAAGAAGGAACAATCTACAACCTCTCGGCCTTCATTGTGGAGGAGATTATAAATGTTGCATGCGACAGGGATAATATCATGTATGGTAACATACTTATTACCATTTTGTTTTCTGATATTGGATTTCCTTAAGGGATGAATGGCTATGTATGTGAATACCCTAATTAGAACCCTTCCCCCGCTAAGAGGTTTGAATCATACACTTGTGATACAATGATTGCTCCATATAAATCACTCTTGGAGAAGTGGTATAAATGAATGCATGATGCATTCAGAGTTTAATTGAGAATCCCTAAGAAAATTTCAGCCTTGGTGGATGGTGAGGCTGATTTTGTGGTATACCAACACTTCTGAATAGGAAGATTCACTTTGATAGATGGAAAAAAAATTCCATAGTGTAAACTACCCTTTTCCTTCATAGTGCATTACTTTCAAAGTGTATTTAAAAGGTTCAAGGAGTCCAACAAGCTTAAATTTTATCTAAGTGAGGTAGATCATGATCACCATGTGTTGCACCAAACCTTAGTGTATCCTAATAAGGATACCTATGTGTATAAGTATGTCTCTCACAACGTCCATATGGAAAAATACATGTCAATTCCTATTACAGGTAAGATAACTACCAGGGTCTATGTACACCTAAGGCCCAAGTTCGAAAAGGGTGTGTATGTTAAGGATGATATATCCATCCCAGAAGACCCCATTAGAATAAATAAGGTGGTGTCAAATAAGAGAGAGGTAAAAAATTTGCATAAATAGGGCACCAAGTGTGCATATAGTTCAGACCACGGAAGCATAGGAGTCAGGCTCGGGCACAAGTACTTACACTCAGAGGAATAAATCCCCCGTGAAGAAGAAGTCACCTGAGAAGGAAATGTCCCCTGTAATAGAGAATTCATCAGTGAATAAGAAATAAAATATGGCACATAGTTCAGACTTTGAGGAGACATAAAGCATGTAGGATGATGACTTCAAGAAGGATAATGAAGAGTGTGAGGAAGGTAAGATTCACCATGTGCATGATATACATGAATCTAATGAGGAGAAGAATGAATATAAGGAGGGCACTCCTAATGTGGGAGGAAGTGAAGAAGAAGTAGGGAAAAATGTGCATAATACCCCACACCTAGTCAGAGGATAGTTGGAGGAAACTCTAGAAAGGGAAGTGGAAGGAATCATATAGAACTTGGTGGAGCACGAGGTGTAGCACAACACTAAGGAGATATTGAGAGAGATGGAAGAGAGCATAGAAAAGGAGAAGAGTATATCATTCGGCTTCCTAAAGGTAGTGTGTATTGGTGGCAAGGGTGTGACAGCAGTGCAAGGACACGTGTTGACTTATGTTAATGACCCTAATAGGGTCCTATGCATGTGCTTCCAGAGCATAGTTCCCACAGACCAACTCTTTTTTTGGTCACCTTTTGAGAAAGATAGTTCATACACACACACTAGGAAGATGATGTCATGGACTTTTGATTCCCATGTTGATGAGTCTGGGTTTGAATTTGGTGTGGATGCAATAATAGAGATGCAGAACCCCAATGAGGTGAATCTTATCGTGGATACTCAGCATCTAATTGATTAACATGCTTGTAACATACTCTACAAGGTGTCAGTGGAAGTGGAGGAACAATTATTCGGAAGGAATAAAATAATCAAATCCTTGGAGGAAAATAATAAGGAGATTATAGAGAGAGATAGTGAGATAAAAGGGAAGGAGTCCATAATTGTGCAATTAAAGGCTGAGTTAAGAGAGAAGTGAAAGGTGTATGAAGCTTACAAGAAGGTAGATATTATCTAAGACTCCATCATTCTAGCATGCCTATATTTGGCCCCTCCTAAGCAGAAGTATGAGTCATATTTCCTTTACTTGGAGGATTTGACATGCTTGATCATAATGGAGAAGCAACCACTTGCGCTGGATTCAATAGAGGAAATTTTGGCACAAAAAAAATAACAGGAGAAGTTGAAGGTTGGGAATACCATTACTCGGTACTAAGATCTCCTTTCCTCTGTGAAGACTGCAGTGCACATGACCAAAGTTTTCTATGATAACTGTGGACACAGAGACAAAGTGGCAAGTGTATTAGTTGTTACCCCTGAGGAACACCTAAAGGAGTTCGAAGAGAAGAACAAGGGTAACAGGGTGGAGTAGGACAAAATCATAGTAGACTTTGAGAAGAAATCATAGGCGATTGAAGGCCTAAGGGTCTTAATTAAAATTAAAGTAAAGGAATTGTATGCCCAAGTCACGCGAAGGATGGACACACTAAGTGACCTTAGTATGAAGATGGAAAATATTGTTGATACACTAAAAACTAAGGGTGAAAAGTTATCATTTGATGAATTCATCGCACTAATAGGGGATTTATTTCAACAATTATAGAGTGATGTGGATGCCTAAACTAAAATTGAAGCATCCTTAAATAAATACTTCCCAATCCTTGTGCAGTAGTGGGAAAATTATTTTTTTCTTTGTGAAAGCTGGGTGTAGATTATTCTTTGCTTCCATTCTTTAATCTTTGATTGTTAGAGGATAGATTTTTTCTGAGGATGGATAAAATGTTTAGTGTGGGGTGATGTTGAGCCTAAAAAATGACTAAGTCCTAAAGAAAAGGATGAGTGCACGTGGAAGCTGCTATGGAGGAAAGTGCATGGGTGAAATTATATAAGGAGAGGTAGGTTAGCACATGGGAGTTGGAAAAGGGTGTAAGGTTTTAAGGACTTATCCGCATTTTAGTTAAAGGGCATAACATGCAAAACATGTGAGGATACGAATAAGTGTAATGATGATAAGGTTGTTACATGGAGACTTGAGGCTCAAGAAAAAAATATTCCAAGGAATATTTATCGTTATGGGATGGAAAGCGGAGGTTGTTATGGTCAACTGGCACATGCATGGCTTGGTAACTTGAGTAGAACAGAATATGATGACATTTGGCATGTGGGCCTACTTCTGGAATAATGATTAGGTGAGCTTACATCCTATTTAAGGGAGAATTTGGATTTAAAATAGAGAGATTTAGATATTAGAGGGTATGTGTAAAGGTGAAGTGTGTATGTAATGGTGGATTTGTAGTGATAAATATGCACTAGCCCCAGGGGGTAATATAGGGTTTCTATTTATAACATGTTATTATCTTGATCTATTTGGTCTACTATGACCTTTTTGATGTAATATGGCTATTGTAAACACTTGTTAATCAATATATGAATGGTTGTTTTGAATATCTATGTTAATGGGTTCAAAACCTAGTGTATTTCATATTACTCATGGTACAGATGTGGTTCTCTTATGTTGTTACAATGTTTGCATTTATATCATGGTGCATTTATGGTTAGATCTAGTATCTTTACTTCTGTGTTAGGGTGAATGCTTATATTTTTGTTCTGTAACATTCCTCCATTAATGGCGAAGCATTCTTATGAAGCTCACATAAAGGAGGGGCTCAGTGCTTACGCGTTCCTCAGGTGAGTGCCCAGCCAAGGTTGGGTGATAGGCCAACGTGTTTTGGATAGAAAGGGAGTTAGAGGTAAATGAGACTACACTTATGTTTTTAGGTTTGAATTAATTTTCTTTTTCTTTATTGTTTTTGGCTTACCGATTTTTTTTTGTTGGTTTTCAGGATATGAGGAGCGGAAAAGGAAAATGAGGATGAAATAAGGAAATGGAAGGGTGGCATAGCCATGTAGGAAGGGGGTAAATGGGAGTGGGGGTAGAGGTAGGTTTGGTAAGTTGAGGTTGGGGTAGGAGTTTGGTGGGGGGCACGGATTGCATGGCTGTGGCCCCCAAAACATTTTTTTAACGTAGCATAGAGGGGGCTAGGGTAGGGCTGAACCCTCCCACCCCTTCTTAATTTTTTTATTTATATAAATACTATTTTTATTTATAAACTAAGATAATTATTTTAATATTATTTATTTTATTTCTTAAAATAATTATATTTAGTTTGAAATATTCTTTAACATGGTTAAAGTAAAATTGTCTAATCACATCATCAATGTATACATGACTTAAAATGATACTTGTAAAATTAAGATGACTATATTTTCTACATGAACAAGAATTTACGTTCAGGATGCAAATTACCCACACATAATTACTACAACTTTCCAAAGATAAGTTTCCTATTTTGAAATATCTTTCCAAAATGCAAGTTGTGAAATGATCTAAGAGAGAGAATGATATTTCCATAACGTTTTAGTTTCTCTAACAGACTTACCAAATGGGGAATTCATCCAACTACTATTTTCTTGATCTGGTCTACTATCCTTATCTCAAGGGAGGTTAAGCCCTAGGTAGACTAGGCAACTGCCTAGGGTGGCAGCAGTCATGGGGCGCCTAAATCTAATGATTTTTATTACTTTTGGATATTATAAAAACTTAAACATAATATATTTTACCTGAAGCCCATATTAATTTACCATTTTATTGATATTATTATGAAGTACCCAAAAATTTCACACATAAACATAAAAATGTACTATAATATTTTTACAAGTAAAAATAAATGTACATAATTTTAACTCAAAATTATATTGGTATTTTTACCCAATGTAGCTCTAGATAATTCAAGGGTGTAATTTTTTCCTATAAAAGGTTCATCTATTTTTTTAAATGTCACAAGTGTAGCTAGTAGAGGCAAGTATAATTGAAGGAAAGAATTATTTAATTCTATATTCCTTGATCTAGATACCACTCTTCACAAAACCATGGGGCTTACCTAAGATTTTTTATTGATTTGCAAAAAAGTGAAACTTTGTTAAGTTTCAAGTCCTGTCACCTACTTGATATTGGTAAATGAAATGAGTAACCAACCTTGTATAAAAAAGTATTTTTTGCATTCTGAGCACCTCTTGTGATTAATTCTCTCCATCCATGGATTATTACTTGTCCTTATTTGAAAATTTTACAGGACATTTTTATTTCTTTCATATACCAATTTATCTAAGTTCATTATTTATTATGACCCTGGTGCAAATTTTAAATTATAATAATGTAAAAACATTTTTTTTAATTTTAAGCAAAAAAATATATTAATTAATATTGTAAGAAGTTTTTTCACTTTACTTACCACCTAGGGCACTCTTAAACTTTAATTTGGCTTTGTGTTATCTAGCTTATAGAGAGTAAAATAATCTCAAAGATCTCATAGAAAAAAACAACACAAAATTAATTCTTCATATCAATAGACACACCCATGAGGTAAGCATTTAGAAGACATAAGAATTGATCAGGAAAATTTTCTACTTCATTTCTTTAACTATTTCCAAGTACAACTTTGCAATATCAAGAATATAATGATAATTCCTTTGTTTTCTTTTAAATGTAACATTATCCACTTGTGTAAATAATTCTTACAAGAAAGAAAGGAAACTTTATTTTTCTCCATTAAACATGCAAGTTCAACTTACAACACAAATTTGTCCCAAATTGGTTCAGATGCAACAATACAAAACATACTTTTATACTTGTTTTACAATTCTCGCAAGCATTTAAAATAGTAAACTTGGACAACAATGTATAAGGTCTCCAAATGGCTCAAGGGCATAAGTTGCATCAAAACCAATAACAAACTTCTACTTATAACTTCATTGCACTTCAAAACACTTCTTCATAACACTTCTATATCAAACAAAAGGAGGAATCTGATGACACTTTCCACCCATCCATGCAATAGGGGAATGATGTCATTCTCATTTTCCCTTAAGTTCCCTAACTCACAATGGTCTTAAAATCCAACAAATGAGCTTCAAAATGAATCTCAAGCCCAAAACACACACAATCAAGCAAACCAAGTTCACAACAATCAACTAAGTAAAGGGAAAAACAACCAAGTATGCCAACCAAAAAAATGAAGTCAATACACATGATCAAAACATCTATGGTTTAAAATGAGGAAGGAATATACCACCCTATACCACTTATCACTCCAATAAGAGAGGGTATCTAGCCCTTGGTTCCTTCGCAATAATAAAAATTAAAAATGGATCCAAACTTATACCTCACAATCCCACAACCACTTATAGCTCCACTATGAATATTTTTTCATCCCCTTGGTTCCTCAAAAATAAAACCTAAAGAGGGAACATATCCCTAACTTAGAAACACTTCTTATCCCTCCAGTGGTAAAACACATTCCCCTACACACAACACCACTTGCATGCCCACAATGGAATCATGCAAGCTTCAAATACAACACTTAGTCAACAAACTAGCACATACCCAAGTGGAAAATTAAAATCACGATGCCAAAATAAGATCAAGGTGTAGAAATTATGTTATAAATAGAAAAATCAAATGGATTAGGCATACCTAGTAATCACTTGTTGTTTAATGATTTTGAATAAATAATTCCCAAGCACATAAACAATCCCATAATATCTCTGAGAAATCCTCAAATCAACAAAACATCCCTAATACCAAGTGAACTACTGTAAAACAAGGCACAAGACTCTAATTTATTAAAAAATTCAAAGTATAAGGGCCCTTAGGATCATGCCATGTGGCATGCCTTATCCCCAAAACAACTCCAATCCCCAAGCATAACATGAAATCCCTTATAAATCACATGGCTATCCCTTACAAAACAATCACTTCACCTTTAACATGACTTAACCCATACTCAACCCATTTCCTAATATCCCTATGGGTAGGTGTATGTGGAGTTTCATAATGTGGGACAAGGTTTACTTGTCGCACACACCTTCCAAAATTTCCCCCAAAGGTCAAATTTGAGTTTTCCACAAATGGAAAACTTTTTTAATCCACAAAACATGGGTCTAACATCCCAAAAAATAAGAATAGGTTCATTTGACAATCCAACTTACAAATTTATTAAATCAAATTATCAAAGATAGAAAATTATTCAATCTAAAGGTTAAAATGAAAAGGGAAAAATAAATTTAAAATAAGGAATAAAAGGAAATCATTAAAACCAATGTAAAATTACACAATTACATTTTCCAACCAAGTTTTTGGGCCCGAGTGACCCATTGATGGCTAATGATCCCCGTGTGAGTTATCCCCCCTTCATCCTCTTTTGTTGGTTTTATTTTTTGTTTATTTTGGTACTAAATTTTTTGAACACATGTTCGCCATCTACACACTCAACAAACACATCATACCTACCAAAAATGATATAAGAAATTAAATTCTAACAATTTCACAAACACACACACACACACACACACACACACACACACACACACACACACACCAAACAATTTTCACAAAATATATATTATTTTCAAGATCAAATTATCGACAAAAATTAAGTTTACTAGAATTTTCTTGATTATACATTTTCAATAGAACATGAAATATAACTTACTTACATCAATTATTCATCTACTTATTATTCATTATTCATCATCCAAGTGAATATAACATGCACACATATCAAATTGTAACAATTAACTTTTGACACTAATTTTTCATAATTTAATACCTACCAACATAATTCGTGCTTCCAATCCAAATCAGAATATATGAAATTCCACAATCATATCACACCAACCATGTATACTATATCAAAACAATGATATATCAATATGTATTTCATCATCCATGTTATTCAGGGCACACCATGTCATAACAATGCATATAAGTGTTATATTAAACAATTATAATATGGAGGGAGAGAGGGAAATTTATCTAAACAGTTTCTAAGGGAAGTGGGCACTAAAAATATGCTCAATGCAAATGGTCTAAAATGGGTGATATTAGGGATTCGAGTGGTTAACGTGGGTTAGGGTTGCTTAGGGAGGATAAAATCTGGTTGGGGGATATGAGTGCATTGAGTGATGGTAGATGGGAACCTAGGGATGATAAAAAGGGTGTTTAGGGAGCATAAAAGGATTATTTTAGGGATAGTAAATGGGATGTTATTAGGATAATAAATATGATTATGGATTAATTAAATGGGATAAGGGTGAATTAGGGGAAATAAAATAGATGATGGGATAATATAGGAAAGTGAGAAATTCAAATAAATGGGATTTAGGAGGGAAAGAGGAATTTGTATAGGAAGAGATATATGTATGTGCAAGATTTTAAAGGGGAGCAAACCCAGAATGAAGCACAAGGGATACCAAAATTTTGCATCTACAGAGGTGATAAGATTTGAATGAAAATATCTTGTAATTCATATTTAGCAAAGACATTGTTCATTTTAGAAAGATTAGTCTTATAACACAACACACAGTCACTAATATGATCATTAGTTCCTAGCCTCATTTTGGCCATTTGTGCATATGATATTTTTCCAATATTCATAGAAAAATGAGCTAAAATTATATTTGCAATAGACATAAATGATTGAATGGAATGCAGAGGAAAATAGTAAAACCATCGTAAGGAGTAGTCCTATGTAATCCTAGGGAAAAACTTGGTTAAGAGTGTGTCATCACAAACATAATACAAGCATGCCACATGAAATGATCAAAGGTGCTCTTGAGGATCTCTATGGCCATCGAAGAAAGGAAACTTAGGTCTAGAAAAATTGGGAGGAAGTGGATAAGAAGAAACCTTAGGTATAAGGTGACTATGAAGAAGAATCAAATAATCAAGGGATAGAGAAGAATAAGAATAAGAGGCATGTTTCAGTTGATGAATTTGATCCTACAATCATGATACAAATTCTCTAAGGAATGTTTCCTGAAGAAGTTCTAGGTTGGATGTGAGAAATGATAGGAGAGGAAATATGAGTTTTATGTGTGAAAATATGAATGTGACTATTTTAATCCCCCATGTTGATAATAGGGGAGGATATTGTAATAGAAGATGTGGCAGACGTAGTGGGGATAACAACAATATCTAGAAGAGGTAAGGTAGAGATCCATTGGTATTCTTCACAAGCAAAAAAGAGTGAGACATCAAGATTTTTAGGATGATCAAAAAGGTATTTATTTAATTCATTAATATGTTCATTGATAAACTCATGTGAGGTTATAGCCATGATAGAAAGATATAAATATCTAATAATGAGTGTGTTAGGAACTAGTTCATAAAATGAGTTAAGGAAATTTAAATATTATATCATAGGACTGATATAAAATTAATATAGTAGTTGAAAATAATATCTAGCATGCAAAAATACAAACAAGTATACAATATGGAAGTATAAGAATGAATTATCTTGTAACATGAGATCTCAGATGATCTTAGGCTAGAAAACTAGTTAAGAAGGATTGATCTATAATGTGCAAGATTTTTTTTATAAAATGGGCTCTGGGACTTCTTTAGATAGGAGCTCCCATAAGAGGACAAGACCACCTTGGGTGCTAGCGTTTGATCTTGGAATTATTTTCCTTGTATCAACTCTTCTTCTGGTCTTTTCAAGGTCTGAACATGGTTCCTTCCTTTCATTTTTTATCACTGAATATTTATCGTAAGGTTCTTGTATCACACCTATTCATTTAAAAAAACTATAGTTATGTGTACAACACTCAAGAAAATATTATATGAAACAAATAATGCATATGCTCAATTTGGAATGAAATTGGTGGTCATCCAAATGTGATAGTCATTGAGAATTATACTACATTTCAAAATCTATGTAGTTATTATGAGTTTGTGATTTGAATTTTGTCCCTTGAAGCTAGGTTTCCATTTTTTTCATTCACACCAAGATAGCAAGCTACAACTAATTTTTGCCCCAAGATAGAATGTGTGATATAAAATTTAGAAATATCCCCTCCTATGCAGTGAATAATGCAACCCAAATGCATTCCTTGAGTATTGTTCCATTTCCAAGTGATAGACGGTAAATATTAGCTTCAATTTCCCATCCCCTAATAGTATTGAGTAATTTATGTATATAAATATGATTCCTTTATTTAAATTTTGTCATTAATAAATAAAAAGAAGACCCAAAGTGATAAAAGAGAATCTAATAAGACAGCAAATTATGTGTCAATTCAAAATTAAGAAAAGGAAGGATAGAGACAAAAACACCCAAAGTGGAGAGTAACACTTAGGGCACTCTTGTCCCTAATGGGTGGTAGTGTCCAGGATTCTCATAAGATGTAACAGTCAATAAAGAGTTGGGCCACATGTTGTTTAGTATGCAAAATTAAATTGGTCATTCCAAAAAAGTAAATAAGAAGAGTGTGGGAAAGATATAAGAAATGAAAGAGTAAAATAAGTGTCGTTAATGTCTCATCTTATTTCTTAGGAATCATGTATATAATGAAATATTTAGAGACGTGATGTAAGTAGAAAGTGTGTGATTTCATGAGTACACCATATGAAGTTATATGTCTAGAGTATTCCATACCTTGAATCATATTTCCAAAAAAGTTTCTAAAACATGTAGAATTAATTGTATGTCTTCCTTTGAAGCATTTGTAACAAACTTACACCAACAAGAAATTTGGTGCTAGAAAGAAGGCCAATTTACCTAATATTTCATATTTATCTTGTGATCATTATGTGTAAACCCATTCTAACAAATATTCTCACTAGAGAACACTTAGCTCTTCAAATTACATCTTGAGTTTGGGTTTGAGGCATCCCTTTGGGTTATTTTAAAATTGATTTTAATTAGAATATATCTATTGGACCTTATTTTTTAGATATGTTACAATTCTCATTTTATTTATAGTTTATTTATTGGATTCATTTGATTTTATATAAAAATGAATTTAGAGGTTGTTTCTTAAATTGAATATTGGTTTGTTATTGTCTTATACTCATTCTTTATGTCTTATGTGCTTCCATACACATTAACAGGGAATTTTTCCATAGGGAATTTGTAACCCCACCTCACAAGATATAGATATGATTCTCCAATTTTAGTTCAACCTCTATCACTTCATAAAAAACCTAGATCAAATTAGGTGAAGACCAAATTTTCTCAATCCGTTTCAAATTCTCCAACATTTTTTCCTCCAATAACTTGTCTTCCTCCATATACACCACCTCAAACGGATTGTCTTACATGGTTATGAGGTACTACACTTACAATTCTTGGAGGTATTCATAATTTTTCTAGGAATCCAGAGAGTTATTTTCCTACACATAGAAATAATGGTAGTAGGGTTGCTAAATAATATAAAGTGGATTTAAAATATATTTTGATGTTAATAAATGTGGGATATAAAGATGTTGCTTTTCAGTTATTTCCTCTTACTTTATAATATAATTCTTATGATTTTTTTCTAAATTTGACACATGATTCTATTACTATTTGGATTAATTTTGAAGAAACTTTCTTATTACAATTTTTACAAGTCATTGATCCTAGTGTCTTATATCAATAGTTTCTAGTTTTAAGAGATAAAATAATGAACCAATTAGAGATTTTAACTATATATTTCACTGTATTTTATGGAGAGTCGCACCATTGTATAAAAAATTTAATAACTTGGCCTTGAGAAATGTATAAGGGTGCCTTGAATCCTTTCACTTTCGTATTTTTATAGGAGAGCCAATGTTGCCACTAGCACAAAATCTTACTTAGAGTCCATCACTAGTGACATATAATTACACCCTTGAGGGACAATTCTTCCATCATTATTATGGTTGTTCAAAACATTCAAACTTTGAATCATATCCTTTCTCTTAACTAACTTAAATTACATACTAAATTTCATAATCCCAACATAACCTTGGTCCCAATAGTAAATCATACATAAACACCCCTTTAAACTCTAACTAATCTGAATTAGAAGAAATGCAGAAGATAATGCAAAAACGTAGCAATGAAATTTTTAATTTGCAGATACATGTAGGGATTAGTGATAGCCAAAGTAAGGGTTATTCTTACCAAGAATACAAATTCCCTAGGCCAAAAAATCAAGATCACCCTGTTAGAAATACTAAAAGTGCATATATCAACATTTACAATTTTTCCCTTCCCATCAATGTAGAGGGCATGACAATTTCAGTCCATCGACAAAGATTTTGAAGGTTATGAACAAATTTTAAAGGATTTAAATGAGTCTAAATATTCTAGAATGATCACTTTGATGGTTTTTTTGATAATGAGTTTTCCTTCCTAAGATGATAATGATCTAGAAGAAAACACATAAAATATTTATTCCTTTTAAAATTATAAAATAAGTAGCTATGCCTTGAGAAATAGAACTAAATATTCCCTCACTACTTCTTCACCTCCAGCAAAGGGAGAGACACCATTAAATCTTAATTCTAATGAAAATCCACCTCCACCCAATGAGGGAGAGAAGAAAACTACAGTTGAAACATCTACAATTATTGGAAGGGTATAATACAATATTATTGAGCACGTGAAGAATATCAAGTCCAAAATCACCCTTCATGAGTTAGCTCATATTTTAGAATAAACGAGATTCTTTCTTGAATCCTTGATAGAAAAACCAATTGCTAGAAAAATGTTCTTAATCATATTAATATATCCCTCTACAAAGACAAATTTTAGGTTCCTCCTTTCTTTCTCACAATCAAAATCTGTGGTAAGACTCTACACAACTGTTTAGTAGATTCTGGTGCATCTTCTAATGTAATGCCTTCTATAATTTGTAGTAAACTAGGAATAACACAAACTAAATTGGACATAAGAGTGGTGTAATTAAAAAAATTATAGGTAAGGGTAGTATGACATTATCTTAGTGTACACATGTAGTTAGCATCTGAACCAAGGATCCAAAATTTCATTGACATCCATGAGGTGGACATACTAGAAACTTATGTAATTTTGTTTAGTAGAGATTGGTCTATATAATCAAATTGATATATGTCTACTAAATTATCTCACATGTGGTTTCCTTAGAGAGGCCTAACCAATCATATCAGAGTATAAGCTAAGAATGAAACATATGATCAATGAGTATAATGCTAAAAATGAAAGCATAAACTTGTGTTTTATAACATTGGTGAGTATAAATTAGCAACTACATATTTTCAGACACAATATGATCACTCAAAGATAATTCTAATGATTTTTGGAAAATTCACTTTAAATGTGCCAAAACAAGACAAGTAACAAGAGTTGTAGTTTCATAAATGCTTCCTTCTTAAGTACCCTGGTCTTCCTTCCTCTCCTAGCCCGGCTCCCCTTTGTTGGGCTCTGCTGCTGCCAGCCCTGTTTCTCTTGCTGCCCCTGCTGCTGCCCCCTCCACCGTTGCTGCCACCCCCATGCCGGCTGCACAAACTTCTCCTTACATTCCCCCTGTTGCTGCTCCTGTCACCCACCTCACCTCTACCTCTAAAAGACCAGTCACCAGGGCTTCCAGGAGGCTCAACCTTGAGACTCTTGCTATGGAGAAGGAGCCTTTTGAACTTGAGATTGCACATGACCTGCTGAATATCAGTAGTGCCAGTCCCTGGGAAGTGCGGATGGATAGCTCTTCTAAGAGGTTGGAGGCCTTAGAGGCTGAGATGAAATTGCTGAAGGATGAGGTCAAGAACCTAGCTAAACAGAAAGGAAAGAAAATCATGGAGGAGGAGGGGAACATTGATAGCAGTTAGATTGAAGACATATACAAGAAGCTGACCTCCTTATACTCCCGCTTAGGGAAGGCCAAGACTAGACATGATTACAACATTGCCACCTTTAGGGTGATTGAGGAGTTCATCGAGGGTCATGCCAAAAGTGTTTCCAACCTCAGCGGTGTCCCGGCTGCACTTTGGGGCAACGAAAAAGAAAGCAAAAGAACCATTGAGGAGCTTGATAAGACTGATGCTGCCCATATGACTACTTTGAGTATGTTTCATGCCTGGAAGAGAGTCAAGATCAATATCGATAAAGCTGCCAAGAAGTAGTTCTAGATGATTCTGCTGCTTTTAGTTTTTTTTTTTTGTTTCTCTGCGGTCGGTTTACTGTTTTTTTGCTGTTGTTTTGTTGTTTTGTCTTGTTTGAGTAGCTGTTTCTGAGATACTTAGAGCTTCATTGTAACACTTGGATCTTGATCCATTCTCTCTGTTTCTCACTCTTATTCCAGCTCTCAGGCCTTCTTTTGTATTCAAGGGTATAGTCCCTTTCAAAAAACTATTTTCCAATAATAAAAAAAAACAAGAGTTGTAGTTTCACTTCAAGATTCAAAAGGTAAACATTATTACATTACTTATCATTTAGATTTTCCTTGCAATAACAACATCATGGAATATGAAGCTCTAGTATTAGGATTTTTGTTTTCTTTGAAGAACAGTATTAAATAGTTGGTTATTTTTAGGGATTATGAATTAGTATTAAATCAAGTTAAAAGAATATTTAAATGCAAAGTATCCTACCTTAGAAGGTAAAAACATGCAGTATGGGATTTGGTTGACTTTTTTTGGTGCTTTTAAGATTTCTTTCATTCCCAAGAAGAAAATCAAAATTTATTACCTTATTTCTACCATTTTTTCAATGTTATAACCATGTGGAGAATCTCAATGGGATAAATTATTAATATAAATTATCCCATGCCCATTTGTGCTTAATAATGAAAACAATTTCCAAGTCTTTTTTGATGATCAACAAATCTTACATTTCCTAAATAATTTAGATGTGTTTGCTTCCCATATCATTGATGAAAAAATTATGAATGATTAGTGTGGATAATTTAAAGAAGACCACCCCTCATAGGATGATGATGGAACAGTAAATTCAAAGGACAATAAGAATCTAAAGGGGATGATGTCACTAGAAATACTCTTTGGTTTTGATATTCCCCTTGACAAGAATGGAGTGTAGACCTATAATGGAGCATAGACCTCTAAAGACCAAAAAAATATCAGCCTAAACTTGGGGACTGTAAGTAATCCAAAAATAATTATCATTGGAAATACTTTTAATATTGAGAATGAGAAAATATAAAGTCTCTTCTAACAAAGTATAAATATGTCATAGCATGGTCTTATGATGATTTAAAAGTTTTTGATCCATATATTATGACTCGGAAAATTACTCTTAAGGAATATTCTAAACCTTTTAGACAAGGATAGAGGCTAGTTAATCCAATCATTGTATCCACAATCCATAAATAAATTAAGAAGTTACTTTCTTCCTGCATCATAGTTCCTGTGAGACATTCCACTTTGGTATAAAATCTTGTCCCAATAATAAAAAATAATGGAGGAATTAGAATATGTGAAGACTTTAAAATTTTGAATAAATTTTGGAAAAGCATAACTATCCCCTGCCTTATCTAGATGAGTTCCTATAAATGGTCACTGATTTTGAAACGATGTCCTTTTTTTAATGTATTTTTAGGCTACAATTAGGTCCAAGTAGATGAAAGGAATAGAATAAATATTTCCTTCACCAAAAAATGGGGTATTTTTACATATAGGAGGATGCCCTTTGGTTTAATCAATGCTAGAGATACCTTTCAAAGAGACATGAATGAATATTTTAAAGGTTTTATAGGTATATTCATTATCATTATATGGATGGTTTGAACATGTTGTCTAAAAACATATCTCAGAACCCATAACACTCAAAGAAATTCTTACACAAATATAGGAAATTTGGTATCTCTCTTAATCCAAAGAAGAGTATATTTGATGTGATTAAAGGTAATTTTTTTAGAAACATCATCACAAAAGAAGGTATTATTTTTTATCCCAATAGATCCTAAATGATTTCTAAAATTCCTTTACTAAACAGAAAGAAAGAGTTAAAATAATTCCTTCGAAAAAGCAATTTTTTTATAAAGTTTATATCTGGTTTTGCCGATATTTATAAACCTCTAAATTATATGTTAAAATATAAATCTAAAATTGTATGGACTCCTCAAAAAAATATTTTCAACAAATTACAGTTGTTGTCATGCAATATCTTCTCCTAAAAAGTTTTAAATTTTTTTTATCGGCAAGTAGTTTTGAAGGGACTATACCCTATTACAAAAAGGCTCAAAAGCTAGATACACAGGAGGAAATATCAAAAATGGATCAAAATCCAAATATTACAAGAAGCCTAGCTATATTCAAAAAATAAACTACAAAATGGAGACAATATAGGTATAAAACTATAAAAAAGCAATGAGTAAACAACAACATTAAACAACATCAAGACAGCTCCATAGTAGATTATTTCTTAGAATCCCTGTCAATTCTTGACTTAACAGTCTACAATGAGGTAAAGAGAGTCAGGGGAAGTGACATGTGTAGGATCATTGGCATCCAATTGAGAAAGGAAATGACCCCTTTTATCATCTATTCTCCAAATAGATTCAAACATACCACTGAGCATGCCAATACTTATGACCTATTGTTCCAGGAATTCACAAATAGCTCTAAAAACTGAAATTTTATGATCATGTCTATCCTTAGAATTTCCTTATCTATTATCAAGGGAATTCAGCTTCTTGTATATTTCATTGATTTTTTCTTCACCAATTCCAGCATCATCATTCAATTTCATTTTTGCCTTTTGCTTAGTCAGTTAATACATATCCTTCTTAATACCTTGCAACTCTTTTTCCATGTTTTAAATTCTCTTTAGAAGATCCTCCTTCTCTTTCTACAGTAGTATTTTTGTTCCCTATGGCACCGATGTCCAAGCTATTTTGTGTAATTTCCATGTCCTTATTACTTTTGAAGGACTCTACCAGAGGGAGAAGGGTGTGTTTTAGAAAAAGAGGGGTTTTGGGTTCTGATTTTTATCTATCTAGGAATAGTGGTGGGGATGATGGTAGGAACATGGTTAATGGAGTTAGGAGTGGGTGGAATGATAGGAGTAGCAGGTATGGTAGGGTGATGGGTAAGGAAGTGCATGTGAAGGAGGAAGATTAAGCCCTAGTGGATAGGGGAATGACATGGGTATAATTTTGGTACTCAAGTATGGAGCGTTCCATGGAGTTTAGAATATAATGTGGGAAGGAAACAAGTAGATTCCTATGAAAATGGTTTAAAAACATAAAAATTCTTTATGGGAACCATGATATACCTACCTTCAAGGCCAATGAAATGAACCATCATCTTGGAAAGTTCATCAAATGGCACAGGGATGGAATTTACCTTGATGCCCGCTATGGACAAACTTGAAGCTCCTCATCTACTTCAATGAATTTATATCCCTCTGTGTTCTTATCTTCTCTCTTACTAAAGAATCTAATGCCTTCCAAACTAAGGCCATGTAAATTCTGCTATAAACTTCTCTATTGTCTAAATGTCTTGCCCTCTTTACTTCACCTTTCTTTGTTTCCAATCTATGGAAAAATGTATGGTAACGTTTTGATCATACCCTTGAATCTTCTCAATGAAATTGGAAACCCCTCATAGCTGTGAAAATTTCTAAAGATCAGCATTCTCCTTCCACGTAGGGTCATAGTGAGGTTCAATTTGGCAAGGAGCTCCACCCATTCTTTCACCTCTGCATTTAAACTGCTTGAAACAGGTAAAAAATATGTTTCTTTCTTCCCCAATCCACTTTTTAACTGTCCTTCTACAAACCCAAAGGGAATGTGAAATTTTATGAAAATAAATACTGTACTCCTCCTACATGTGTGAGCTTGCATTCCCAATAAAGTGGAGGATATCTCATAAAATATTTTGGGTAGGAAGTGATCTATCACATTTATCATTAATGATAGAATTTTGTACTTTGATGGGGATATTATCCTCATGATACCAAGTGGTAAAGTTGTTATTAATCCCATAATTTTCCAATGTGTCACCACTTTATTACCTTCTCTATAGGTGTGGACAATTTTGAAGGTATTGAAGGCATGACAAATACTTATAGACTAATGAATAAAATCTTGTATTGTCTAACTAGGGGGATAAATTTGATTCAGATGATTTATAACATTCAATGAATCTCCTTCTATAATAATGTTCATAATATTGCATTCCTTAGCAATTCTTAAGCCCCATAGAGCTGATAAGGCTTCAACATAATGGTTTTTTTGATGTCCCATTCTTCCTGCAAAAGCATCAATTAAACAACCTTTGTGATCCCTTATGATTCCTCCTCTAATAGTTATACCTGGATTGTCCTTCGAGGCTCCATCAAAGTTGAGATTATACCAAGAATTGGGAGGAGGGATCCAATGGATTAAAGACCTATCAATGGTTAAATTCCTTTGTCTATGAAGGCTTCCAATATCAATTTTCCAATTTTAAAGAATAGCCTCTTCATTTCTAGGACATTGTTTATTATTGGGAAGTTTAAATCTCTCAATATTATCTTACAGCATTAACAGTCTTATTGAATATTTTTTTAGAAATCTTTCTACAATTCCTAAATATTATATCATTCCTGGTTTTCCAAAGTCTCCAGATGGTATGAGGAATGATTAGTTTCCAGATTCTTCGAACCATGCAGTGTTTATATGGGGGGTCCCATTGTTCCCAAGTTTGTAAGAACTCATTTGGCAGGGTCCAACATATATTAAATCTTGAAAAAATGAAACTCCAAAACTTCGAAGCATACTCACAATGTAGAAAAAGGTGTTTAATATCCTCAGCCTCCTTTTTACACATGCAACACATATTTGGCATAATAAACCCCCTTTTGATTAAATTATCATTCGTGAGAATCTTTCCTTTAAGAACAAGCCAAGAAAATAAGTTTACTTTGGGAGTTAGCTCAGGAAACCAAATTCTACTCCACTTGAAATCACAATGAACATTTTCAAAAAAGGAGTTGTACCCAGATTTGACAGTATATTCACCATCAAAAGAGTTACTAAAAATAAGTTCATCTTTGACATCAATATGATTTAGGGTATGATATCTAGCTTCTCTTGGAGAGAGGAGACCACAGGGTTTAGCTCAATTGCACATCCACACTAATTTGTTTTCATCTTCTTCTATTTCCCTCTATATCAATGTAGTCTTTGACTTTAGTACCATATTTTTAGCTAGGATATCCTTAATAGAAGAAAATATATCATTCAAACTGAAATTAGTCCAGCTATCCCTCCAAAATTGTATATCACTATCATTACCAAATTTCCATCTACATCCTTAGTAAAATTCCTCATTTGAATCAAGTTGTTCCAGAAAAAAGATCCATGAGGAAGTTGGTCATCGTAGGAGTGAGTTCACATTTTGTTGAGCTAGGTATTTGGCTTTGATTAATTCAATCCAGGGTTGTTCCTCCTTTAAAATTCTCCATCCCATTTTAGCAATTAAAGATTCATTTTTTTAATGTCCTTGATACCAATCCCACCTATTATTTTAGGTATACAAACTTCATCCCTTGCCACCAAATGATACCTAAATTTTTATTTAGTTCCATGCAAGAGAAAGTATTTTTGGATTCTTTCAATTCGGTTAATAATTATTGTACGAATTCTAAACATATACATAATATATATAGGCAGGTTATGTCATTGTTCTTTTGATAAGAAGAAACTTTGCAAAACTTGAATGAATAACCCCTTTCCATCCATCCAATTTTCTATAATACTATGTCAATTAATGCATTCCAAACCATTATGGGGACATTATTAGTCCATAGAGGAAGTAGTCACAGATAAGTTATAGGTAATGAGCTGATTTTACAGCCCAAAATATGAGCAATTATTTTCTATTGTTCCAGAGGAGTATTAAAGAAGAAGATGGAAGTCTTATCAAAATTAACCTGTCATCTTGAGGAAGCCTCATAGAATTTTAGAATAGTCTTGATTTCCTTAGCTTCAAGGAGGGATGCCATCAAAAGTAAAATAGTATCATCAATAAAATTGTTGATGTGAGGTTGTTTGATTTGTAGATGTGGGTCTAACTCCTTTTAAAAGGCTTACATTAATAGATTTAGTAATGGATCTACTGAGGCTACCACCCATGAGTATGAAGAGAAGAGGGGATATATTATCCCCATGTCTTATTCCCCTACTACTAGAAAAAGAATCCCACCAGCATACCATTGATGACAACTGAAAATATAGCCATAGAAGTGCAAGCTTGAATGATCTTCCTGAATTTATTTCGAAAACCAAATTTGGCAAGGACCTTATCAAGGAAATGCTAAGAAACTTTGTCAAATGCCTTATTCATGTCAATGTTTCATTACCATATCAGCTTTTTTGTTTATATCCATTGAATAAATAGCTTCATGTACCATAATCACCCCATCTTTTATTATCCTCCCTTTAATAAAGCCACTTTACTACTTTGAAATTAGGTCAAAGAGAATAGGTTGGATTCTAGTAGCAATAATCTTAGTGAAGCATTCTATAGATCACATTTACCAAACTAATTGGATGAGAATTCCTTAAAATATTTAGCATCCATATTTTTGGGGGTGAGAAAAATGTGATTATTGTTCACCTCCTTAAGGAGGTCTCTTGTTCTATAGAATTCATTTACTACCTTGAGGTAAGGTCTTCTAAACATATATCCTAATGATTTTGGAAGAAATTTGCAAAGAAACCATCTAGGCCTGGTGCCTTATCACCATCAAGAGAAAATTCATATTTTTAGAGCTCCTCTATAGTGACTAATTTGGTAATATTCTTGAATCTCTCTTCAATAATAATGTCTCCCAGAATGGCTTCTAACAAAAAAGAGGTTAGCCTCTTCATTGTAAGTGTTTTTTTTCTGTTAGCATATTTTCATAGATACTAAGACCTTCATCCTATGATGTCATTTTGATCTTTGGTAACAATGTCATTTCCTTTTACGAATTTCATGATCCTATTGTAGGCCCTCTGTTTAAGAGTGGTCATATGGAATTTTTTTTTAATTTGTATCTCCCTTTCAGCCAAATGGCCCTGTATTTGAGCCTCCAATAGGTTTCCTCCCTACTACATAATGTATACAACTCAGATAAGAGTTTCTTTTCTAAAATTTTATCATCAAAGCTCATGCCTTTTGTGGAGATTTTAAGTTCAAGCTCATAAATATGCCACTTCTTTACATCCTTTTTCTTTTCAAAAATATCATAGAATACCTCTTTATTCCAAGTTTTTGCTTGGTTTTTAACATTTTTTAGTTTTTGAATTAACCTGTATTGAGAAGTTCCTTCTCCATCCCATTTGCACCAATCTTTAATCCAATCTGAAATGTCTTCATGATCCAGCCACATCTTTTCAAATTTGAAAGAGTTGTGTGAAGGCTTGGACCAGTTGAAAAGGTTTAGCACAATCAAATTATGATCAGAGCCAATTCTGGGTAAATAAGATAGATGAAAATCCTTATTCAATATCCAGTTAGCATATATAAGATCTCTATCTAATCTAACCTAAATCATGTCATTTCTAAATCTTCTATTTTTCCAAGCTGAACTGATTTCCATGAAGTTCGACGTCCATAAGATTTGAAGTAGAAAAAAAATCAGCAAATTCATCCATGCTAGTAGAGAAATTAGGATTACCTCCTTGTTTTTCACCAAGGTTGAGTGGGGAGTTTAAATCTCCCATAGCCAACCTATTGTCATTCTTATATCTATTTTTTTTTTAATTTAGATATTCTCAAAGTCTACTTCTTCCAACCATGGATTTGGGCGCATAAATGTTTGAGGGGATCTACGTTAAATCATTATCAAGAGCATGAAACTTAACAACAATATAAGTATTAGATGCAGAAATCACCATACCGGTAAGAAGGTTCTTATCCCAAAATATGGCCACTCCTCCTGACGCTCCTCGAGAATCAAAAGAAGTAAATTCCGAGTTATCCCAAAAAGTCTTTTTACAGTCCTCCAGAACATTTGTTTTCATTTTGGTTTCCTATAGAATTAGAATACCAGGTCTATTATATTTCCTTAATTATTTGAGCATTCTTTTCTTAGGGCTTCCATTCATACCTCTAATATTTCAGGAGATTATCTTCATCTAAAAAGGATGGGGGAGGCAGTTATTGGATGGATTAATTAACTTTGAGTCCCGTCTGCAATATAATTTTTAGTCTCTTTCTTTCCGAGTTCATTTTTATAAGGTCTTCCCTTTTTTTCTCTCTCCAAAATCTTCTACTCTTCTAGCAAATGATTTGGTTATTCTGGAAGTGGAAGCCTCCTAGTTGCCTATTTTCTTCTTTTTATCATTGTAAAGGGTAACATGGATCTCCTAAAATCCTTTCATCATTGTCTTCTTTGATTTGACCTCAATAAAATCATTACTCAAATCATTATCACTATCAAAAAGTAAATTTGGTGAGAACGAGGTAAGCTCCCCCTCCTCCTTTTTACTTTGTTCCTGCTCATCGTGCAGCTGTGAAATTGTTATTTTTTCATTGAAGAGAAGTTATTCACTTACAGGAAAGGTAGGATCCGATGGAAAAATAATCTTACACCCTTGTTAAGGTAATTAGGAAATTCAGGTGCTACATCCTAAGAAATAAAGTTCACATAGTGGTTCCTAATCCATAAGTCAAGTAAATTCTTGGAAAAATTTAACTAGAACATGTAAACAAGTGAAATTGACAGACAAAAAATGATAAAAATAAATAAAATAAACAAATAAATTACACCTTCTCTGTAATCTCTTGTAAACCTCAATTAAGATCACATAAGCCTTTAAATTTGTTTGATCTTTTTAATAATTAGATTTAGGGTCCTCTTTGATATTATTTCTCCAAAGGTGTTTGCAAATGCTACGAGTATATTTCACAAGGATGCAAGAACAAATTTAGTAGAATTTGGATGCAATTTTCTCAAAGCTCTAGGAATGGATTTACAAAGGAAACGGTCTTATTTTATAGTTGAGGGTAAGACTATGAGAAGTGGATCTTGGTTTGAATTAGATCCAAGGTAATAATTATAATTACCTAAAATAGTAAGATGATCATGTCTATGTAGTTGCAGCTCTACAGGGGTAATCACTATCTTTGAATTCATTTAAGAAGTTTTTGCATGGGGATTACTATTGCCCCCACCATTGTAGGCTTAAGTGAAGTAGATAAAATAATTAAATAACTAATATAGTTTTTTTTTAATATTGGTAAATAGTTTTTTGAAAGGGACTATACCCTTGTGTACAAAAGGAGGCCTAAAAGCCTGAATAAGAGAGAGGAGCAGAGAAGCTGTATCAAAGCACAAAAGTTACAGCAAAGAACACCGAAGCCAAGAAACAGCAACACAAACGAGACTAAACAGCAAAACAACGGCAACAAAACAGCAAGCCTACAGCCAAGAAGCAGTAGTAAAACTGGACTACTTCTTGGCCGCTTGATCAATACTCATCTTTACTTTTTTCCAAGCATGGTACATACCCAGCGTGGTCATATGAGCAGCATCCGTCTTATCGAGCTCCTCTCTGGTTCTTTTACTCTCTTTCTCATTGCCCCAAAGAGTCATCGGGACACCGCTGAGATGTGAAACACTTCTTGCATGACCTTCGATGAATTCCTCTATGGCCCTGAATGCTGCAATATTATACTCATGCCTAGTCTTCGTTTTCCCAAGGCGGGAGTCTAGGGAGGTCAGTTTTTTGTATATTTCATCAAGCTGGCTATTGCCAATGCTCCCTTCTCCCTCAATGCTTTTTTTTCCTTTTTGCTTAGCAAGATTTTTTACCTCATCCTTCAGCAATTTAAGCTCAGCCTCTAAGGCCTCCAATCTTCTAGAAGGGTTATCCGTTGGTGCCGCCTGGGGACTGGCACTACTAATGTTCAGCAGATCACGAGCAATGTCATCCAAAGGTTCATCCCCCTCAGCAGTAGACTCAAGGTTGAGTCTCCTAGAAGCCCTGGTGACACGTTTAGAAGTAGAGACAGTGTGGGTGGCAGGGGCAGCAGCAGGAGGAAAAGAAGGAGAAGCATGAGCAGCCTGCATGGGGGCATCAGCACCGGAGGCGGGGGCAGCAGTAGGGACAGCAGGGGAGACAGGACTGGCAGCAACGGAGCCCAAAGCCAGGCCGGGAGAGGAAGGGAGACCGGGGAATTTAATAAGGCAGTGCTTGTGAATAAGCAGAATAACTAATATAGTTAATATTTAATTGTGAGGGAATAATTAACCATTTATTTGATTATATTAGCTAAAAGGTGTTAGGAATTAATTTAATTAATTACAAAGGTATAATTAGATTTAAATTATTTAAGTGTAAAGGGTGGGAATGTGACTTAGGAAATAGAATTAGTTGAATTAATTCTAGAATGGGTTATTTGATTGATCGAATTAATTTAATTAATTCTAAAGAGGTATGTTGTGGAAATATAGAAATAATTTAATTAATTCTAATTGAATATAAGAGGGATAGAAATATTTATTTATTTTTGGGGTATCTACATTTTCCCCTCTTTAAAGTGATATTGTGAATAATTGTGATTAAAGGATAGTAGGCACGTTCAAATCAGTGAGCATAAAGTGGTGAATCATTTAGATTCCCCAACAAGATAGAATGGTAAGGGAATTCCCCCTCAAGCAGGTGGGCAACATAGAAAAGAGGTGGACAACTGCTTGATAGGAAGAAAATGGAGTGAACAAGGATAGGAAGGATGGTTCTCGTAGAAGGAGTGACATTTGGAGAGTGTGAATATAAGAGAAACCTTTATTTTTTTATTACACAATAGATTTCTAACCATGATTATGAAGGAACCAAGATAGTTAACCCATATGCACATAAAAAATGCACGCACAAAGAAAATAAAGAAAGAAAATGATAATCAAACCCAACATACCGAGTAGGTGTAGGAACCATTGTTATAGAAAAACCAAGATGTGATCACACGAATGGCAGGTGGTCTAAAAACCAAATGTCAATAATGGAAGACAATAATGTAAAAAGAAGACAATTATCTATTCCCCAAACATGTGTCATAATGAAAAAACAAATAGATGCAAATTCTCCCAAACAGTAAACTTATGAAATTCATGAGAATATGGTCAATCTGAAGAGTGGAGTATATTTAGAACCTCCTTGTGACACTCTTGTAGGACTTACAATTGTAAAGCAGTCTGATAGGGATTTTCCCCAATGAATTTATATCGTGAAGGGAAAAATAAGTGGTGATAATCGGAAGATTGGTACGAGTAGTAGGGTAGAGAAAAAAAATTATTTTTAAAGTGCATCACATTGGTGAAGTTATGAAAAATGTGTAATTTTTAGGAATATTTATGATTTTTTAATTTTTTTTTCTTTAGATTTTTGGACCACAGACCAAAGAAGAGGGGAAAATGGATTCCCATGCCATAACCAACATGTTACACATGAATAAGGTGAATGGAAGAATGATAGAAGGTGAACAAGAGTGGCAGACTATGCACATGACAATCTTACAAGGAGAACATATGACACAAGGTGAGGTGGAATGATACAAGTAAGAGACAAGGAAAATTAATGAAGAAAGTGAGTGTGTTTATATACCCCCAACACAAGGGTTACTCTTTACAGATTTGTGAGTAGAAATTTTTCAATTCAATGGCATTCATAAGCTCTTTGAGATATTTTCTATCCTTAATAGATAGTTTTTATGCACCAGATCTAATTTTTACAGTGATAATATAAGATCCCAACTAATTAGGTTCAAATTTTCCTTATTTTTCACATGGCTTGGTTATGTTCTTATGATTTTATTTCATAACGAAGTCACTAATATCAAAATTTTGTGGTTAAATATTTTAGATATAGTTATGACGCAGTCAATTCTAGTATAATTGAAGATGATCCAAAGCATGAATGTGTCTCTTATCTAATATCTCAACTCTGCAAGGTGTGTGCAGCGATAATCATCTTCATGCACAAGATTTTGTAGGGAAACATGAAGGGAAGGAAGTTCAATTTTTATGGGTAATTTGGCTTCAGAGCCATATACTAGGGAAAAAATGGTAGCTCTTATAGTAGTGTGGAAAGATGTGCAGTAGGCTCAAATTGTGGGATATAATTGTGTATCCCATTTTTGTCCACGCTTATCAACTGTCTTTTCCAAGATGGATTTGATAATATTGTTTGAAGCTTCATACATGCCATTTCATTTTGGGTAGTAAGGAGTTTTCCATTACAGGTGGATATGATAATTTTAGCAAGGGCTTTGATGTTCTTATTCTTGAAATACCCACCATTATCCGTGACAATGGCGGTGGTAATTATAAAATGAAAAACAATATGGTTAAATATTAATTTAGAAATGTGGCGCCCAATAACATAGATAAGAGGTATAGCCTCAATCCACTTGGTTGAATATTATTTAGTGATTATAATGAATGTGTGGCCATCATAAGATGTGGTATTGTTTTTCTTATTAGTTCAAACCCCCATTTATAAAAATTCCATGGTGAGATGATAGGATGCAAGGCTTGGGAATTTGCATGAATTAGATTACCGTGCTTCTGAAAATATTGAAATTTCTTTACGTATATGCATGCGTTCATTTCTATTGTAGGCTAGTAGTATCCAACGCATAAGATATTCTTCATAAGAACCATTCCATTTGTGTTTGCACCACAGACACTTGAGAGTGAAATTTCTACGTTTTTATTAACTTCGTCTTGATTGAGATATATTAAGATAGTCCCATCTTAGCATCTTTGATATAAGGTTCCAATAAGGATAGTGTAGCATGAGGCCCATTGTGAAAAGCTCTTTTGTTGGCTGATTTCATGTTTGAAGGATAGGACTTAGTTTGAATGAAGGTGTATATATCATGATACCATGGGTGATCATGACTAAAAATCTCACAGACCATGGTGGACTCTGGAGTGTTGAATACAAGAAGGGATTTAATAGTTTTCATGGAATCCAGTGCTTTGTTTTTCAGATGAGAAACATGTTCAAAATTGATAATCCATAAATACCCTTTAATACTATCAACCATACATTTTTAGGGTAGAATATTCTCATCTTTAACTTGATACTCAACATTGAATTACTATTTAGGGATTATATCCCCATCTGGTGTATGTAAGACAATCCCAACACCTAAGCCATGTTGGTTGCAAGATCCATTGAATACTAGAGCCCATGAAGGGATTGCATCAATGTATAATACGTATTCATCTAGAAACTCAAATTATAAGGGTTGAGAATTTGGTATTGGCATTGCAACTAGTTGGTATTCTAAATCTTGACATTTTATCCATCTCATTTATTTGATCCATGAGGACTTAAGTGGGATTGGTGAACAAATTGGTAGATTTTCCCTTGTTCTCCACACTTTATTTTCTTGGGTTTGATCCGTCATCATTGTTATTATTTGAGGTGGATTTGCATTTATCCCCATTATTTTTGTTGTTAGGGCCAAATCCATCATTATTGCTATTCGATGAGAACAAGTTACCCTTTTTGTTTTTAGGCTTCCTAAGTAATGTTCGCAAAACATCCTCATCAAATTCGAAGGGTAATTTTATTCCCATCTCAAGGAGATGAAGAAAAAAATGGTATTTGTTCATACATAAAATATTTTCAGCGTGGGCTTGTTCCTCATGAGAGATGTCAGTTTGATCATCCTCAAGGTTTTGGTCATCTTCACTACCGGAATGTCCAAAAGGATTTCAGACTTGTTTGTTTCTTCCAAAATGACTATAGTCTTTGTGTCTTGTTCCCACCATTTTTAAAAGGGGGAGAAAAGAGAGATGTGAAAGATAACTTAATCCATAGCAATGTGAATGCTAAGATGGAAGATATTTTTGTGATTAATCTCATTGATAACTTTTTCCTTAACAAAGATAATGTTGAGATGGAAAAGGTTCTTGGAAGATTCAGATTATGCATCCCTTATCAAAGTGAATGTCAAGGTAGAAGCATGCGAAAGTGATGATAAACTCAACCCTTGGAAAATTGAATGTCAATATGGTAGAGGGGTCCGATGTGTTTGAAAGTAACTCGTCCTATAGTAAATTGAATGCTAGATGGGAGGATAATTATAGAGATGAAGGTTCGGTACCTCTAGAAAATTTAATTCCATAATGTAATACCCCGTTCGATGTTCCCCCAGTCCTTGGCATGACGACCTTGTTGCTAAGCCTGGGAGACTTGTGTGTGTGTGCTTTCGTTGACTATTGTTGACCTTGTCCAGGTTGCAGTGAAGATTTTCCACCTTCCCTCTCCTTCTTGCCTTTCAGGTCATTGTCGACACCCCAAACTTTGGACCTCGTAGCGTCATGGACAACTATCTGATTAAAGGAAAATCTTGTTCTTGGTTCGTCGAGTTTGCCTGGTCATTTCAACATTAATAGCATTAATAATTATTATCATTGTTTTAAACGTAAAATCATAAAAATAATGTTTATAATAATATTATAATTTATATTGTCGAGGTGTAATTATTATTATTATTATTGATAAATTTGTGTGGTTATTATGAATATGGTGATCATCATTAATTGTGCTTATTATTATTTTACTTCGTTTAGGGTTTTTATTTTTATTTAGTTAAAACAAAACAAACAAAATATATATATATATATATATATATATATATATATATATATATATTAATTAAAGTAAAAGTTTTAAAACTAAGAAATCCTGTGATTTCTTTGTTGGGGGCGGGCTTTTAGGGCAAAGGGTGCCTTTGTAGTTTTTGTTTGTCTTTTTTTTATGAAGGGGAGTGAATAGCACCGCCGCCTTTGAGAGAGGGGGGAAGGCTCCAACCTGCTAAGCATATCCTTACCAGGCTGACACTACTGGCCTATGGCAGGACATCCCTCCCAGCTTAAGTCCAAAGAAAAATGAGCCCCCTGAGGGAACATATCATCTTGTCAAAGTGTAAACAATTTAGGCCGCAATTATTATCAGATGTTGTAGTTGTACAATGTACCTTGGGAGACGTGGTTACAGGTTTTGACCAGAGAAAAGCATCACGGGACATCTTCTCATGGGGTGCCATAGATTTATGCGACCTGCACTAGTGCCCTCCCTGTCTGTATAAAAAAACAAGTTCTAGGAATCGCGTGGACAGCTACCAAAACATGAACTAGAGAGGAATTTTTGTCAGATGTTGTAGTCGTTACTTCCCTGGTAGACATTAATGTGTAAAATGGATTTGTAAGAAAGGTTGTAAACTATTTGATAGAATGCCCCAAATATTCACGTGGGATCATGGGATACCATGATGGCAGGAAATGTTTGTATGATTTGGTTGAAAAGGCCTTGGAAACTTCCAAGAAAATGCAATTGGTGTGAGTAAAGCTTGATTCCACAGCGTTTTTCCAGTAACCTCCTAGCGTGGTAGTTTCAAACTGGGAGCTTTTAGAATGTGGTCTCATGGACATCCGCCCAAGCATGATGGACAAGGATTTTTCCTATGTTCTAGTTGTAAATGCCCTGGTTGTTACATATGCAAGATGTGGAATCCTATGGACTGTTTGAAAAAATTCGTCAAAGAGATGTGGGTCTTATGGAACATACCCTGACCAAGTAAGCTTCATTTTTGTTTAGTTAGCATTTCAACCATGCAGGTTTAGTGCATGACGGTTGTAAATACTTCGATGGCATGAGTGCCTCTTGTAAAATCATGCCTAGAATTAATCATTATGTTTGCTTGATTTTTTATGAGCACATGAGAATGTGAAAAAATGTGGAGGCATGTGAAGTTTTTGACTAAATGCCTTCAAAGGAATCATGGTCTAATGGGTTCCAACGATTTGAGGATATGCACAAAAGGAGGAAGATCTCATTCTATCCAAACAGGCGTGTGACATGTTTGCAATAAGAAACCATTTGATCGTGCTCATTAAGTGATTGGGATGACTAATCCAAAAGGTAGGGAGAAATGGTTCTTTTAGAGTAGCGGACATGGTTTCACAATCTACTATAGTTATAGATTTTCATTGATAGACGTGTACCTGTTAAACATGTGGAAGCAATGGTGGATGCTCATGATCTGGATTGATGATGTGCCCAACCAAGTTACTGAACCAAATCTTGTATCAGTTACGACTGACTTCACTCTCCATGCATGGTTCATCTTCCCTGTACCCTCTCATAATTCTCTGTGTTTCATTTCTTTTTTGCAAATTAAATAGAATTTTAAAATATTATGGTTTTTAATACAGTTAAATGTTTACCATCAACTCGTTGCAAAAACAATGAAATTTTCGTTGTTGTAACTCACAAAATTCAAAATAACTCTTCTGCATTAAAACCACAAACTATCCACCCTCATTTTGAGAATGATGTAGAAAACTTCCTATCTAACCATATTGACCACTACAACATTTTTTTATCGACCAGATGAAACTTGACTCCCCATAGAAATAATGTTGACCAATTCTTCCTGTAAAAAAAAAAAAAAGTTAATTTTTTTTGCATTTTTTCAAAGACTCATTAAGTACCCTTTGTAACTCTGGAAACGAGATGTGAAGTTTCATTCTGTGTACCTTGGTATATGAGGAGTCCACCTCGACATTTGGTTTGGCCTAAAATGAACATATGACATCCTTTTAACGCTCTTATAGGACCCCTATTACACTAGTTTAACAACAGTAGAAAGCTGTTAAATCTAGGAAGTTGGCTTTCGTTTTGAACCGCCATTTGAAACCTAGAATGGAGAAATTACTGTCTCGTATTTGCAAACCTCTAGTGTTTATACTATACAATTTGCATGGAACATTCAGTATAGGAAAGAAGCACTTTTTAGGATAGTTTGGTGAATCCATTTTGTAGGCCTTCGGTCGCAGTTTGACTGAGGTCAAAATGGACCAATTTCGATCTTGTCGCTCCAGGAAACTTGTTGCATCGTTTGAGAAAATGGTTTTCTTGTTCTCAGTCCCATAGAATCTGATGAATTCTCCTTATATAGAGGAACTAGTAGGAAGTGTCTCATTGCGTGCGCATCCATGGAACATCAGTTTTGGATGTGGTTTTCTGAGCCCTCGAGCTGACTTTTGTCCTTTTACAACTAGGTCAACTACGATCAGTAGCCCTGGGAAAAAATTAGCCTCCAAACGCAAACCGTTCACTCTTTTTCAATTCCGTCAGTTGCTATGAACTCCTTGGTATATCTGGGGACATGTAAAAATTTGATCATGGTGGGTGCATTCTCATCAGAAGATAACTTTTGGAAGCAGTTTCTTAGCCTCCAAGCCCGTTTTGTACATTTTTATAGCTAGTAAGAAAATGTAAAAATAGAAAGTTGCGGACCCTCGTAGGGTTGCCACATCACCCTGGAAACTTTTAACACATATGCAAATAACTATTTAAAACACTATAATGTATATGTTGTGTGCATTAGAACTTTTCGACAAAACGGTGTTTTCTCTCTCTACCCTTCTCTTTCTCTCTCCTGGGGTTACAAAAAAGAAGCAAAATGAAATGTAATGAATACATGTCTCTAGAACCTTTTTATTTCGATTGCAAATTGTAATTTTTATCTTATGTAAATGGGGAAAACTAAAAAATGATCACTTATGATTAGATAAGGGTGGATGCCATGCCAATGATTTTATCGCTGATATCTTGCTCACGTGGTTTTTTTGCAGGAGGAAAGAATGATGCCGTAAAGGCATTGAGTAATTCATTGTTTATTTTATGGTAATATATTGAAAGACTTATTGTTGAAAATTGGTAGAATGTAAAAGTCGTTATATTAATAAATGCTTGAGAAATTGGTATTTCTTTCATGGAATGTTATTTTTTGATCCCAAAAATTGTTATGGTAAATGTGGAATACAAATGTCAAAAGGAATTGAAATTTATTACCTTGTAGTGAACTTTCATTTTGGTAATTATTTGTTTAACAATTGGTGTTGTGTTTCTTACCTTGAAAATGTAATAAAGGAACCTAACCACAACAGTCAACCCTAGTTCAAAATTTTGTATATAACTAACTTGCCTATGTAAATCCCGTAGTGTAGAAAACTGTGACCTTCAAACGAACCTTTGCACTTGATGGAACATCCTAAGTTTTAGGCAAATAAGATCCCTTGAAAGGGGGTTGATCGTCTTAGTAGGTAACGTTTAGTGACATCGACATAAACCAGACATATAGGAAGAAACACAGTCCAAACTCGACCTGGAGTAAGTAGAGGCTAACCCTCCCTCCGTATCCTAGTGGATTACCCTTGTGTTTTCCAAAGATAGATTTAAAAGTAAATGTCTTCCCCCCATCGAATGAAATCCCTGTTGAATCCAAACGACATAATTATAGATATCCTGATATAGTTGTTCTATGTCTGAGCATTCTTGTTAGTGAACTCTTTTTTCCCTCATAGATAAATGTCCTTATCTTTGGCTAGTGACAATATAGTGCTTGGATCTTTTATGGAGGGTTTATAGGGTGAATATGTTTTGAATCTTATTCTAATCTATAATAGAGCGTAAAAGCCCTAAGTAAAAAAATTGGAATTAAACTAAACCCTAGTGGATTAGGATATGTTAACTTGTGAGTAGAAAACTATAATTTAACTCCTTGCATATGAAATTGAGTTGAAAAATGTTGATTCTAGAAAACCTTAGAAATTGTAATCTTGTCCCTTAATCCCTTATTATGTCAAGTTATGGCATTAAGGAATAAATAATATTTCTTATGCAGAATCATGCAATGTAAAGATATGGGATCTTCGTGAACATAGATCACTTGTGTTCATGTGTATTTTTATAATGCTCCTAGCCATGTACTTCCTTAAGATGTCAGACAAGTGCTTTTCGTAACTCTTTTGTTTTGAGACGATGCTAAAGAACGAGACCATAGTGTGATGTAAGAGCATGTCATATAATGATTATACACGAGATTGGATATTAGGATTAAGGTCACTCTTGGATTCCTTATAACTTAATTAAAAAAAAGTCATGTGTTGTAAAGAATATAAATTGCCTTGGTGTGACCAAATGTCGAGAAAACAAAAGATATACATATAGATATGAAATTTGGAATTCCATAAGTTATTGAACTTTAATAACTAATGGTAGTGAAATAACTATTCCATGATCGATGGATGCTCTTGGGGAAAAAGCTATCTCGAATCTATGTCTTCCTTAATCCCAAGATTTCACCTTGACATCACGTTAGATTCACTAGTGTAGCAAGGGGTAAAATTTTAAACATTAAATAAACGTTTTGAGAAGCACATTCTTAACATAAGAACAAGATAATTAGAATACTGTATATGTGATTTTGAATATGTGCCAAATAAGCTTAAGTATGTTATGGAAGATTGGCATACGATGCATAAAGGAGAAGCCAACCTAAATTGGTCGAACTGTAGAGTTAAAATTGGAATGAATTTTAAGATCTTGTAGATGGAAAAAGTGAGAAAACGATTCCTTGCACCAATAATTTTCTTATAATGTTTAATCGTAACTCTAGATGCAATTAAAGAAATGATGTGTTGTGGGTTGTCACCGTTCCTGAAGTTCATGTCTCTTGTGGTCATGGGTCATTGCTAGTATTCATTCATTGGGAAAAGTGTGGCATCGACATGCCTATGTCATCTTTCATGTGTTCTATGTGAGTCGATGATTTATGTGATTGTCACTTATGTGAGTCAAGTTTTTGTACTTAGAGCCCTTACGTTGTGCTTGTGTGTAGTGAGCAATGTAAGTCAAAAAGAAATTATCCCTGGTATTTTACATGTTGTACTTGGGTGCATGTAAATTGTGGGCAATACATATGGTATCAAAGCGGAGGTTCATGCTCTTGAACCTCTACGATGGATTGGAGTTGTGATGATTTTACATGATAGTGATGGTGTTACATGATGGGTTGCATGATGGTGATGGTGTTTCATGATGGTGATAAACATTGGAAGAGTAATGTGTTTTAAGAGTGATGTGATCTATGTCGTAATTGTGATAGTGTGAACGCACATGATGTGTATGTAACTTAGTGCGCATTTGTTATCATGTTGATGTGCCATGGGGATGGGAGTATTCTCTCTCCTTCTTATGGATTCTATGAAGAATTCATGTGTGAATTACTACTTGTGATGAGAGTATTGACTCTCCTTTTCATGGATCCAATGAGGAATCTGTGTGTGATGTACTACCTTGTTTTGTGTGAAAGGAATGATATTGTGAACTGCAGAGTGTTGAGAACATTTTGACCTTATGTGATGTGAAGATGTATTGATGTATTTCATAAACAAAATTGATGTAAAGTTAATCGCAGTTTTATCGTGATGTCATCACCGTATTGTGTGTGAGTTGTGTGCATCGTCTGTGTTGTTTCGCAAATTGACTATATGTTGTAAGGATTAGACATTGTTTTCCACATACGTATAATTCATGTAATATGTGATGGTTCATGTCAATAATTTAGGGGCATATTGGTGAGTATGATCCCTAGTGTACAATGATTTGCACCTACGGGTGCAGGATGTGGTAATGTGATGTATCGTAACTTGTGAAAGTATTGATTATGTTATACCCTTTATATAAATACCATGTGTAAGACGTTATTGGTTAATTGGTGCGTGAATCACCATTGTGTTAGTGATGTAGTTATGTGTATGTTGTGAAACTTTACACTAGAGGACCCTAAGGGGATAAACTGTCAAGAGTTTATGTGTGGAGAGAGTAGGCGTGGACTAGGTTTTCATAATCTTGGAGCCGAGTACGAGTGAGGAAGTGGAGTCTTATATAGACTGAAAATCCACTTCTATCTGTTTAGTATACTTTGAGCTTGCTCAGTATATTGTGGGTGCGCACCACCTTAGGCTCAACTTATGCAACCTAGAGTTCCCTGCTCTTTCTTATTAGATTGTTCATTGGATAATCCTATGTAATTTTGACTATGTTGATCCTTGTGGGAGTATGGAGTAATGATTCAGGCAGGGATAATGAAAGTTACATTATTTGACATACTCATTTCTAGTTACATGTATATTTTTATGAGCTAAGGCTCGATGTCCTGAGTGCCAGCAACTCAATGAGTACCCTTTTGGTGGCAATATGAGGCCACATAGTGATTGTAATGTGTTATTCCTCTATACGTTTTTTTTTTAATTCGTAAATTGATCATTATCTCCTTTCGATAGAACTAGCCGTTTTCTTGATTGACATGTTCTTATATTTTGGGCATTTATTTGATTGTTGCATTAACATTTGGATTTTACATTAACCATGGCTAATTAGCCATTTGTTTTTCTTAGTTTTAAAACTTTCTTTTCATATTTAAAAGATTTGTAGCCTAGCCCAAGGCTTTTGATTTTGTCCACTTGGCATTTGATTAGATTGTTATGCTGGTCTCTAATGTCGTAATGTGTTGGAATAGGGTCATGGGATTAACCAAGGAGTGGGTTGGACCTATGGACCTGCTTTGTTGTATGGGGGTACGCCCCAAGGAGTGACAAATAACTAGTAGGGTTGTTGAACCACGAGTTATTATGTCACTTGGGTTGGGGGGTGACGGGGCTCTATGTGCCCAAGGCCATAGGGTGATCTGGCCTCATTTGAAAGGAGAAATGAGATGGGCCTCTATGGTTGAGTGACCCCAATATTCTTGATGGCACTCTATGGTTGACTGACCTTATATTCTTGATGGGTCTCTATGGTTGAGTGACCCGGCTTGGTTTTGGCACTATGATTATCTTCCTCCTTGGGGAGGTATATAGAGATTATTTGGTGATGCTTTGGGGATGGTGTATGGAACTTGTATTCTTTTGTTTTTGGAGATATTTGGAGTTATGTTTCATGATGCCTTGTGATGTGTAGAGATTGGTATAGTGAGTTATGTGTCCTCTTGTGAATCTAGCTAGACTTTGTTATGATTGATGGCGTGACTCTCCCCTTGGTTTTTATGGACTATTAGATATTTGATTGGAACTATGTCGTTATAGTCATGGATTTTTGTGAGTCATGTGATACCCGTTGTATATGTATCAGCGTGTTGATTCTGTTTGTCAGTCATATGTGTGTACTAGATCTATGTCTAAGGACATAATTGTTGGAAATTAATTGCTATGCTGGTCTACTTGTTGTCATTCTATGGTTTGGTGAAACCCTTGTGATGTGTTATGGTCATGAAAGTATGTAAAAGTATGCTTGTGAAATTTTAGGTGTTGTGTATAACCCTAGTAGGGTGTTGTGACTGTAGTTCATGATGAGAACTCACAGGAATGAATAAACTAAAATTCGATACAACAATGAAATTCTAAATGACTTGAATATTAAGAATAATGTTAATGGAAAGACATTAATGAAATAACGAATAAGAGAGAACTACAAATCTTGATAGAACCTTGAAAGTTAAAATTTCTACCTAATTGTTCCTAAGGCCACCCCGCATGACCGTGATTTTCTATCTGAAATCTTAACCTTAGAGCATGTACCTTCACCCATATTTGTTCCTTGTTGTTTACCATTTCTCCTTCTTCATTGTTTTTCACACCGAGGATGTTGCTTTCTTAAGGGGAGGAGGATGTAATGCCCCGTTTGATGTTCCCCCAGTCCCTGGTATAATGACCTTGTTGCTAAGCCTGGGAGACTTGTGTGCGTGTGCTTTCATTCACTGTTGTTGACCTTTTCCATGTCACAGTGAAGATTTTTCACCTTCCCTCTCCTTCTTGCCTTTTGGGTCATTGTCGACACCCCAAACTGTGGACCTCATAGCGTCATGGATGACTATCCGGTTAAAGGAAAATCTGGTTCTCGGTTCGTCGAGTTTGCCTGGTCATCAGCATTAATAGGATTAATAATTATTATCATTGTTTTAGCCGTAAAATCATAAAAATAATATTTATAATAATATTATAATTTATATTGTCGAGGTGTGATTATTATTATTATTATTATTATTGATAAATTTGTGTGGTTATTATGAATATGGCGATCATCATTAATTGTGCTTATTATTATTTTACTTCATTTAGGGTTTTTATTTTTATTTAGTTAAAATAAACAAACATATATATATATATATATATATATATATAAATTAAAGTAAAAGTTTTAAAGCTAAGAAAACCCATGATTTCTTTGTTGGGGGCAGTTTTAGGGAAAACAGTGCCTTTTTAGTTTTGTTTTGTCTTTTTTTTATGAAGGGGAGTGAATAGCCGCCACCATGGAGGGAGGGAGGAAACCCCAAACTGGTTTGTACACCCACCAGGATGAAGAAGGCATGGAGGAGGTTCTAGCAACTAGAAAATCCCTGAGGGAAAACGTGGGTCACGAAATGCTTTGGCCGCAGTTATTTTTTTACTCAAACAATGTGCTTTGGGCACATTTGACCTTTCCAAATAAATGCATCACAAGATGTCATCTCATAGGGTGCCATAGATTGCTGCAACCTGCACCAGCGCCCTCCCTGCTTGTATAAAAAAATGAGTTCTGGGACCCACGTGGATAGTTTCCAAAACATGAACTAGAGAGGTTTTTTTGTCAAATTTTGTAGTTGATACTACCCTAGTAGACATTTATGTGCAAAATGGATGTGTAAGACAGGTTGTAAACTATTTGATAGAATGCCCCAAATAAATGTGGGCTCATGGAATTCCACGATGGTAGGATATGCACAAATGAGTTGGTTGAAAAGGCCTTGGAAACTTCCAAGAAAATGCATTTGGTACGAGTAAATCCTGACTCCACAGCCTTTTTCCAACAACCTCCCAGCCACTATCAAAATGGGAGTTTTAGAACAGGCCTCGGACATCCGCCCAAGCATTATGGAGAAGGGATTCTTTTTATGTTCTAGTTGTAAATGCCCTGGAAGATACATATGCAAGATGTAGAATCCTACAAATTGTTTGACAATATGCCTCAAAGAGATGTGGTCTTATGGAACATACCCTAACCATGTAAGCTTCATTTTTGTTTACTTAGCATTTAGCCAGGCAAGTTTAGTGCATGAGGGTTGTAAATACTTCGATGGCATGAGTGCCTCTTGTATAATCATGCCTACAATTAATCATTATGTTTTCTTGGTATTTGACGAGCACATGAGAATGTGCAAAAATGTCGAAGAATGCGAACTGTTTAACAATGCCTGAAAGGAATGTGGTTTATGGGATGCAACGATTGCAGGATGTGTAAAAAAATGGATTTTGTTGAAAAGGCGTGTGATATGTTTGCCATATAAAATTTGGTCTCTTGGATCGGGATGACTACTTGAAAACACAAAATGGTTCTTTTTGATGAGACATGGGTGCACAACGAATGGCTTGGTTTGCATATGACTACCTGGCATCATGTGGTAACAATGGTGGTCTCAATGGATCGTGAGTGTAAACTACTTGGAGCCCCTTATACCATTTCACTCATTGTTTCCAGGCATGGTTCTTCTTTCCTTACCTCTCATAATTCTCATGTTTTAGTTGTCTTTTGCAATGTAATAGAATTTTAAATTATTAGGATTTTTAATACAGTTAAATGTCCCTTCAACTCGTTGAAAAACAATTAAATTATCATGTCGTAACTCACGACGCCATTATAACTCGTCTACTTTAAACCATGAACTATTACCCTCACTTAGAGAAGATTTAGAAAACTCTTACCCATCTTGATCCCTCCAATATTGGTTTACCGACTAGATGAATTTGACTCCCCATTGATAAAGTTGTCCTTCTTCCTGTTTAAAATAGGTAAATTTTGCATTTTTCGGAGACTCACTAAGTACCCTTCGTAACTCTTGAAACAAGATGTGAAGTTACATTCATGTACCTTGGTATACAAGGAGTCACCTTGACTTTTAGTTTGACCCCAAACAAACATATGACATCCTTTTGACGCTCTTATAAGAGCCCTATTACACCGGTTTACAGCAGTAGAAAGCTGTTAAATCTAGAAAGTTGGCTTTCATTTTGAACCACCATTTGAAACCTGAATGGAGAAATTTCATCCCGTCTTCGCAAACCTCTAGTGTTTATAGTAGAAAAATTCATGGAACATTTAGTATAGGAGAGAGCAGTTTTCAGGATAGTTTTGTGAAGCCATTTTGTAGGCCTCCGGTCATAGTTTGACTAGGTTAAACTGGACCAATTTCGTCTTGTCGATCCAGAAAATTGGTCATCGTTTGGAAATGGTTATCTAATTCTCAGTCCCGTCGACTCTGATGAATTCTTCTTATATAGTGGAACTATTAGGAAGTGTCTCGTTGCATGCACATCCATCGAACGTTAGTTTTGGATGCGGTTTTCTGAGCCCTCAAGCTAACTTTTGTCCTTTTACAACTGGGTCAACTACAATCAGTGGCCCCGGAAAACTAGCCGCCAAATGCAAACCGTTCGCTCTTTTTCAAATCCGTTAGTTAATATGAATTCCTTGTATATCTGGGGACATGTAGAAAGTTGATCGTGATGGGTGTTCTAATCAGAAGATAAATTTTGGAAGCGGCTTCTTACCCTCCGAGCCCGTTTTGTACGTTTTTGTAGCTAGTAAGAAAATGTAAAAATAGAAAGTTGCGGACCCTCGTAGGGTTTCCAAATCACCCTGAAAACTTTTAACATATGCAAATAACTATTTAAAACCCTTTAGTGTATATGTTGTGTGAAATATAACTTTTGGCAAAATGGTGTTTTCTCTCTCTTCCCTTCTCTTTCTCTCTCCTGGGTTACAAAATGAAGAAAAATGAAATGCAATGAATACATTTTTCTAGAATTTTTTTATTTCGATTGCAAATTGTAATTATTGTCAGATGTAAATGGGAAATTGAAAAATGATACTTATGTTAGGTTAGGGTGGATGCCATGCCAGAGAATTATCGTTGATATCAGCTCACGTGGTTTTTTTGCAAGACAAAAGAATGATGATGTAAAGGCGTTGAGTAATTCTTTGTTTATTTTTGGTAATATATTGAAAGACTTATTGTGGAAAATTGATAGTATGTAAAATTAATTATATTATTAAGTGCTCGAGAAATTGGTATTTCTTTCATGGATGTTATTTTTTGATCCCAAAATTTTTTATGTTAAAAGTGGAATAAGAATGTCAAAAGGAATTGAAATTATTATCTTGTAGTGAACTTTCATTGTGCTATTATTGGTTTAGTAATTGGTGTTGTGTTTCTTACCTAGAAAATGTAATAAAGGAACCTAACCATAACATCCAATCTTAGTTCAAAATTTGTATATAACTAACTTGCCGATGTTAATTCCTTAGCATAGAAAACCGTGACCTTCAAATGAACCTTTACACTAGATGGAACATCTTAGTGTTAGGAAAATAAGATCTGAAGAAAGGGGTTTATCATCTTAGTAGGTACGTTTAGTGACATCGACATAAACCAGACATATAGGAGCAACACATCCAAACTCGGCATAGTGTAAATAGAGTTAACCCTCCCTCTGTATCCTAGTGGATTACCTTGTGTTTTTCGAGGATAGATTTAAAAGTAAATTCTTTCCCCCATCAAATGAAATCCCTATTGAATCCAAACGACATAATTAGAGATCCTGATATAGTTTCTCTATGTCTAGCATTCTTGTTAGTAAACTCTTTTGTCCCTCGTAGATAAATGTCTTATCCTTGGCTAATGACAATAGAGTGTTTTGATATTTTATGGAGAGTTTTTAGGGTGGATATGTTTTGAATCTTATTCTAATCTATAATAGAGCGTAAAGCCCTAAGTAAAAAAATTGGAATTTAACTAAACCCTAGTGGATTAGGAAGTTAGCTTGTGGGTAGAAAACTATAATTTCACTCCTTGCATATGAAATTGAGTTGAAAGATGTTGATTCTAGAGAACCTTAGAAATTGTAATCTTGTCCCTTAATCCCTTGTTATGTCATTTTATGGCATTAAGGAATAAAGAATATTGCTTATGTGGAATCATGCAATGCAAAGATATGGGATCTTCGTGAACATAGATCACTTGTGTTCATGTGTATTTTATAACACTTCTAACCATGTACTTCCTTAAGATGTCAGACAAGTGTTGTTGTAACTCTTTTGTTTTAAGACGATGCTAAGAACAAGACCTTAGTATGATGTAAGAGCATATCATATAATGTTGCACACGAGATTAGAGATAAGGATTAAGGTCAATCTTGGAGTCCTTATAACTTAATTAAACTTTTTCATGCGTTGAAAAGAATAAAAATTACCTTGGTGTGACCAAACTTTGAGAAAACAAAAGATATACATATAAAAATCAAATTTGGAACTCAACAAGTTATTGAAATATAATAATAATGGTAGCAAAATACCTATTCCTTGATCGATGGATGTTCTTGGGGAAAAATCTATTTCAAATCTATGTCTTCCTTAATCCCAAGATTTCATCTTGACATAACGTTAGGTTCACTTGTGTAGCATGGTTAAATTCTAAACTTTGAATAAGCGTTTTGGGAAGCATAATCTTAACATACGAATGAGAGAGTTAGAATTTTGTATAAAATTTTAAATATGGAAAATACTTATGTAAGTTATGAAGATTGGCATAAGGGTAAGGAGAAAAATCAAATGGTTGAACAATAAGTGAAAGGTGAAACGAATTTTCAGAACATGTAGGTCAAAAAAGGGACAAAAATTTTCTTACATAATAATGTTATTGGATGTTTAACGTACTCTACATGTAACCATGGTAATGTTGTGTTGTGGGTTGTCAATCCTTAAGTCCCTTTTTATTGTGGTCGTGTTATTGCTAGTATTCATTTGTTAGGAAAAGTGTGGCATCGGCATGCCAATGTCATCTGCATGTGTCTATGTGAGTCGATGACTTATGTGATTTTCACATGTGAGTTGAGTTCTGTACTTGGAGCCCTTATGGTGTTGTGTGTAGTGAGCAATGCAAGTCAAAAAAAAAATCCTGGTATTTTACTATTGTATTTGGGTGTGTAAAATGTGGGCACTACACATAATGGAGGAGCAAGGATATAAAATTCTCCAATTTATTTTACCTCTATCAAAGTGAATGTTATATGTGTAAAGGATTTTGTGATCAATATTTTATTATACTGAACCTCTAGAAAAGTGAGCGCTAGAAAAGAAGAGGGTATAAAAAAGGATTTGAATAGTATGTAATATGTTCAACCCTTAACAATATAAGTTAAGAAGGAATATGCTTTATTAATGAAATTATAGGGCTTGAGTGTCAATAATGTAATTGTTGAGAAAAAAGATAATGAAGATGTCTAAGATTTAACAAAACAATCCTCAAATTTGAGATGTGAAATAAAGGAACGTGTATAGTTAATAAATGATGGTTTCAAACTAAAGGACATAATAAGAGTATGAAAATATCAAACCTTAATGAAAGATAAGATGTGCAGGACTTGATCATGATAAAGTAGGATATGAAAATGTCAAGGCGTAAGTCACAAAATTAAAATGCTTGAGTGATGATGTGGATATCCACATCTAAAAAATTTATTTCAAAAGGGGTAATGAAATCTTGAACTTTGGGATATGTGATCTAAAGGTTTAAGATAAGAAATGGGGATAAACTCAAGATGAGATATATCTGAAAGATAGGAAAATTTGAGGATCTTGAAAAAGGAAGACTCAAATGGAAAAAATGAGAACTCTAAACAAATGAAACGGGATCAAATGAGAGAAATAAAAGAAGGGTCAAAATGAGAAATGTTTTGAGATGAATGAAACAAGATGATGAAAAATCTAAATAAGTAGATAGAAGTATTTTTGGGTAAAGATTAAAGGTATAACCCAAATAAATATTATTTAGGGATCATGAAGAAAATAAGGAAGTGATTCCAAATGAAGGAAAAGATTGAAAGGATGGAAAAGATATAAATTATCCAAAAATAGGATTTAGAAGAGTTAAAATATAGGTAGTGAATGAATACAAATGAAGAAATAGGATGATAAGAAAATATGTGAACAACAAGTCCAAATAAGGAAAAAAATGGAGATTGGAAAAAGAATCAAAAATGAGCCCAAATAAGGAGTAATTGGGATAGTGAAAAGGAGAGGAAAAGGAATCCAAGTAAAGAGTGCTTGGAAATATTAAAGAGGTATGAAATACAATTCCAAACAAGGAGTGTTTGGAAAATGTAAAAAGATATGAAAATGAGAACATAGATGCAGGTGTGGGACACTAATATGAAAAGAAAGAAAATAAAAATAGAGAAACAAAAATAGAGATTTTTTTTATGGTTTGTTTTGGCCTCTACCTTAGTTTGGCTTAGATAGTGTGTGGCTTCCTAAGTGGTTCTCTCAACTAGGTGTCAGCTGTATACCCAAAAACTCTTGGTGTTATTACTATTTGTTGTCTTTACTTTACCCCCTTTGAAACCATGAGAAAATTTCTTGCTCAAAATGAATCACACTAGGGTCACCACTATTGGATATCCATGACTCTAATCTCACAAGGTTTTACTAGTTACGTAGGATGAAAGGTACACATTTCATCAACTAGTTCCCTCAATGTGCCGACTACTTTGGGGTTCCTGTGGTACTCCTCATATGAGTTTTATGTCTTATTCCAAATAAATTCTCATACTTATAACAGTTGGTAAATATCCTTTTCAACCACATGATGAAGAGGATCATGATAAACAACAAAAATCACAAGTTAGAACAATAATTTGTAAACAACATTCAAAATCCATCCCATTTTTCACTTTTTCACTATTGTCAAAACTTGCATTTCTTCGTCAAAAATTATATACAACTGAATCAAAGCTTGAAATCACTTCACACTTGTTATATTTCACATATCAACAAAGTTTACATGTTTGAAAATATTTCGACACTTCATCTTCACTTGAACTCACTCTAGGCCTCCATCCTTGCTACTAGCCCTCAACTACATATCTAAGCATAAAATCCACAAATTTATGTTCCATGACTCACTAGTAAATTATCCCAATATCAATCCTACAAAGTTTCACCAATCAACTCTCTACCAATTTTCTTTTATATTGATTTACCGTTTTTGCCAAATCTCCCAATTAGCCCTAGTTTTATACAAACCACCATGTCCAGAGCAAGATAATAACTTCCATGCAAAAGTGAAATAATATTTGGATACACATTATTCATTTGTGCTTTGTACAAATTTTCATGGCCTAACTCTTTTCCAATCTCTCCAACACTACTTTCCTTCTTTCTAGCCCTTTCCTTCTTTCTAGCTCTTTCTTTAGTCTACACCTAGAGTTTCAAGCTAAAACTTAGGTTTTATTACTTTTAACACATTTTGGTCCTTTTTTCACCTTCATGTATCCTTTCTAACATGTTTAAGGAATTATTAGATTCTTTCCACCTTTTACCTTCTTTTTTTCTAGTATTTTCAAGTTGTCTTCAATCCTTCTTATCTCACTTAGTTCATATACTAATCCCTACTCTGTTTTAGGTATTTTCCTATCTTCTCTATAACTTATTATTATAATATGTATATCATCACTTAATCTTCTCAACCTATTCACTCATGACACTCTTGATGGATTATTTACAAGGATCTTCCTAACACATAATATTTTGGTGCTCTAGTCTTCACTAGATGATTGTAAAGGACAATCTAGACAAATTCAAAACTTAAAAGGTTTAAAAATTATTTTAAACTCTAAATAGTTCATTTACATCATCCTAAATCTCCTACAACCATTTACAATATCCATCTTGTCAAATTTTCTCACAAATACCTATCTTATTTGATGGTAAGACTGTCACATATTACTATAGGACTGCATATAGGGTTTTATCCACTAAACCTTAAATATCTACCTCAAAACTTTAACTTCTTAATTTTAGTTCCTCCTTGAAATATCCACCTTCACTCATAAATTTCCTCAATTGTTAAGGCCCATTCTAGGTCATGAAACATAAACATATCTTTACCATACCTCTATATAGCATATACACAGTCAGACAAAAAAATGCTAAAGAGTTAGTTTAAAATATTACTCATTACTCTCTTTGAGCCCTTGACCTTTTAAAACACAATACATTCTTCTTGATATCCTAAATTTATCCTTCTTAAATACCTTATAAAAAAAATTGATCCTTTTCTTCAATCAAAATAACGTAATTTTCTACCTTAATGGGACTGTAATAGGGTACTATGTCTTGAGAAGAGATTGACTAAGTTTTCTCCTTTCATGAGTCTTATGACATCACTTATAAATTAAAAAATGTTCCTTACTGTCCTATCAATAATCTACCATTGTTAAAACTTTCCCATATAATTTTTACATTGAACATCATCAATCAAAGCATTATTATAGTATACACATAGTTACATGCAAACTATAAAGCTCAATATCAAAAACTCTAATGCTTCAAGTACTCCATAATGATTCACAATTTGTTATTGACCTTAGAGTATCTCTTAAACCCAATTTAACACTTTGACAAAGCTTAAAATTTTATCAAAAAAATTCAATACACAGGTGGCTATAAGGATTAATGCATAATTTTCTAACTCTCTAAATCCTCAAACGTTTAGGCTCATATTTTAATCAACCTCTGTCATTGCATACAAGTAATGTTCATTATTTTTTCATTTAACTATAATCCATTCATCAATTCCTCGACTTTTTGATATTCATTCAAATATTTATATAACCTTACTTCATTTTCTATGTCTTAAACTCAAACCTTGAATTTTCTTACACATTTATTTGATTTCTAAACTTCCTTATATCTTTTGAAACCTTGCATAACTCATCCTTCACATAAAACCACTAGAATACACAACATATAAGTGAAACCGAATCATAGCTTCTTAATGTATATATTCATAATGATATAGAAACTATTCATACATAGTTCTATTAACCATGAAGCACATTACATAAATAATACATTATTTTACATATTTCATGAGATCCAAGGCTCTCTCCTCGTTCTTCCACCTCCTTTAGGTATTTTCAAAACCTAACTCCCTCATATTCAAAATCCTCCTCCCTTTATGATGAAGAAAGGTAGTTACTTCTAGTCCTAGGATGACCAATTAGGTTCTCAATGACCATAAGTCATGATACACTTTAAAATAGGAAAAAACAACTTTTATACTCCCATAAGGTCTTAAAATGACATTTTACATTTATTACAACCTTTACATCTCAATTGGGACCTTTCCTCTTAGAATTGAAAATTCAATTTTTGAATACTCCATTTCTGGAGGCAAATACATTAGGAGACCAAGACCACTCATGAAGTACTCAAGGAAGTTAAAGATTATTCTGAACACACCTAATGACACTACTAAAAACCAAAAATTTGAATGCAAACCAAAATTGCAATGCACAATATGATATTCCTGCATCATACTCCATAGAGGAGAGATTTGAGCTCAATTTTGTTTTCTTTCTCTTCTTCCAATTCTTTTTCTTATTTGAATTTATTATTCTTCTTCTACACTTGATCTCATTTTCATGTTTCTTGACTCTCCTTTGTCTTCTCCTTTCTTGTTTGCTTCCTTCCTTTCTTACCGTATCATCTTCTTCATCATCTTTCTTATCTCTCTTTCTTCATCTTGGTCTTCTTCTTCTTCATGGTTCACTTGCTTTTCCCCTCCAATTCCTTTCTTTTTTTCATCTTTCTCATTCACATATATGGTCTATACCTGCACAAAAAAAGTTAAAATTCATCTTAGATTGCAAAAATAGAGGACTATTCCCTTTCTTGTCTTCTTTATCCACTTATAGCTCCACCTCTGCTACGTGCAGTATATCTTGCTACAAATTATCAGTTTCTTGGCTTGTTTCTTCATCTTGAATCTCCATCACACTTTAATCTTAATTATATTCTTCATTTTCAATTATTTCTCTAGCATTTTTCTTAGCTTTGATCGCATCTTCTCTACTTAACCATCTCCACATGCTTGTAAGAGTTCTCCATGATCCTCTCATCACACTAATAGATGCACTTTCACTCTTGAATAATCCATAGTGAGCTTGCACTTGCTCACAAACTTCTTCTTTTTGCTTTCCTTCATTCATGTTATATTTATCTTCATTCAAGGCATTATGTCTTACCTTTTTTTCTTCATTTTCTGTACCTTCATTCACACATAAGACACTATCAATTTTACAAATTTGAGTCATTTTATCCCCTTAAGAAGCTTCATCAATGATCTCTTTTTCTTATTCACTCTATTTCTCCTCTCTTTCACTTTATTGTTCTTCTTTAAGGAAATATAAGAACCTTGCAATCACTTCTTCTTCATTCAAATTATGAGTTTATTCATGTATAAATTTCTTGACCTCTTCATTCTCTTGTTTTCTCACCTCTTCTCTATCTTCTTCATCTCTCTCTCGTCCCTTTTTATCACTTTTCCCAACTACACTCTTTGTCTCTTCCTCAAAAGTAAATTTATAAGCCACTTAACACCTATTTTCATCAAAAAACCCTCTACTCTATTCTTTCTCATCATGATTGAAAATTCTATCAGTTATCTTAATTTCTCTGTATCTTTTCTAAGCTCCTTAATCTCTTGTTTAACCCACAACTCTTACTTTCTTGTTAATTCTCTCTTATTTTCTCTTCCTCTCTTTTTCCTCTCTCATCTTTTTCATCAACCTCTCTATTTATTCTATTTTTTCTCACTCTAATACCAAATGATGTAGAGGCTACTGAAAAACAACAACAATCATAAGTTAGATCAATCATTTACAAATAACATTCAAAATCCATCCAATTTTTCACTTTTTCACTATTTCCTAAACTTACATTTCTTCATCAAAAGCTATATACAACTGAATCAAAGCTTGAAATAACTTCAAACTTTTTATATTTTACCTATCAACAAGTTTTACATTCTTTCAAACACTTCATCTTCACTCCAACTCACTCTACACCTCTATCCTTACTACTAGCCTTCCTAAAATACATATCTAAGCATAAAAGATACAAATCTCTATTCTATGACTCACTAGTAAACTTTTAGATCACCCATTTAGTCCAATATAAATCCTACAAAGTTTCACCAATCAATGCTCTACCAATTTTCTTTCATACCTCTTTTACTGTTTTTGTCAAATCTCCCAATTAGCCCTGGTTTTATGCAAATCAACATGTCCATAACAAGATATTGAATTCCATGAAAAAGTGAAATAGTATTTTTATACCCGTTATATTAATTTTTCTTTGTGAAAAAATTCATGGCCTAACTCTTTTCCAATCTCTCCCAACACTACTTTCCTTCTTTATAGCCCTTTGTTCGGTCTGCAACTAGGGTTTCAAGCTAAAACTTAGGGTTTTTTACTTTTTACTCCTTTTGGTCCTTCTTACACCTTCATTCATACTTCTTAGACATGTTTAGGGACTTATCAGAGTATTTCCACCTTGTACATTCCTTATTTCTAGTCTTTTCAACTTTGCTTCAATCCTTCTTGTCTCCCTTGGTACATATACTAATCCCTACTCTGTTTTAGGCCTTTTCCCTAGATTCTCTCTAACTTCTTATCATCATCCATTTATCATCACTTAATATCCTACACCTATTTCATTCTAGACACTCTTGATGGCTTATTTAAAATAATATTAAAATAATAGTTAAAACAAATAAATATATATATATATATATATATATATATATAAATCAAAGTAAAAGTTTTAAAACTAAGAAAACCCATGATTTCTTTGTTGGGGGCAATTTTAGGGAAAACGGTGCCTTTGTATTTTTGTTGTCTTTTTTTGATGAAGGGGAGTGAATAGCCACCGCCATGGAGGGAGGGAGGAAACCCCAGACTGGTTTAAAATAATATTACTAACACACAAGAGTTTAGTTCTCTAGTCTTCACAAGATGACTGTAAAGGACATTCTAGACAACTTCAAATATTAAAGGGTTTAAGAGGTTATTTTTAACTCTAAACAGTTCATTCACATCCTCCTAACTCTCCTAAAACCATGGAAAATCTCCTTAGTTTCAACTTTTCTCACAATTCCTATCTTATTTGATGGTAATATTACTATATGACTATAAATAGGGTTTTATCCACTAAACCCTAAATCTCTACCTCAAAACTTTAACTTATTAATGCTATTTCATCCTTGAAATATATACCTTCACTCCTCAGTTCCTTAATTCACAAAGCCCATTCTAGGTCATTAAACAAAAAAATATCTTTACCATACCTCTATACTAGCATGTACACAGTCAGACAAGAACATGCAAAAGAGTTAGTTTAAAATATTTCTCCTTACTCTCTCTAAGTCGTTGACCTTTTAAATAAAAAAAAATCCTTCTTGATCTCCTAAATTAATCATTCTTAAAGACCTTACAAAACAAGCTGAACTTTTCTTTAATCAAAATAATGATATTTTTTACCTTAGTGGGACTGTAACAAAGTACTCTATCCTGAGAAGATATTGACTGAGTTTTCTCCTTTCATGAGTCTTTTGACATCACTTAGCAATTTAAAAAATTTCCTTACATTCATATCAATTCTCTACCACTATTACAACTTTACCATACTGTTTTGACATTGACACATCATCAATCAAAACATGGTTACAGTAAACACATAGTTGCATGAACAATATATATCTCAATATAAAAAAATCTAATCCTTCAAGTATTCCATAATGATTCACCATTTGTTACTGATGTTAGAGTATCTCTTAAACCCAATTTGACACTTTGAAAAAGATTAATAGTTTATCAAAAAAATTCAATACATAGGTGGCTACAATGATTAATCCACATTTTTCTAAGTCTCCAAATCCTCAAGCAGTTAGGCTCATCTTTTAATCAACCTCCATCATTCCATGCACATATTGTTCATTGTTTTTAGCTTCAACAAGCATCCATTCATCAATGCCTTCACTCTTTGACAATCATTCAAATATCTATATAACCTTACCTCATTTTCTATGTCTTAAACTCAAACCTTGAATTATCTTACACATTTATTTGGTTTCTAAATGTTCTTCTATCGTTTGAAACCCTTAATAAATCATCCTTCACCTAAAACCATTAGCATACACAACATATATGTGAAAACCAATCATAGCTTCTTAATATATACATTCATAATGATATAGAAACTATTCATACAATTTTTTATCAACCATGAAGCTCACTCCATTAATAAAACGTTGATTATATAGATTTCATGAGCTCTAAGGCTCTCACCTCATCATTCTACCTCCTTGAGATCTTTTTAAAACCTAAATATCTCCCTCCTGTTTGAAATCCTCCTCCATTTATGATGAATAAAGGTAGTTACTTCTAGTCCTAGGATGACAAAGTAGGTTTTCAATGACCATAAGTCATGATGAACATTTACATAGGACTAAACAACTTATTATACTCTCATAAGGTCTTAAAATGACCTTTTACATTAATTAGAACATTTACATATCAATTAGTCCCTTTCCTCTTAGACTTGAAAATTCAAATTTTGAATACTCCATTTTTAGAGGGAAATACATTAGGAGACAAAGACCACTCATGAAGTACTCAAGGAAGCTAAATATTATTCTGAACATACCTAATAAACCTAGTACAAACCAAAAATGTAAATGCAAACCAAAATTCTTATGCACAAGATGATGTTCATACATCACCGCACCTGCAAATATATTGTGAATTTTTTATTTTATCTATAATAAAACATTAGATTGTTTTAACCACCGATATTTGACATAGGTAACTTGCAGTTAGTAAACTATTTTAAACTTCATTCAAGGAAACTTGGAGTTAGTAATTTAAATGTTTTATAGCTTCCTTTAGATATGGTCCTACAAACAAGAATTGGAATGTTTTTCCTGGGGTAAGTAGAGGACAAGACGATAGAAGTAATCTTACGTTTATTATTTCCAAGATTGCTTATAAATATGAGGAAAGAGCATACACTTGAAAAATATTTGATAAATAAAATAAAAAGGTCAATTCCTTAAAAAAATACTTTGATAATGAAGATCAAATTTCTGATTTCCAAGTTCGCTTATCAGGAGTATTTGGGATGCTGAAAAGGAGATGAAAAATAATCCAAGTAAAGAGTACTTGGAAATATTAAAGAGGTATGAAATACAAATCCAAACAAGGATTATTTGTAAAATGTGAAAAGATATGAAAGTGATAACGTAGATGCGAGTGTGGAACACTACTACGAAAAGAAAGAAAGAAAAAAAAAATTATGGTTTGTTTTGGCCTCTACCTTAGCTTGGCTTAGATAGTGTGTGGATTCCTAGGTGGTTCTCTCAACTAGGTGACAGCGGTATACCTAAGAAACCATGGTGTTTTTTCTAGTTGTTAGCTTTACTTTACCCCCTTTAAAACCTTGAAAAAAGATCTTTCTCAAAATTAATTGCATTAGGGTCACTGTACGCAACCAAAATTACATGTGCTACATTGTCAGGAAAATAGTTACAAGAATCCCCAATGATGATTCAAAATCCTTTCAACAAGGTGTTCGAGCTCTAAAACCCATTCACAATGTATAATTTTAGCCTAGATGGCCTTACTTAACTTTTCCATGCATTTTTCCATTTCCCTTCCTCTTTCTGTTCTTGTTTTGGCCTTCAGTGCCAGGACTACCACCTTACGTAGGGCAACAGTCCTGCTCAATTTTTCCAGATTCTTCATGTGTATTTTGACATGCAACGATTCACTTAATTTTTCTTTTAGAATGCACCCATGAGCCAAATTGGCTAAAATTAGCTTTTATTGGTTGGCTCTCTGTGTTCCTTCTATTTTAAAAAAGATTTAATTAGTTAGGACTTCCTCTTCTTGCCTTGTGCATGAAGTAACCTCTTATCCTCCATTCCTATATATTCCATGCTTGTATTCAAGCAAAATGGGCCTGAGAATTTTGTGTATCTTACATTGTGTTTCTACCATAATCTCGCTAGGAATTGCATAGCCAACCTCAGATATCTTGTGTTATCTCTCTTCTACTTGCATTGCATCCAGGTTGCTTCCAAGCTATCATTTCTCAAGTGCCATCCTCTTGTTTTGGTTCTTTTCATTCCCAATCCCTTGTAATCACATGAACACTTAGAGAAAGAAAGGAAATAACTGAGGGGACAGATGCTAATACTACTAGATTTGCAAAGGTTCTTGCTCTTCTAGGTTGGAGTTATGTATTTGTTTTCTTCGTTTATCAAGTTGTCAATTAAAAATTGTTAATTTCAATTGTATATAAAATAGAGTAGAAATCAATTTATTTTCATTTGCAAGTAATTAGTTAATTTCCAAGAGGGTTTGAATCTTTCATAGAAACCCCCGGTGACAGATCCTATTCTTCCCATCCCTGTGGATCTGAAGGAGAGAATATTTGTAGGAGGTTGTCTACATATCATATATCATTTGGAAAAGATCTTGTTTTAAGTTAGTTTAGATTCAATACACTCAGTACAGGTGAATAACCACACTGGGTTATCTCCCTTGTTTAGTTTTAATGTAGAAGTAGATTTGATTATTTAGAATAGAAGTAAATTGTTATTTGTGATTGTAATATTTAAGTCTTATTTATTCATTTAGATTAGTTTCCTTCAACATAACATAGATTGTTAGTTTCAGCTTAGTTAATATGGACACTTCAAACTAGTTTAACACTTAAATCCAAGTTAGGAAAACAAACCATAGGGAATTTACGTTACCCGTTCATAGCCTCTAAATCTCTCCTTTTCCAGCTCAGCTACCAAGAGATCACACTACTAGATCTTAGTCACTAATCCTCCTATATTTAGCCACACACATTCAACATAGGCTGCTCCAACACGACCTTGGGGGGTCAAGTACGGTTGAAGATCACATGTTCATTTTCATCCGTACAAATTGGTGAACTCGACGTGAAGGATTTATTCCTTCTTGTTTCCTTTCCTTTCATTAACCTCGCCTCTTTATTTCTTCCCCTATTTGGGTAGGTATTTTATACTTTCTAAAATATTTATGGAAGAGAGTTTGGTGGGCCATTTGGCTCTGATAGATACTACACCAATGTGCAATCACAACAGTCCCCTTCTCTTTCGAGATGGGGTGACAACTACACAAGAAATGTTCAAACCTCCCCTAGTTACACTTCAAACCCCATTAGATTTTTAAGGATGGAGGAGGTTGATCAACCATTAGACATGCAATACGGTCAACCTAATGCAAACCACATTGTTATCACAAATGGAACAGGTTCTTACCATATGGTCTTCTCAGGACATCACATTTCCATGCAATCAACAAAGGATGATCTATTTACATGAATAGCTTATCCTCTTCATCAGATAGATGAGTCTTTGGATAGAATGAAGGCTTAAACATATGAGGTTTTGAATACCTATCCTAAGATTCTTACTTCTGAGGAAGATAAGATTTATAACACTAAATAATTCATGACAGGGTATCATGAGCTTGCTCAATCAAACCCTACACCACAGGCACCCCAACAAGGGACTCACTCCTCTCCCAAAGATCTCATTTCTACTTTAGTGGGGAGGATTAGAGAACTATAAAGTGCCTAGACTTCACAACCAACACATGAAGTAGGGAAGAACACATGGTATCTAGTTGACAACAAAGGATACTTCCCTTCTAATGAGAAACCAACACAATATCATATACAAAAAGGTTATCCATCTCATTCAAATCCAGGTGATCTTCTCACAGGGTTAGACACACTAGGGATGGTTCCTCATCCTTCTCAAGCTTATCTTATACAAGGGATTTCCAGAAGTGTGTTCTTGAATGCCACCACAACATGTAATGTGACATTCCCTAGTTTTACGCCCGCTAGTCCATATCCTGGAACCATCCCACCTTACATGCATATGTATTCAAAATCTCCCCATATGGACCCATATACCATTCTCACTCCCTACATGACATATCAAGGGACCCCATACATTCCCATCAACGCTTATAATACATCTTATCCAACTCCTCCTCTTCTACCTCCTCATCAAGGATCTTCAATGGTGGAATCTTATGTAATGGGTACATACGTTGAGTACTTAAAGGATCCTCTTGACTTCACCATACGTGGTGTCCACTGTCATGCTTCCACGTCCATTTCTGGATCTTCCAAAATTAAAGGTAGAAGGAGACCTTCTCATATCAAGGCCTACACTACTGCTATCAGGGAATTACTTCCTTAGGATGTTGTAGTGGCTAAGATCTTTCCAAATACTCTCGAAGGAATTACATTGGATTTGTATTACCATATTCAAGAAGCTTCTATACACTCATTTAAACATCTTGTTTCTAAGTTCATCAAAGCATTTGACATGAACAATTTGTTACGTACATGGATTATAGAGTTCATGCATATTAGACAACAAAAAAACAAATCTGGCACTCATTTCATCTAAATATGTTGTCAAGTTCTCTATTCCTCTGCAAGTTCACCTAACATGGACCAGATGGAACTTTGCAATCTTTTCCTTCACTCACTCAATCGAGAGACTAAGGAAGAGGTCCAAAAGTTTCCTTTTCATAGTTATGAGGAAGTTTTGGAAGGAGCACTTCGAATTGACCAATCCTCCATAGACAGTGGGTGTAAGACATACGGTCCCAATGGGAAATTGGTATCCCTAAATCAAAGTAATGTAAATTATCAAAACACTGGTTCCCATAACCAAGGACATAAAGGTGTGAATCACAATCATGGTGCTAACACGAATAGTGCTACTGATCAAACCAAGAACATTGGTCTTCCAAACAATGGAAACACTAACAACAAAAACAACTCAAGAAATCAAAGAGGCCCTAACATTATGTCTTATGTCAACACGGTCAATGCAAATCGTCCACCGTAAAAACAAAATCAAACACAAGGCCCAAACCAGTATCAAAACTCTATCCAAGGGGCAATGAATCATGGTTATAAAAACCAATTTCAAAACTACAACTAAGGTTATAATCAAAAATAGCAAGATGCTTATCAAAGACCAAGAGATTATGAACCTAACCTATATTGTGGTTTCCATAGGGTTCAAGGTCATGACAATAGGAATTTTGGCAATTGCAACAAGTTTCTACAAATTCTTCCTAAAAACCAAAGGCAACTCTTTATAGACATGTTCCTAACAAATCCTGAAACGAACTTGTAATCTGACTATACAGGACCTATAGCTCCTCAGAATGCTAATGTGAGAATTTTTCAAGATCTATTCCCTACGCATCCTAAAAATTTCAAGTTGAATTCACAAAACACAAATAAAGGCATTCCTATAGGAAATAATGACCATGAAGCCTCAACTTTCAATAACTCTCGGGTCGCTCATAACCTTGGTTCAAATGATAACACAAAAATCTTGGGAATAGTTAAGCTAGAGGTTGAGCATGAAATCAATGCAACAACTCGGATAAAGGATTACGTTTCACAACCCCTTCCAATTTTTTCCTTCCCATAGGATGACATTCCTATAATCTCAAAACCAATAGGATCCTATGATTTAATATCAGATTTGAACAAGACATTTTCTCACATTTCGTTTCTAGATTTGCTAAAGAATTCAATTACACATCATACTACATTTCTCAATGCACTAGGTCTTGGTCATTTAATCTATGTTATGTTGCCTCCTAATTCTCAAATAAATCATATTGACTTTGACATAATCCTCCGAGACAAAATGATAGGGATATTGGGTTTTTTTGATATAGACAAGAGGTCATCTGATGTTGAAATCACCCAAAGAGGTGATCTTGCCTTATTTTTACAAGTCTAGGTTTATAAAAAATACATTAAGATAGCCATGATTGACAACGGGGCTGTTGTAAATGTGGTTCCCTTCTCTTTCTTGTAGAATTTGGGATATAGAGAGACAAATTTCTCCTCTATAAGAAACATGTTACGTGGGTATGACAGTCTTAAAGTGACCTCAATTAGAATCATAGTTCTTCCAACCACACTTAGTCCAAAAACCATCTTGAAGGTTTTTTACATTATCGAGAGGGAAACAAGTTATAACATGATCCTTGGGAGACCTTGGATTGATCGAATGAAGGCTATCCCCTCTACCCTGTTCCAGGAGATTAGATTCCTCCATTTGGGGAAGGTCTTCATTACTCAAGGGGATCCTAAACGCTTCGATATACACTTAGAAAACCTCAAGAAGAAGAAAGGAGTCCATACAGAGTATGACCTTCCTGTGAATAAATTGAATAAACCACCTCCAATGAAAGAGTTAGTCTTGGTCACATGGATGTTTAAAAGGTTGAAGTCATTGACCCAAAAACATTTGAGGTGGAAAAAATAGATAAAGGTAAATCAATATATGTGGAAACAATGTCCACTAAAACCATAGCAGGAATTATGAAACTCTTAGAGATTGATAATTTAATCTTCCTCTCATTTGAACCACATGGAATGGGTACTCTTCTCAATTTAGCATCTCTTCCCTTCGACGAGTTGGTCCTAGGTGTGAATATGATAGAATTACAAAACAAAGAAGGGAAATTTGAGATTGAAACAATGCCCATCAAAACCATCTCTAAGGGCTCTTCTGTTTCTAAACCCTAGTTTCAACACATGTGAGTTTGAAACTAAATTTTCCATATCCATGGGGCAAGACCTCATCATTTAGCAAGTGTCACAAATAAACACAACACTCCACATAGGAAACAAGGCTAAGAAACATAGTCATACTCACCCACACACCATGTCTCAAGAATGTGACAAAGAGGTGCACGAACACCTCTTTTAGAAAAATGATTTTAATGATTGGACATATGCACTTTGGGGAAAGGGTTGTAAGTTTAAACCCATAATGGTAGGCCCTTGTCAATAGAACAAAAGTTTTGAGGGTAATGGTTCTCCGTTGTGTACTTTTAGGGGTGAAGAATTTGATATTCGTCAACTTTCTTCACCTTATTCATCATGACAAGTAGTTTCACCTACATTTCCATATGTACATTACTACATCTGCATTGCATTTTCATCTACCTGTTCATTTTGTAAAGTTTGTGATCAAGGTATTTATTCTTATGGAAACTCCTAAAAACTTCTGAAAACATTGGCAAAACATTCAAATCATATCTCTTCAAATCTTCATAGTATCATCAATTATTTCTGAATCATCTCATCAGTTCAAGAAAGATAAGACAAAGTTTTGACCGTGATCATACCAAGGCCTGCATACTCGGTTCTTCTTATCATTTATTTCTAGGTTAGGTGTCTTTTCCCATAGTCTATTCTATAAGCTTCATGGTGTCACATCTATCCCATGAAAATATCTTTGGAATAAGAACATATTAAACGTTTTGTCTAGATAAGTAATTCAAATGCAAATCCACAGAAAATTTTATTTTTCACATTTCTTTTCCCTACCAACCTTCGGTGTCGAGCCTACATCTCTTACTGGTGAAGTAGGATTAGGAAAGGAGAGAAATGCCCTTACTCACATATTCCTTTTCCTTGGTGATGATCCCATGCTTCCTCCTGGTAGTATGGGGCAAGGAGTAGGGGGTCTCGTTGATAAAATTGAAAGTTACAAATAATTCACCCAAATGTTGTGAGTTCTGAAGTAAAAAACAAAGTGAGTTAGATGTCCAAAATTCCAAAAGAGCTTAAAAATCCAAACCTAGATTTTTCCAACCAAGTAGCCATCTACAGATATCAGTCTAGATAAACTAGAAAGCAATTCACATGTTAAACTATGAAGAAAACTTGATTAGAGTGAGGTTCTAGTGTCTAAATTTGGTCTTGCCAAATCCTCATCATTACCATTCAACAAATTTCATAATGTGTGCCCTTTCTAGCTCTTGGTGTTGAGCCCTCACATCCTACCGGTTGCATGGAGCTAGGAGTGTAGAAATTTCATTCACTTATCATATCATTCTTTCACCACATTTTGCCAAAACAATATGAAGTATCAAAATTTTCTTAGAGAAACTAAATTTCAACATCACAATGTGATTGCATTATCATACATCAGCATTACAAAGAAAAGAGAGAGAGATCATTTTGTTAGCATTCATTTTAAAAATCATAGAAAATCAAAAATTCTAAACATTCAAGAGTACACACGTGAATCAAATCATCAATGTAAGCCAACTCTATGCAAGGAATAACTGATCCAAAAAAATAGATATCTGTACATATCATGGTGTGTCATAGTTTTTTACAATTCCATTACACACTAGGTGTGCTCAAAACACTCGCAATGAGCATGAAATTCCAAAATATAATATATGCCTCAAAAAATGGAGACTACGCAATAAAGGCACTCTGCCTATCCACCTCTTTGAGGCCCCTTATGACTACTCTAGTTAAGAGTTTCTTAGGATTTTTTCTCAAAAGTATTCAAATAGAAAAGGACCAAGACTAATGCAAAATACCATTCCCAAATCCATTCCAATTCAACCATACTCAAACATGAAAAAAATGGTCACTGTGGGCCCATAGCTCAAAAATCACCAAATCGGTATGCACAAATGAATTTGAAAGTTAGTTTACTTAGATATATATATTGTTATAACTTCATTTTGAGTGCATTTGTTTACAGGGTTGGAGTGGTTGTGCAAGTATACTTCTACATCCTCGTGTAAATGGTAAGTCCTCTTGTCGTTTTGATTTAGTGTTTATTTTTTTATATTTTATCTATTTGCACTTGATTCTCTTCTTCTTCTTGCAGGAAGTCGGAGCTTGGACAGTGACGTTTCAACACATAGGCATGTCAGTTATAGATTTTAACTCCCCATTTCAGGAATGCCATACTCAGACTCTAAGTTTTATGCCTTTTCATGGCTAAGACTCTTCTCCGAGGGGGAAATATGTACACACCCAAAATTACACGTGCTACATTGTCAGGAAAATGGTTTAAAGAATCCCCAATGATGATTCAAAATCCTTTCAAGAAGGTTCTCATGCCCTAAAACCCATTTGTAGTGTATACTTGTAGCCTAGATGGCTTTACTTAACTTTTCCATGTATTTTTCCATTTCCCCACCTCTTTTTGTGCTTATTTTGGCCTTCGGTGCCAGGACCACTACCCTACTTGGGTGGCGATTCTCAAACCGTCTCCCAGGCATGGCAGTGGTCTTGAAACCACTGCCCTACATAAGGTGGAGGTCCTACCCACTTTTTTTAGATTCTTCATGCATTTTTTGACATGAGAAAATTCACTTAAGTTTGCTTTTAGAATGCATTCGTGAGATAAATTGGCTAAAATTAGCTTTGATTGCTTGGCTCTCCTTACTCCTATTTTAAATAATATTTAATTAGTTGGGACTGCCTCTTCTTACCTTGTACATGAAGTAACATCCTATCCTCCATTCCTATATATTACATGCTTGTATTCAATTAAAAGGGGCCTGATAATTTTGTGTATCTTACATTGTTTTGTTGTCATAATCTCGTTAGGAATTACATAGTCAATCTCATATCTCTTATTTTATCTCTCTTCTACTTACATTGCATCTAAATTTCTTCCAAGCTTCCATTTCTCAAGTTTTATCGTCTTGTTGTTTTTCTTTGCATTCTCAATCCCTTGGACTCACATGAACACTCAGAGAAATAAAGGAAAGAACTGAGGGGACATATACTGATACTACTAGATTTGCCAAGGTTCTTGCTCTTCTAGGTTGGATTTATGTATTTTTTTTCTTCGTTTATCATGTTGGCAATTACAAATTATTAATTTCAATTACATATCAAATAGAGTAAAAATAAATTTATTTTCATTTGCAAGTAATTAGTTAGATTCCAAGAGGGTTTGACTCTTTCATAGCAACCCCCGGTGATGGATCCTCTTCTTCCCATCCCTGTGGATCTGAAGGAGAGAATATTTATAGGAGGTTTTCTACATATCATAGATCATTTGGAAAATATCTTGTTTTAAGTTAGTTTAGATTCAATACACTTAGCACAGGTGAATAACCACACGAGGTTATCTTTCTTGTTTAGTTTTAGTGTAGAAGTAGATTTGATTATTTAGAATAGAATTAAATTATTGTTTGTGATTTTAATATTTCAATATTTTTTATTCATTTAGATTAGTTTCCTTCAGCATATCATATATTGTTAGTTTCATCTTAGTTAATATGGACACTTCAAACTATTTTAACACTTAGATCCAAGTTAGGAAAACAAACCATATGGAATTTAAGCTACCCGTTCATATCCTCTGAATCTCCCCTTTGTCAACTCATCTACCAGGAGATCACACTACCAGGTATTAGTCATTGATCCTCCTATAGTTATCCACACACATTCAACATCGGCTACTTCGGAACGACCTCGAGGGTTCAATTGTGGTTAAATATCATGTGTTTATTTTCATCCATATAGTCATCACTACTAGATATCCATGATTCTAATCTCATAAGATTTTACTAGTTAGGTAGAATGAAAGGTACCCATTTCAGCATCCAGTTCCCTCAATGTTCCAACTACTTTGGAGTTCCTTTAGTACTCCTCAAATGATTCTTATGGATTATGCCAAAGCACTTCCCACAGTTATAATAGTTGGGAAATAGATTTTTCAACTGCACTTGCAAATATAGTGTGAATGGTTCATTTTATCTTGTTTAAAAGATGATATTGTTTTAAACATTGGTCTTTGATAGAGGTAACCTATAGTTAGTAAAAAAATTAAAATTTGTTCAAGGAAACCTACAGTTAGTAATTTAATTTTTTTATAGCCTCCTTTAGAGCTAGTCCTACAAACAAGAATTAGAATGTTTTTCCTTAGGTAAGTAGAGGACAATACGATAGAAGTAGGCTCACATTTCTAATTTCCAATATCACTTATAAAGTGTAAGGAAAGAGCATACACATAAACAAACTTGATTAATAAAAGAAAAAGGAAAATTCCTTAAACAAATACTTAGAAAATGAAGATCATGTTTATGATTTCCAAGGTTGCTTATAAAGCATGAGGAAAGATCATACATGTGATCTCACAGTGATTAAGAATAGAAAAATGTTCATTCCTCTATTAGTTCTTAAAATAGAAACAAATTAGGAAAAATAGAAAAATAAATAATCTAAAACGTAGGTTAGATCTGATCAGAAAATTTGGAAAAAGCATAAAAGTGAAAAACACAGACAGACTATGTTAGAGCGTGCAGTAGCACACTAGTGTGTGGACTTAAAAGAGATAGCATTACATATAACACTAGCACGTGAAACTATGCGCATTTGCATTATAAAGGACCTGAAAAGTAAATGTTTTAAACAGAATGAAGGAGAATGAATGTCGATGCATGCAATATAATGCTAGCATAAGGATGAGCGATGCTAATGCATGAAATTAGACAGAAACATGTGCATTGTTGATGACAGCATGTGAACATCAACAAAAATGTGTGCAATGTTGATAGTAGTGCATGTACTTACATGCTAGTGCAGGAACTTTAACGCTAGTGAAAATATTGTTCACGCTAGCATAGACAGTTCTAGAAAATGTAGAAATGTCAAAAGGATGGCAAGAAGTTGGTTTTCCTAGTTTTTTAGCTTTTGTGCTTCATCTAGGAACCTTAAATCATGAAAAAAAGGTTAAGTGAAGATAAGAAACATACAAACAAATTTAAATCAAGAAATTATAAAATTACATGAAAACAAAATGTGGGAGGACCCACCGAATGTTCCAGAATGTATGTAAGGGAAATTAACAAATAAATGGAAGATATAGAAATAAATAACATATTATACCTTCACTATAGATTTCTTGCAAACCTCAAGTAAGGTCATAGAAACCTTTAAATTTGTTTGATCTTGTTAATAATTAGAGTGTTCTTGCTCTTTGATATTATTTCTCCAGAGGTGTTAGGATATTATATGATCATATTTCACAAGGATGCAGGAAAAAATTTAGTAAAAGTTGGATGCGATTTGCTCAAATCTCCAAGTATGGATTTAAAAAGGAAATGGTATGATTTTATAGATGAGGTTAAATCCATGAGATTTGGATCTTGGTTTGAATTGGCTCCAAGGTAATACTTATAATTACCTAAAATAGTAAGATGACCATATATGTGTAGTTGCAGCTTTGCAGGGGCAATCACTATCTCTGAATTCATTCGAGAAGTGGTTGCATGAGCATTATTGCTGCCCCTACCATTGTAGGCTTCTGAAAGTGGAGTGAAGTGGATAAAAGAATTAAATAACTAATTTAATTAGTATTTGATTGTGAGGGAATAATTAACCATTTATTTATTTAAATGTTTAATTATATTAGCCAGAAGGTGTTAGGAATTAATTTAATTAATTTCAAAGGTATAGTTAGAATAAAATTATTTAATTCTAAAGGGTGAGAATGTGACTTAGGGAATAGAATTAATATAATTAATTCTAGAAGGGGGTATTTAATTGATGGAATTAGTTTAATTAATTACAAAGCGTTATGTTGTGGAAATATAGAATTAATTTAATTAATTCTAACTGAATATAAGAGGGATAGAAATATGTATGTATTTTTAGGGAGTCTACATGAGAAAGATGCAATTTGATTTCCAATTTACAAGAATTTTACTTAGTGATTGAACTAGCCAGAAATAGTAAAAGGGAAAGGATTGTTGAAAAAAATTTCACAAATAGATCCAAGAATTACTACCTTCCAAGTGGATCAATATAAACTCCCTCATGATACATAATATGAGCATATCATGTATTTGATAATGTATGGAAATTTTCCTTCTAAATTAAACAAAGTTCAAAGGATATCTTTAAAGATCAAAAAAATGTGGTATATAATGAAGAAAGGAATTCTCTATAGAATAAATTACCATAGGATTTACCTTATATGTGTATCCAAAAGTGAGGAGAATCATATTATGTCCAATTTATATGAAAATTTAGAGAGAAGTTATTCTTCAGGGGATATTATTGCTCATAATATACTCAAAACAAGATATTAATAGCCTACCATTTTCAATGATGCTCACAATCATGTGAGAACATGCCACTGATGCTATTTTTTGTAAAAATAGATAAACATGCAACAACTTCTCTACAACTAATCATTAATATAATACCCTTTTCTCATTGTGGACTATATTTTATAGTATTTTTTAATCCAATTTCTTATAAGAATCACAAGTTTATTTTGGCAACCACCTATTATTACAAAAGATGAGAAGAAGTTGTTGCCAAAAAAAGGGTACAACTAAGAAAGTTATTTTTCTTGATAATGACATCCTCATGGGGTTTGGTTTTTCATTCTCTCTTGTATGTGACAAAGGATCAACATTTCAGTCTGCTAAATTTACAGAAGGGGCTTATGATCACTAATTACACTAAAGTTTTCTTCAAAATACTACCCCAAGGTAATGGATTGGCATAATCTACAAATAAGAACCTTCTCAATGTTATAAAAAAATACATCCCTGGACAAGCCAAGCTCATGGAATTTACTTATCAAAATTTCATTATAGGCAATCGAAACCATAGTTAAAACAAATCTAAAAATATCACCATATTTTCTATTTTAGAGATAAGAACCAATGTTTCCCATTACACTACATATAATAATGCATCATTTCTTTTTTGATTACATGGATGGAGGTGATGAAATTAAAAATGGAGTTTTTAACTTGATACGATTATAAGAAACTAGGGGTAAAACACTTAAGAGTTACAATAAACATCAGGAAGTTGTCAAATGTTGGTTTGAAAAAATAGAACAAGTGAAATCTTTTAGATATGGATATTTAGTCCTATTTTGGGACAAGGTGCATGAAAAAAAGAGATGGAACTCAATTTTTGATCCTCTATGGACTAGTCCTTAAAAAATTATAGATCTATTGGGAAACAACACCTTCATACTCAAAAATTTAAAGAGGTTGTTTTACTTTTACTAATTAATATTCAACACTTGAAGCATTAATTCATGGTTTCACAATCATATATCTCCTTTGATTAATTAGAAAATTATATAGACTAGGATTAGTTTACTACTTTCCTAGATTAATTTCATGTTTTCAATAAATTGGAAGTGTTTGTTAAGAGTTTTGCTCCCCATGCAAGACTACAAAAAATGGAAACAATTAAATGGAATATTTCAAAAGAGTGAATAAAATAAGAGTTGAAAGTTGTTTGGTGATTTTTGGGTTTTCAAATAACCTAAAAATGTTTCTTATGCTAAAATTTCAGAACTGTTACTCTAATTATCTGGGGTTTGTAATAATTATTATACCTAAGAGAGTTATAGAATACATCTTCAACTTTTAAAAAAATTGAAAAATGGATGAAAGAATGGTCTTGACTTCTTATATATGGTAGCATCATTATCATGAAGGTCCAAACTAGTTCCTAACCCCTCAAACTATTTTAAAACAAAGGAGAAAGAGAAAATGATCTAAAAACCAAAAGTGAATCTTCTCTTGATATAAAACAAAATAAAGTCTTAAAAATATCCTTATAGGGGTGATTCAAGAAATCTTTATTAGGGGTATGGATGTTTGGTTGGAAATGGAGCAAGGATTTGAGTGTATCCACGAGTATATTTTTCAAGGCTATGGATGCCTAGTTGGCAGCAGAGGAATGCTTAAAAACATCTATGTGATGGAATTGTAGGTTTAACAAGTTTTTTACTATCCAATTTAAATTTTTTAAAAAGGAATAATTTATGCACATGAACACAGATGTTTACTCTTGAAAGTAATTTAACTTAGTATATCAAAAGTAAAAACAGTAGGATTTTTTAATAACATGCATGAGTAATCATTTTTTTGGTATAACACTTTCCTTGAGAAACTAAGAAACTTGAAATTCTAAATTCTAAAAACTTTTAGAGTGATTTCCATGTAGCACACACCATTTTTTGTATCCAATACAAACCCATTCTCATTTTGGAAAGAAAATGGAACCCCATTTTTAAATTAGTTATAAAACTTAGATTTTTAAGCTTTAAAGTGATATTTGAAGAGTACTAAATTTTGGAAATGTTTTATAGATTTTAAAAAACAAGTGATAATAACTTTTAACATGAATAATAAAGCCTTTGATCTTCATCTCTAATTTAATCATGATAAATAGCAGTTTTTTCAATAAAAACTCATAGTTATACTTGCCTATGATTTTAAAATACTTTTAAAAGGATCATTTCATGTTGTTCATGGTTTAAGTTATTTCAAATGATAAAATCATAATTTTATATATTTAAAAGGAATTTCAAATTTTGTTTTAGAATTGATCATGTGTGTAGGGAAAAACAAGAGAAAATGTAGAAGTTTTCCATTTTTTGAATCAAAAATGGCTTCACAAGGTCCACTTGACATTTAGGTCCTTCAATTTCCATTAGCTTAAAACCATCAACTTAAAAACCAGTGATCTAACTTTTTAGTAGGTTAGAATTACAGTGATTTAATAAAATTATCCCCAAGTACACAAATTATCAATCAGGTTTTGATAAAGACTTGGGTACAAATAAAAATTGTAATTAATTAGAAAATTCCAAACACCAATGGAAGAAAAGGGTCAATGATCGGAAAGCTGAGAGTACGAGAGTTGAAGGTCTATAGCAAGAAAGTGAAATAATTAAGGACAAGTGGTGGAGATTGATGGTGAGGAAGACACATAAATGAAATTTTTAAGACTCTATGTTGAGTGGTAGAGTCTATGATTGACATGTCTCAAGGATTAATACATTATAGGATACAGAAATCCAGGTCTCAAACCTTGTAGGAAGAAGTCACACTAATTGAAGCCACATGTCAAGGATCGGTACACTATAGTGTATGGGAGTCAAATCCAAATTTTTTAAGGTTTAATATGAGTGATGACACTAGGATTGATGTCATGTTTCTCGAATTGGTGCACATAACAAATTCAAGGTAGAAGCCAAAATTTAAAACTTAAATTACAAGGTTCTTCATCAAGTTTTGGAATAATCCACAAAATACAAGGAGACCCACGAGACTAAGCAAGAAGCCATGGATAAAGGAGGAAAGTTTCATAAGACTGTAAAGAACAGCGGTAGACATAAAAGCCTCTGAATATAGGAGAAAGCTGTGGAAGCCTACACAAAGATGCAGATCAAAGAAAGATAGAAATAGAGTAAGGCGTAAAGCTGACAGAGTCATGACCAAAAGAAGTGTCTTTTGGATTATTTTGTAAGAAATATATTTATTGTACTTAATCCAATGTATATGATGTACCACATGAGATAATATATGTGTGCCACAAATGAGAAATATATAAGATATAGAGAATAAAGAGAATTTTTATGTGTATATGAGACTAATGTAATCTATTTTGAGATATGAATAAAGACTAGATGTTTGGAGCAAAGCAGTTATGTGATTTTACATTCTTTTTGTTCATCAATTAGATTTAGTTTACTCTTTCCCTTGCACATCCTTAACAAAAGGAAAAATTCTTAACCCTCACACTGTTGTTGAGGCTTAAGGTCAACATTTGGTGTCTGATCCCAGGTTCCTTTTGTTAGTCAGATGTCCAGAAAAATTTCACCACCAGGATATTGGAAACCAGCACTGATAGAAATTGAGGATTGGTGGGAAAATCAAATTAATATATTTGTCAAAGGAGAAGAAAAGAGACTCAAAGCATCATACAAAGAAATTGAGGCAGAAGTATTTAGAGAATATGAAGAGGAATTTTGGTCTCAATTCCCACATTTATTGTGGCCTTGCATATTGGCACATGCTAAAAGAATAGAGTGGTCGTGGTACATTTGAGAAATCCTTTTGAGTGGACTCAGGAAAAATTAAATATACTCAGAAACCTTGATGAACCCTAGACTAGAGAAATTGATTACTAGTTTGAGACCACATTAGATTCTTATATAATTACTTGGGCCATACAAGGTTGGACCATATTTGATTATAAGAAAGTGAAGTTCTAAATGGATATAAAGAGGAAATTTTCAAACAAATTCCATTTTTAATCAAGTATTTTACTGGTAGAAAAAGGACTAATTAGAAGCGCATGGAAAATTTCCTTTAGGGGAAGGCACCACGAGATGGTCGTACATGAAGGGGGGGTGATCCAAGAGATGTAACCAGTAAAAATAAATGGCGTGATGGTTGGGACAACAGAAATAGGACGACATGAAGGAAAAGAAAATAAATCACATAATTGACGAAAAAGAAGGATTATGTGGATTAAGAGAACTATTAACTAAAAGAAAAGAAGCAATCATAATGAGGAGGTCAGAAGAGAGAGATAGGATAGTTGCAGAGAAGAAGGAGTTAGAGAAAAAGATAGAAAAACAAAGGTTAGCAAGGGAGGAAAGGACAAAGAAGTTAAATGAAAGAAAATAAAAATTGAACAAAATTCAGAAAATAGAAAAGAAAGAAAAACCCACTTCAAGTGGAGGCCAACAATTGGCTACCCCAGAGATGGAGGTAGACACTCAGAGTCTTGCTATAATTCCCACATCAGGTGGAGACCAACAAGTTTTGGTTACCCCACAGAACCCCCTGGTAATATATTCCATAGATAATGTAATCCAAAAGTCATTATCAAAGCAAGCTATCCTAATGAGAGATTTACAATAGTTAGTAGGTAAATTAGAACCAAATTTCAAAGAGATAGTAGGAGCAGAGGCCTGGGGAGAAGAAGTTCCATTATTAATTAAAGAAAAAGGTGAAGAGGAAGAGAAATTCACCGGTATGAAAGAATTGATTGAAGAGTTTGGAGAAAAAATAAACATAATAGAGGAAAAGGATGAAGGAGAAAGTAGTTCAGAGAAACAAGATAAAGAAGAGGAAATATAAAATAAGAAAAGAAGAAGTAATGAAGGATTAGAAGAAAATTATAGATTAAGAGATGTTAAAGGAAGAAAGTTATTTGTGGAAGAAAATAATTATGAAAATATGTCAAGAAAATATGTGTCCCCCAACCACCACACGAGCCCAAAGGAGATGAACCCCCAGATCAGATGCCATTCCATGTGTCACTTCACACACCTATTCGAAAAGTAGAAAAAGGAGAAATTTTGATGGAAATATATCAACAATTGCAAGAAGAGAGTAAGAAGAGAGAAGATATTGTAAGAGAGTTAAGAGAACTATTAGGAGATCTATATTTTGATATTGAATTATCTAGAGACAAAGGGAGGAAGAGTAACTTAACAAAACCTCATAATCAATCTAAGAAAGTAAAACCCTCGAAACAACAACCAATTACTTGGCCACAACCAAATCCCCAATCAACTAGAAATATGGCTCAGAAAATTAAACTGTCAATATTTGGAAAAGACACTAAATATGTCAAGGAACACTTATTCATTTTAGATTCATATTGGAAGATAAACAACATAAAAAATAACACAACAAAGCTAGATGATTTCATAGGTACTCTGAGAGAATACACTCTTCGTTGGTGCATGAAAACAAATGCATAGGGCACTAAAAATTGGGACACAATTGAGAAGGAATTTAAGACAAAATTTATTTTTCCAGAGGCACCTTCAGAGGGAGTTAGAAAAATGAGAGAGCTTGTTCAGAAAGAAGATGAAACGGTCAAATAATTCAGCCACAAATTTAAAAATGTAACTAGAAAATTAGAAGAACCAATGATAGACAAGCAACACATTGAATGGTTTACTTCAGGACTTCTACCTTACATTAGATTGTATTTGGATGGAAAACCATTTCAAACCCTCTCAAATGCAATAGAAATGGCCATTAGGTTAGAATCTCAACCTTAGAAAAGAGGAGAGAATTCACTTAAAAAATAATTAGAAAGAGTGCAATTAAAATTAGCAACACTAAAACTCCAAAAAGAAATTTAGAGAAAATAAGATCTCAGAAATAGCATTAGACCACCAAGAAATAACATTAGACCAAAAATTTAGTGTACAGTGTGTTGTGCATAGGGCCATAGTAAAACCGACTACCCTTACTTAGAGAAAGAAAAAAGAGTTGTGGCTGTCAAACAACATTCATCAGAAAAAGCTTCCTCCAGTACCATATCTGCAGTAGAAAGAACTTGGTGTGGAATTTGTAGACTATGGGATCAACATACTCAAGATACTTTCCCCTTATTAGAAGTATCTCCCCCTACCAACCAATTAATGTATTACATAACTTTTGGATCTTATAATCATTACCACCATACCTTCCCTTCAGTTGATGCACTTGAAGATTTAAAGGAGTATAATACCCACATGGTTATGACAACTAGGAAAAACACAGGACCTACCCCCCACCTTCACAATAACAATAAACACCAACAATTACACTCCCATAGACCTCACATCCAGAAATTACTACTCCACAATATCAAAACTATCAAGGGGGACAACCTCAGTTTGGAAGCAGTTACCAAGGAAATAACTACAACCCCAACTATCAAGGATATAATGGTGGTGGATACCATGGAGGATATAGGGGAGGATACAAAGGTGAATTTAGAGGGGGATATAACAATTATCATGGAGGAAGAGGATATCAATGGAATCATGGATACCAAGGAAGAGATAACAAAAATAATTCAGGGGTTGGCTACCAAGATAGAAGACCTATGCACTGTTATAAATGTGGACAAGATGGGCATTTAGCCAGAAATTATACAGAGCCTGACCCTTGTGGATTCTACCATGAATGAGGACATGACTCATTTAGTTGTCCCAAAGCTACCCAATTTTATCGAAATGGAGGTACAAAGATAGATGCATTAGGAAGAGACGCCCAGAAGAATGTACAACACATCACTAAGATACCATGTGGGATGAGGAAGAAATAAGAGAAGATAAGGAAAAAGCATCTGCCTAAAAAAAACCAGAAAAATAAAATAAAAAGGAAGAGGCCAAAGAAAATTATTTCAAAGGGAAATATTCTAAACCAAATAAGGATCATGAAGAACCAAAATATATAGTTTCAGTAAAAACTAGAAGTGCAACTATAAAAGAACATACACCAGGAAAAAATAATATTATCAAGCTACCCACTGAGGAATATTCCTCCAGTAGTGAAGAGTGGGACTTTAAGGAAATCAAATCGGACCTGCATGATAAAGAAGTAGAGAAAATCAAGGCCATTGTTAGGAAATCACAATCCCAAGAAGAAAAAGAAAATAATTGTTTCATGGAAGATGAAATCAATTCCCCTAAAGAGATAGTAAGGTTAACTATCAAGCGTGCCCTTGTAGACAAGTTGAAACAATTTAGAAAAAAATTGGAACAAAGAAGATAATAAATTTCATGTCTAAAGGATTGAAGATGGACATAACAAGAAAAAGATAAATATATTCAGAATGCAACGAACATGGAGCAAGTCCACCATATACTTGGATGTTGACATATTCGACACTACTATTACAAAAGTGCTTCTAGATCTCGGTGCGGATGTAAACATGATGTCAAAAACTACCTAGGAGAAGTTAGGGAGACCTCCCTTAGACCCTGTTAGATATTACATTGGGTTAGCAGATGGTTCGACAAAACAATCTATAGGGGCACTGAAGAATGTAGAAGTCAATTTCATGGAAATCAAAAAGATGGTAAATTTTGAAGTTGTAGAAAATGTTTCTTTGAAACCCACATATAATGAAATTTTGTCCTTGGAGTGGTTAATTGATTGCAATGGTACTTTAAACTCAAAATAAGAATAAGTTACATTATATTCAAATGGAATTTGTGTTCACATACCATTACAATCAGGAATGAATGTCGCATGGTCTGAAGAAGTTTTTCATGACACCGAGGAAGAGGATTTTGATGACATACAAGGGATATATGCTCTAAATAGATTTACTAACATCAATAAAGAATTTAAAACAAATTCTGAGAGAGAAGTTTCAGTAAAAATTTAATCTAGGACTGAGAGCTCTTAAAATGTCATCAAGGCATGGGTACATGTTTTCCCAAAATCTAGGATAAGAAAGTTTCATTAGGCCAAAATATTACCACCCCTCGTAATCACATTAGATGATGATATCCTGGACTTTGCAAATCCTACAAATTATGTTTTATGGCCTGCACAAGAAAAATTCAAAGAATAAGATGGATATTATTCTTCCAGTGAAGAACCAGAGGATAAACCAATCAAAAGAGTATATAGACTAAGCCGTGGGGCATCCCACTGAACTCTACCAAAATACTCAGGGTTTGGGGATTTAGAAGGCTATTTGGAACAAATGGTGAGAATATTTCCTAATGAGAAAGAAAGAATGGATGCTTTAGATAATACCCTTACAATCAATTATCTTAGATGGTGGGAAACACATAAAACTAATATCTCTCATTGGAATTCTTTGACCATGTTACTAAAATCAAGATACTTAGAAATCAAAGGATACTATGCAGCTATACCTTAGTATACATGTGAAGGAGATCCAAAGAAACACATCCAAACATGTGAAAGACATTGGAAAATATGTGGAAAAAATTCTCCTCTAGTATGGACTCAATTACTCATATGGACATTAGGACCCATACCTAGATCATGGTATATGTATCAATAAATAAGAAGGGATACAAGAAGTTGGTACTAGATTGTGAAATATTTTTTTGTAGATTTAAATTCTATGATGTGGATCTTAATAGCCTTTAGGAACTACAAAAGATAAGGAAATTTATATTCTTAACTCTTGAATTTACCACAACCCGATTTTCACAAAAGAAACCCAAAAGAAATAACACCCAAATAAAGTTCCAAAGATAGATTTTTGTTTTGTAGTGGAGAAACAAAAAAAGAGAAGAAAAACCTGAAAACTTAATTTATAAAATGATAGAAGGAGAAAGATAAGTATTAAATACCAAAGTAGAAGAGGAAATATATTATTATCATCCTCAGAAATTAAGCAATGAAATATTGACATAAATGGAGATGATAATTTTGATAAGATTGGAGATTATTGGTCAGAGGAAGAAGTGGCCAAAGTAGTAGAACTTCTCCAAGAATTCCAGGATATATTCCCTAAATATTTTAAGGAATTGCGAGGTATAAAATAAGAACTTTAGAACTATGAAAATTCAAATCAAGGATGGAATCAAACCATTAAAGAAGAGGCCTTACAGATTAAACCCTAATCTAAAAGTCAAAGTGAAAACAAAAATAGACAAAATGTTAAATGTAGGAATCATCAAACCTATCGAAGACTCAGATTGGGTAAGCCCTATGGTCATCCAAAACAAGAAAACATGAGAAATTTGAATATGTGTGGATTATAGAGAGCTCAATAAAGCCTGTGTGCATGACCCATTCCCTACTCCATTCACAGAAGAGGTTCTAGAAAATGTAGCAGGAAGAGAGGTATATTCCTTCACTGATGGGTTTTCTAGTTACCATCAGGTCCGGATTGCCCCAGAAGATCAACCTAAAACCACATTTTCTACAAAATGGGGATCTTTCATGTACACTGTAATTCCTTTCGGACTAAATAATGCTCCAGTTGTATTCAATAGAATAATGATTAATGTGTTCAATAATTTATCCATGATTTCCTGGAGGTGTATCTAGATGATTGGACCATTTATGGATTATTGAAGAATCATATCCAGGTATTGAGGCTAATGTTCTAGAGATGCAGAGCACTACAAATATCCCTAAACTTGAAGAAATGCATATTTTTTACCCCATTTGGTACACTTTTGGGTCATGTGATTTGAAAAAACCCTTACTAATAGATCCAGTCAAAACTTCAGTAATTGTAAACTTACCACCCCCAAGACACAAAAATAGGTTAGGACAATTCTAGGTTACATAGGCTATCATAGAAATTTTATAAGAAACTATGCTAAAATTAGTGCACCTTTAAAAGAACTGTTGAAGAAAAGGACAAACAAACAGATAGAATGGACTAAACCATGTGCTGATGCTTTTGATATTCTCAAGGATAAAATCTTACATGCACCCATTCTAATATTTCTAGATTGGAAAGTCCCTTTCCATGTACATGTAGATGCCTCAAGCATTGCCATTGGTGCAGTTTTAACACAACCAAGAGAGAAAATGGACCATCCTATAGCCTTTGCAAGCTGCAAGTTAGCTAAAGATGAAAAAATTACTCTACTACAGAAAGAGAGGCATTAAACATGGTATATGCCTTACAAAAATTTAGACATTATCTGTTGGATACATCATTTGTCTTTTACACATACCATGATCCACTAAAATACTTACTAAATAGACCAGTACTACAAGGAAGAATATGTCATTTGATGTTGTTTCAAGAATTTGACTTTACTATTTTTGTAAAACCAAGAAAGCTGAATAATGGACTGGATTATCTATCAAGAATAGAAACATGGGAAGATGGAGGACCTATTGATGAATTCCTTGGAGCACATCTATTTAGAGTTAAGGCCATTCCAAAAGAGTTTTATGACATAGCACAACTATTGGCTACGGGAGAATTTCCAAGTGATTATACCAAGTAACAAATTAAGAACTTACTAAGCCAAGATTTTCCCTTCACCTTAATCCAAGGACAGTTATATAAGAAAGGATAGTATGATGTCCTTATAAGGGTTACTCTAGAACATGAACGAAAGAACATATTAACATAATCTCATGAAGGCATAGCCATTGGACACAATGGAGGATAACAAACAGCTAAGAAAGTAATGATAGAAAGACTATGGTGGCCTACACTATTCAAGGATGTACACAAGAATGCAAGGTCTTGTGATATATGTCAGCGGGTTGGAAAACCAAATGCAAGAGATGAAATTCCTCTAAGACCAGTCCTAGCACTAGCCCCATTTGAGAAATGGGCCATATATTTCATTAGACCTATCAAACCAGCTGCAAAACATTCTTAGGATAGATTTATCATTACAAGGACAAAATACCTGACAAGATGGGCAGAATCCATTCCAACCAAAGACTGTAATGCAAAGAAAACAACAAGATTTATCTATGAACATATTATCACTCGGTTTGGATGTCCCCTAAGCATTACAAGCGATCAAGGAAAACATTTTGTAAATTCTACTGTTAAGGAGATGTTAGAACACTTTTTGATAAATCATAACCACAACACACCATATCATCCACAATCCAATTGGAAAGTTGAAGCATTCAACAAGGTCTTGTAAAAGGTTCTCATAAAAATATGCTGACTACAAAAATTATATTAGGACCTAAAGCTACCAGCGGAACTATGCGCTTACCACACTACATAAAAAATACTGACCAAATATTCCCCATTTCCATTGGTATATGAACTTAAAGTCGTGATATCCATGGAATTCATACTTCCAAGTTTAAAAGTGGCAATAAAATTTAGATTGAATTAAGACTCTTCAATACATGAAAGACTCATTGAATTAGAGAAATTGGATCAAGAAAATTATAGTAGCTTATAATCAAACTTAGGAGAAAAGGAGACAGAAAGTAGGGCATGACCACCATATCAAAAGGAAGGAATTTGACATATAGAACCAAGTACTACTATATGATAGCAAATGGAAGGAGTTTTGGAAGCTCAAATTTCCATGGCTAGGACCTTATATCATTAAGGATATACTAGCATTAGGAGCTACAAAACTTCATACATTACAACACAAAGAACTGTTGGGCTACATCAATGGAGGGCGGCTGAAAAAATATCATAATTAAGAAAAAAGGGACCAAAAAGAAATCTGGCCTATATAAAAACTGGTAATTCATCAGATAGAATGACGGGTAGGATGAAAAATCGCAAGGGCATCCTCACTCTAACAAAAACAAGTCAATCAGGAAAGAAACCACAATAAACAAAAAAAAATATGAGGAGGGAAAAATACATGTGGAATAAAGATAAACATGCGGATGGAAGGATAAACATGTAACAAAGGAAAATCCGTGGAGGGGAAAATACCCGCATAGTAAATGAAAAAAACCATGGAGAAAAAAAATAACCGCTATCATAAAAAAATCAGCAAAAGGAAGGACACCCGCACAACAAATAAAAAACCATGTAAATCATGATCAAGTTAAAAAAGGAATAAGATATCTGCAGAGGTAAGGAGCCGCGTAGCACAAAAAATAAATCTAAAAACTAAAGATACATGAAGATACATTGGAAACTAAAGCCAACATATTTTTTTGCCAAAAGAACAATAAATGTGGTATGTAGACATTAACAAGATATAAAACATCAAACACTAAGGGAATACCAGAAAAATGAGAGAATAGAAAAAGAAAGAAAATGAAAAACAACATCATGAAGGAAAAAACTAGGACATGAAAAAAAATCATTTCTGAAGATGGACACTCCTGTCATTATTGCATAAGAAGAGCTTCCACAACCTAAGTTCTAGAGACATTCAATAAATTCCACTAAACATGATCCAATGGGATAATTCTCACATATTCCCTTAAAATTTGTACATACATGCGACCTTAAAAATTATATCCATTCCCAAATTGTAGAGTACGATCACACAAGGTTAGAAGTACATAGACATTTGCTTCTTTAAGAGATTCCTACCACTAGAGAACAAGAATATAAAAAAACTACAAAATTGATAGGTGAGATAAAAATATATGCATGGAGCCGCATCCCTTCTTTTGTTAATTCCAAAAATGTGATTAGGGATATCCTTAGTTGATTACATAACAAAATTCTATATCTGGATCAGCCATATCAAATTGATATAGAAGTAATTGCAAGGGTTACAGGACTATTAGCAAGATGGTGCTCATAAATAACAAAGAAGAAGACCCCTATGAAAGATACAACATGGGTGATGGGTGTAACCAAGACCAAAAGAGGAGTACGAATTGTAGACATGAAAAATAATTCCCTCAGGTACGCCTCCAAGGCCATTTGTCTCAAAATTTATCATACAAATCCTGAATATGGAGCTCATGTACCCAGTGCCTAAATTGCCCTAGATATGGTAACTTCACACTCTTAATACAATATATGTGAACTAATCACTTCAAAATTTCATGAGAATACTAGAAATATCAAGGAAGGAAAATATACATTCTACTATGGGACTATTTTATTGTGTCTAACCATGTATTTCACCAAAACCCTCCCAGCTTGAGCAGAACCAGTCTAATAGAAGTTAGATACACCTATTGTAGAACAAATATTTGAGCACATGAATAAAATGGACCAAATACATCAAATTAGATCAATGATAGGCTGAATAAAAAACATTAGATAGATAGTAGAAAAACAAGCAAGGGTGTCAGAAAAAATAGTGGCAAGATGAAAATGAAGTGATATTCATTACAGACATAGATTATACCTATATCAGACCATTCATTCCACACATTTCACATGTATCCCCACTACCCTATGAAGCATTAGATTAATTAGTGGCTACAACAATTGAAGTAATAATAATTTCTTCCAGTGGACCTGTACGCACCCAAAATTACATGTGCTACATTTTCGAAAAACGGTTACAAAATTCCCCAATGATGATTCATGTCCTTTCAGTATGTGTTTGAGTTTCAGAGCTTATTCGTAGTGTATATTTATAGCCTAGATATTTGTACTTAGATTTTCCAAGATTTCTTCCATCTTCTCATTCCTTTTTGTGCATGTTTTGGCCTTCATTGTCAAAACCACCTCCCTTCCTAGGTGGTGGTTTTGTAACAACTACCCAGGAATGGCGGCAATTTTGTGACCGCTACCTAGGATAGGGTGGTGGTTCTGCGATCGTCACCCTGCCCATGGCGGCAATTCTACATGTTTTTCCCATAACCTTTCATGTTTGATTTAAACACACAATGCTTCATGTAACTTGACTTCCAAGGTGCATTTGTGAACCAAATTGCCTAAAATAGTCTTGATTGCATGGTATTCTTTCCCTCTTCTATTTTTAAATAGATTTAATTAGTTTGAAATGCCTCTTCACCCAATGATTTTTCACTCTAAAGCTTCCTTGTGCATTAAGGCACATCCTATCCCATTCCTATATATTCAATGCTTGTATTCAAGAAAAATCCCTAAGAATTTTGTGTATCTTGCATAGTATTGCTACAACAATCCTGCTGGAAATTGCATAGCCAAGATTTGTTCACTTGTGTTATCTCTCTTCTACTTGCATTGCAACTAGATTTTCCTTCAAGCTGTCATTTCTCAAACGCCTTCTCCTACTACTACATTTACATTCCTAATTCCTTGGACTCATATGGACACATAGAGAAAGAAAGGATAAACTGAGGTGAAAAGCACAGATACAACCAGATTTTCCAAAGCTCTTGCTTATCCAAGTTTGATTTATTTCTTTATTTTGCTTCATTTGTTTGAATTATTAATTATGAATTTATTCATTTCAAATCAATATCAAATAGAGTAGTGAAATTATTTCATTTCAATTAATCAAGCTATTGAAAATAGGTCAAAATAATTAGAAAGCTTGCTCTTCAACATTACCAGGGAATTTGTAGGGAACAATAGCTTCTTTGAAGCTGTGATTTGTTCTCTACCTCTGAGGTAGGGTTAAGGGTTTTGATTGAATTAGTTAGTTGTTTTAAATTTAGATTCACATACTTTCACAAGTAATTAGCTACATCCGGTTGATTATTTGTATTAGATTTCATTTATTAGATTAAAATCATTGTTTAAACTACCAGAAAAGACAAAAAAAATATTTACTTTCACTAGATTAGTTGTTTTCATTGTTTTGTTCAAATATACTGTGAAAATACCAAAAACATAGTTTAGATTTCCTTTGAAAGTTAGATTTCTTTGTCAAATCAATTCAACTCCATTTTACATTACCATCAAAGGTCCACAACAAGAGAAAAATTTCAGTTGTGATTCATTTTTCCCACAACCCAACGGACCTGAGTTGTTGACCGACATTGATACGGGCTTACGCATGCTTGTTCTAAAAAGACTTCCTAGGTATTCTGACAAGATAGAAAAGTTAAACACATTAAACATTACATCTGATCAAGCCTACGATTATCAGACTACTCCGGGAAATAGGGCTTGATTACGTATATGACCATACAGAGACCACAACCTCCATGAGTTCATGGTTGTGATCCCTAGGTTCCATAGCCCAATGAGCCTACTGACCAATCAAATATCGACACTGGTTTATGTGCACTAGTTTTTAGATCATCCCCACTTCCACCTAACATTATTGCATATCTTTCCATGTTAAATATAGTAGTTGAACAGGATAAGGATTTCTGGACTAGACTGAAGAACCTCCCATAGACCTCACAGCTTCAATATGCCTCTCTTTTTTTTCACTTATATGACCTTGTCTAGAAATATATTTGAGAAGTGCGTAGGCTATTTCCCATGTGTTCCAAAACTAGTAGACATTATCTCGGCGGAGCTCAATATTGACTGGAGCCTCTAAGTAGCCATTCTATCAGACCATTCCATTACAACAGTTCAGGTTAGGGAGGATCTATTTTACTTAGACATGCAAATCCTGATATTGCGTGTTGAAGACATTATGTTGCTTCAATAGCTTGTTTATCGCTACCACACACACATCCATTTCCATTCCACACTGGCTGTCCCGGCATGACCTCGGGAGGTTGGGTGTGAAAGAAGGTCACGTGTTTATTTTATTTCATACAAATTGGTGAGCCCAACATGAAGATCTAGTCTCTTTTTATATCCATTTTCTTTTTACATATTCCTCTTTCCCATTATTCTAAGGGTATTCTTATACCCCCTGACTATGTCGGGATATGACGAATATGCCTAACATATTCTAGGTCTTGGAGCATATAACTATCACATGGGTAGAAAACAATAGTCACCCTCACTTTCTACATGGGAAAACAATTATTCAAGTGTCCATCTTCAAAATCCTCCTCCACAAGGGACCAATGTTGGTTCATCCATATGGATTGAGGAGCTAGACCAAATCACAAAGACACGTCCTCCTGACCAATCAATCTCTAACAACATGAATTTTTCTAGAGATACAGACTCATCTCCTCAAGTATTATTCAGATAGCCCATTAGTATGCAGTCTAATCAACTCCCACATTTGGATGAGGAATATTTGGCACATTATGCTAGAAGTGAGCAGTGCTTTCAAAACATAATGAATCAACCTCTTGATAGGCTACAAGGACATAATGATGTCTTGCTTCAAAATAACAATACTACATTGCCACCAACAAGAAACATTTGTAATGAGGGGTGGTCTAATAATGAGAAATTCATAGCAAGATATCACATTCTTCAATAGCCTACAAATGTCCATAGTATGTGCCAAATAAAAACACAACTCCATCAGTGGGTGAATTCATCTCAGCATTAGTGGATAAAGTTAGAGAACTGGAAATTGCCCAAAATACTCAAACATCATATACTAGGCAAGGAAATATTCCTCCTTATCAGCAAAGCTATGCCCAAGTGCATATTACGAAAACTCCTCCAGTTTACATGGGAACTCCAAGATTGAGGGATTTTCTAACTGGGACAAGCACCTTCGGTATGCCCCCCATGCCATATGTGGATACCTACAACAGGAACGATTCAGAAGTGTGTTCTCAAACACCATGCCATCTGGAATGCAACGTTTCCTGGCTTTTTTCCTTCAAATATGTATCAAAACTGTCAACCCCCTTACCTTCTTGTGTATTCTAAGTCACCACAGGGGGATATGTACACTTACCCAAGCCCATATGGTCAGCCACAGGGGATGCCTTATGCCCCAATGAATGTATATGTTGCATCATTTTAACAACTGATACAACCTCCACCTCCCTAATAAGGATCTTCAATGGTTAAGACATACGCAATGGGGACCTATTCCGAATACCTTAAGGATCCTCTTAATTTCTCCATATAGATTGTCATGCTCTCGAGACCCTTACCAGATCTTCCAAAATTCCAAGGGGATTGTGATCCTAATGCACACATGAAATCCTACACAACTTCCATTTGAGATCTGCTCCTGTGGGATGTAGTTGTCATAAAAATATTCCCTATGAATTTAGAAGGTATCACTATCAAATGGTATTACAGGATACCATAGGATTTAATACATTCCTTCAAGTAACTCATGTCATAGTTTATCAAGGATTTTGATATGAACAAGATTCTAAGGACATGAATCAGATAATTCCTTTATATCAAATAAGAGCACAATGAATCTTCTTCCCATTTCATCCAAACATGGCGGTAGGTCCTCTATTCCTTTGCAAGTTCTCTAAACATGGATCATACAGAACTCTATGATCTATTCCTTCACTCCCTTAATGGGTAAATAAAGGAAGAAGTTCAAAATTTCCCACTAAGGAGCTATGAAGAAGTATTTTAGGGTTCTCTTTGAAGTGATCAAGAAGCTATAGATAGTGGGTGCAAGACCTACAGAACAAACGGGAGGTTAGCCACTCTCAACCAAGGTAACTCTGGTTATCTCAATAATACGAACAATAATCAGGGATCGAAGGTCCTCAACATGAATTGTGGGGTTATAAATGACGGTGTTACCGATCAGCCAAAGAAACCAAATGTTATTAGCACACCCAATATAAGCACTAACAACAACACAAATGGCAATAACCAAAGAAATAATAATTTTGTTGCAATAATCAATGTTGTTGACTTTAATCATCCTCAATAGTAAAAACAACCAAAACAAGTGCAGACCCAAGGTCCTAGTCAATATCCAAGTGGGTATCCAAACTAATTCCAAAATCAGGGGCAAGGGTTCCCAAATTTTAATGATAACAATCAGCAGTTGAACAATGATCAGAATTTTAGACCACAATAGAATGCAAACCAAAGACTTTGGGATTACAATCCTGATTTTTACTGTGGTTTTCATAGGATTCATGGGCATGACACAAGAATGTGTCGCGATTGTAAAAAAATTCTACAATGTTTTCCAGAAAACTAGAGATAACTCTCTGTAGATATGTTTCTAGCAAATCCGACAACGCCAACACAAAACACATTTACAGGGTCAGTTTCTCCTCAGAACACATCACTTAGGATATTTAATGATCCTCTCCCCACACACCCTAAGGATGGTAAGCTTCATCCCCATGGTTTGAACAAGGGAAATTTTGTGGGGGCCAACAATCATGAAGCATGGACTTCTTCAAATATGCTAGTGGTACCTCCTTTGGATGCTCGATAACAAACAAAAGTTGTGGGCCTTGTAGAATTAGGGATTGAGCCTCAAGTAAATGATATGACCAGAGCTCGAGATTATTCATCGCAGCCCACACCCATTTATCCATCAATATCAGACAACATTTGGCAAACACTTACAAATCCGATAGGGGCCTATGATTTAATCAATAACTTAATAGACCTTTTCTCACATTTCCTTCTTAGATTTTCTGAAGAAATCCCACACTCATAGAGATGCTTTGTTATAAGTGTTGGGTCTGGTTCATTTGATCAACGTTACTCCTCCAGAAGTACAAGTAAACCACGTAGACTTTGACATCTACCCTCCTAGGAAACCAAAGAGGGATGTTGGATTTGTGTTCGACATCATTAAAATGCTAACGGATGCCAAAATTGCACGTAGAGGTGACCCAACCTTTCATTTATAAGTATGGATCTACAATAACTACGTTAAACTTGCAATGGTTGATAATGGGGCATAAGTCAACATAGTCCCCTTCACTTTTCTCTAAAAACTAGGATATGGAGAAACAAATTGTTCCTCAACACAAAATATGATGAGGGGTTATGATAACCTCAAACCAACTTTAATAGGGACCATAGTTTTACTTGTTACCTTAGGACCCAAGACAGTTCTCACTGAGTTCTATATTATAGATCGGGAAACCAACTATAATATGATTCTTTGTCATCCATGGATACATTGCATGAAGGTGATTCCCTCCACATTATTTTAGGAAGTAAGTTTCCTACATCTAGGGAAGGTCTTCATGGCATAAGGTGACCCGAAGCCTTTCGATATACACCTAGAAAATTTGAAGAAGAGACCAGGATTCCATTCTGAGTTTGAGATTCCAACAAACTGACTTAACAAACTAGTTGGTTCAAAACCAGAAAAAAATTGGTTCCCACAACATAGTTATAAGTCACAGGCTTGATTGAGGGAATTCTTGTGGTCAAGGAAGAAACCATCATCATAGATACAATATCATTACAAACCATGGAAAATATTGTCAAGTTGTTGAACAAAGGTCTACCCATTCTCCTTCCATTTTATTCTATGGGCATAGGACATGCCATAGGACTCAGCTGGATGAATTTTGTATGGTAGAAGTAATAGAAGCAAAGGAAGAATATACAAAGAGTGATCCAACATCCATTTTCCTGAGTAACTATTGTACTCTCCATTTTTATGGAGCCAAATTTTATTTTGGCATTGGGGCAGGTGTGATCCTTACTTCTCCTGAGTGAAGGCTTATTTCATTCACCTTGAAGTTAAACTTCAAGTGTAAAAACAACGGGGCTTAATATGAAGACCTCCTTCTTGATATCACTGTGGCCAAAAGGATGGGTGTTGGTAACATTATAGTGTTAGGTGATTCACAACTAGTTACAAATCAAGTTTCTAAGGTATATGGGATTAGGGTCAAACATCTACAACTCTATAAAACAACAGCTTAATCTAAAAAATGGTTTTAACTTCATATCAATTGAAGCAATTCAACAAGAGTAAAACCTTATTATGGATTCAATAGAAAAAATTTCTTCTCATTTCAATCCAAGCCATGAGTTGGAAGATACAAGCTTCACGATATCAGTTCATGTTGAACCTTTGGTTCAAAAAATACCGGTAGCTCCGATGTTGACATACATAGAAGCTGAGAATAAGACTATTATCCTAAACCACGTTAAAAATGATGAAGAAACTCTTGGGTATTTAAACTCTTATGCAGTGTTACATATTTCTCATCATAAGGTTGACCTTTCCTTTATCCCACATTCTTCTTCCTACTTTAGAAATCCCATGGAGTCTTCCTCTAGGGACGGTCTTGAAATTTATGAGGTAGGGGAAGAGGGGGACTTTGAGCTACTTCCATCCCCACCTAAGTATGAGGAGGGTAATGCCTCCTTGATTAAAGTAATGATTGATATAAACATAGGGATAGAGGAAGAGCCAAAAATTCTAAAGCTAGGATCTTCTCTAATAACAAAAGAGATAAAAATACACACACAAATTCTCAAAGAACACTCAAATTTTTCACATTTAATTACATGGAGATGATGGGAATTGCTCTTGACATTGTATTCCATAATTTCATCACCAAGCTGGATGCTAAACCGATTAAGAAAAATTAAAGGCCTACGAAGCCAAAGGTGGATATCAAGGTAAAAGAAGAAGTGATGAAACTCTTGCAAGTAGAGTTCATCAAACCGGTTTACTACTCATAGTGGGTATCCAACATCATCCTTGTTCTTAAAAATAATGGAAAGATCCACATTTTATTGACTTTCGAGACATTAACAAAGTGTGTCCTAAGGACGATTTCCCATTTCCCTCCATTGATGTTATTGTTGACACAAGAGGTGGTTATGAGTTGTTGTCTCTCCTGGATGGGTTTTTAGGATACAACCAAATTAGGATTTTTAAGGAAGATCAAACAAAGACAACTTTCATCACTCCTTGGGGAACTTATTTCTACTCAGTCATATCATCTGGGCTGAATAATACTAGTGCAACTTACCAACATTCCATGACAAATATTTTCCATTATCTTTTCCACAAGATTGTGGATTCTTACATTGATGACCTCCTAGCCAAGGCTAGAAAATGGTGTGATCATCCTAAGGTGATTTGTATCATTCTCTCTCTATTAATCAAATACGACATCACGCTAAATCTAGATAAATGTTTATTTAGTGTAACAGGAGGTAAGTTGTTGGGATACATCATAACTTCATGAGGTATTGATGTAGATCCAACCAATATCTGAGCAGTGCTAGGAATGATTTCACTTTCAGACAAGTCTAAAATTAGATATTTTCTTGGAAAACTTGATGCAATTCAAAGGTTTATCCTTGATCTAACCTTTTTTATTCACTCGATCAACAATTTATTAAAAAATGATTGTTACATTGATTAGACAGAAGAGTGCAATAAGGCATTTGATTCGGTAAAATGGTTCTTACTATCTCCTCCCACACTCATGCCACCTAAATCAGATCGCCCCTTAATTCTATATTCATGAGCTATGGATGTCTCATTAGCTTGCATGTTAGCTCAAGAGGATGATGATAAACAAGAACGTGCAATATATTTTATCATTCAAACATTACTTGACTATGAGACAAGTTACACACACGAAGAAAAGGAATTACTTGTGATATTCCTCGTAATAAAATTCTTAAGACATTACATTCTTAGTTAGGAAATAAGATGCATTGTTAAAATGGATCATCTACAAACGTTTCTCACACAAGGGTCCTTATCTAAGAAAGTTATATGATTCATAACTCTGATGGGAAATTTTGAACTGACATTTGTTATTCAAAAGTCCTTCAAAGGAAAAATCATTGCGGACTATTTGGATGATAACCCATTAGATGGAGGCAATCTAGTAAATTTGGACTTCCCTGACAAATGTGTGTATTTTTTTGAAATTCAAGCCTCCCATTTCTGATTTTTCATGGTATTCTGATATCATTAATTTTATTATGGATCATATGTACCCTAAAGGGGCAACATCACAATAAAGAATACATCTATGGGTTATAGCCTCTAAGTACGTTATCTTGGAACATGTGTTCTATTGTAGAGCCTTTGATGTAATGTTGTTAAGATGTGTTGATGAAGAAGAATCCGATAAGATTCTTTATGAATCGTATAGTGGAGTATGTGGAGGTCACTTTGGAGGCCATGCCACTGCTCGAAAGATACATCGAATGGGATACTTTTGGCCCAAGTTATAACATGATGTGGTTGATTTTGTAAGTGTCATAAATGCCAAGATTTCTCCCATGAGATCCACATACGAGCATCGTCTCTACAACCGATTGCGAAACCATGGAAATTTTCAACGTGGGGCCTAGATTTGATAGGGAAGTTATCTCTCTCATCAACCAATGGCCATAATTTTATAATCATGGCCATAGAATATTTCACAAAGTTGGTAGAGGCCATGCCTCTTACCATTGTACCAGGTTCTGTTATTACAAATTTTATCCTGAACTAGATCATTTGTAAGTACGGTGTCCTGCAGGTCAATATCTCTGATAATGGAACATTTTTCAAGAATAAGGAAGTGCATGAATTGTGTGAAAAATTTAAGATAAATCATCACACAGCTTCCCTATATTATCCTCAAGCTAATAGATAGGATGAGGCCATGAACAAGACACTAAAATCCATTCTCCTCAAAACTGTTAAGGAGAATAAAAGAGATTGGCACCTAAAGTTGTTCCCATCTTTATGAGCTTATTGGACATCGATCAGAATGCCAATGGGACCAAACCCCTTTTCTTTTGTATTTAGTGCAGAATTGCTTTTACCACTTGAGGTTGAAATACCTAGTCTCGACATTTCATTACAGGGAATTTTGGGAGAAGAATCCTATCAATAGGTGTGACTCTCTCAATTAGAAATCTTATATGAAGCTAGGATCAATGCCAAACAACAACATAGAGCTTATGTTGACCAGATGTTCCAGCAGTATAACAATAAGGTCTACGAACGTTAAATATGTGAGGGAGATCTGGTATTAAGACTTGACACCTAGATAGACAAAAATACTAGCAAAGGTAGGAATTTTAGGCCCAAGTGGTTGGGTCCATATTGAGTAATATAAGACTATAAAAATGGAGCATTTCACCTATGTATGTTAGAGGGTGAAGATTTTAGTGAATTTGTCAACTCTCTTCACCTGAAGAGGTATTACGCATGATTCACCTGCATTTCCACATGTACATTACTACATTGGCATCACATTTTCATCTACCACTCCATTTTATAATTGTGTAGTCAAGGGACTTATTCTTATAGAAATTCCTTAAAAATTCTAAAAATATTGGCAAAACATTCAAATCCTCATGGTATCATCAATTTTTTCCAAATCATTTCATCAGTTCAAACAAGATAAGAAAATATTTGACAGTAACCATAACAAGGCCTGCAAACTTGGTTCCACCTGTATTTTTTTCTAGATTAGGTGTCTTTTCCTACGGTATTTTCTAGAAACTTCATGGTGTCACATCTATCCCATATACATCCCTCTCGAAATAATAATATTCTAAAAAAATTTCCTAGATAAATATGTCAAAAACAAATCAACAGAAAAATTTTATTTTGCACATTTCTTTTCCCTACCAACCTTCGGTGTTGAACTTGCATCTCTTACTAGTGGCGTAGGGTTGAAAAAGGAGAGAGTTTCCCTTACTCGCCTATGCATTATCCATGGTGATGAGCCCATAATTTATACTAGTAGTATGGGGCAAGGTGTAGGGTTTCTCTTTGATAAACTAGAAAGTTAAAGGCATTTCATTCAGATATTGTGAAATCATAAATCAAGAACAAAGTGAGTTAGATGTCAAGAATTTAAAATATTTTAAAACCTCAAAACCATATTTTTTCAACCAAGTGGCCATCTACAAATTTAATTCTAGATAAAATGGAAAGTAATTCACATTTTAAACTATGTAGCAAACTTGTGAAGAATGAGATTGTAGGTTCTCAATTTGGTTTTTGCCAAATCCTTGTATTTCTCTCATTATTACCATTCAACAAATATTTGTAACTTGCACCCCATCTGGCTCTTAGTGTTTATCCCTCACATATTACTGGTTGTGTGGGGTTAGGAGTGGGGCAAGTTCATCCTTCTATCATATCACTCTTTCATCACATTTTTCCAAAATAATATGAATTATCAAAAATTACTTAGAGAAACTAAATTTCAGCATTACAGTGCATTTGTATTATCATATATCAATGTTACAAAACATAAACATAAATAATTCTATTAGCATTCATATCCACTCCATCCATTCTGAAAAGCATACAAAATTAGAAGTTCTAAACATCTAGAGTACACATGTGAAGTGAGCCAAGAAGAATTCAACTCAGATACAATGACTTACTGAACCAAAAAGAATATTTTGTATATATATCATAATAAATCAAGTTTGTGTACAATGTCATCATGCACTAGGTGTGGTAAAAACACTCACAATGAGCCCAAAATATACAAAAAAAATTGTATAAATGCCTAAAAAAATGGTAAATAAGAAATAAAAGGCCCACTGTCCTATTAATCCCTATGGGATCCCTTAGATAGTGCACGGTTGCATCCAAGACTCTTACTACAGCTATAACATCAAGAATTAACTGAATGGTGGGAGTGCTCATGATGCTATCCACTGGGTATGGTCTCACTACGAGAATGGATTGGCCTCATCAATATCTCAGTTGTGTTGTATGCAGAAACCTGAGTATGGAGAGAATTCATGATCTTTGTTTCCCTCTTGATAGGTGCAAACACGTTAGTGTGTCTGTCAGCTAATAATAGTTTTCATGTGTCCTCAGTCAGCTTGTCTCATGTCTTCCCTGAAGGGATCAAAAAGGTTTCTAGGCACACCCGATGAATAATATCTCACCATCCCTGTGTAGTCACTGCAAAAAAAGAGAAACAGTGAGTTATAAAGATATAAAGATCAAAAATAAATTCTAACTAAAATTTCTAGCTGAAAAATTTGAGAGAAGAGCATCAACATACTCATATCTCCTTACATCCATGTGGAGTCGACTGTTGTAGCTAGAGATGTTGTGGTAGGTACCTAGTGTGTATCCTCTCCTCTTGAGGCTATGCATTATACCATGACAGACCCCTCATCTCCTCCCTTTTCTCGAGGGAGTATATCCTCTAAGATTAATGTCTCCTTCTCTACGTCTACCTCCTACTACTCCACTCTCAGTATAACCTGGGTGTCATGCCACTGAGGGTCACTCTCCTACTCCTCTATGTGATTTACCTCGCCAGTCTCACCACCCAATCCCTCATCATTGATTCCATCATCAATCTCCTCATCAGCCGAATCCTCTCTAGTCTCATCTCCTTTCTCCTCCTCAAAATCAGAGTCCACATTTATAGGATCATCCTCCTCCCCGTTGTAGGTGAGTGTGGCCTCAATCTACGGTAAAGGTGCACGGGCAACACCAGTTTCCTATCGGGCATGAACAACATGCTTAACTACAATAGGAACTCCTGGAGTCACCACTTTATAACATGGATCTCCTCTAGGGCCCTTTTGGGCCTCCTTGATGGTCCTCTACATAGGTGCTACTAGGGGAAGCATATAAATATAAGGAAGGCCGAACTGCTAAGGAACTCAACCAAAGGGGTGAATCTCGACCTTCCCTATCCTATCAACTAATTGACCATTGGTGGCATAAGCTATCATTATGGTCCCATCTTGTCCCCATAAACATAGTATGGGTTTTCTACCATGTATGTTGTGGTAAAAGAGGCCACTGGCTGATGTGATGCTTTGAGAACTGTCATCGTCATCCATCTACTAGACCTGATGGCCCTTGGGTCCTGTATTGTCACTCCCTTCCCATAGAGGATGATCCACTCATACACCCAACTCATAACCAATGTAGGGTGGCTCAAATACTGCCCCTGTAACCTAACAACCCAATACAGGCCATGATAGGTACTGCCAAGTATATTTTCTCCCCAAGCGTAAATAAAACCATGTGCCTCAATCTGTGTAATGATGGGAGCCTAGAAATAAAGTAGTGTATCACCTCCTTTGTCCTTGATCAACCGTGTGGCCAAGATACCCATGATGAAATTGTAGATAATAGGGATGGGAGTAGTAGTAATGGATCACACCTTCATCCCCTTCTTTGAAACAAAGGAAACCATGACATCCCCCATATAAGTGGCCCATAGAGTCATGGTGGCTCTAGATCCTGTTATCTCCAATGAAACTATTTTCCTAGTATCGAAACCCCAAGAATATAGTACTCATCCTCTAGGGTGATCATCCACTCACCCTTAACAGTTGGAAATAAGAAGGTATTCTGATCTACATCCTAATAAGAAAACAAGTCACATAGTATGTGACTAGTAGGAGTGACATGGGACACCCGTGTAATCCTCTATATGTCTTCTCTCTGAAGAGTATCGGTCTCATCCTGAGTCAACTAATACAATAACGTTTGGAGCCACTCACACTCCCTCTCGTAACTCCAATGGATATACTCTTCCTTCTTCTGCCTCCACCAAAATGCATAAAAAGAGTAAGTTAGTGACATATTTTAAGAAACAAGCACATCAAAAACGTATCAAAACATTAAAAAAAAAAAACATTAGTTAGCAAGAGTTTAATGGTCATTCTGGTCAGAACTGCCACCCTGTGCAGGGCAGGCGGTTTTGTGACCGCCGCCCTGACAAGGTGGCACTTCTGCAACCACTACCCTGCTCAGGGTGGCGGTCCTAAACTGATTTAGCTGAATGGTTACGTGGCCCTAAAAATGATCCAAAAATGCTAAAAACATACCATTCTTTGCATGAAATAAAATGACTACCTTATGGGCACGCCCCATAGAGACTCAGTTTAACACAAGAAGTTTTTAAAATAACCTCCCCTAGGAAAAGATTTTGAAATTCATTACATTTTAGGTTTGAAAAACACACAAGTGAGGAAAACTAACCTAAGACCACGACTGGTCGATCTCCCAGTCATGGAGGCATGATCACTATCTCACAATGAATGTTTTGACTATCTTCTCATCGAAAATTGTCACCGTAGGTCCAGATCTCAAAAATCACCAGGTCAATATGCGCAAATGAATTAAAAAAAAAGAGTTTTGTTTGAAGATATATATATGTATGTATGTATGTATGTATGTATGTATGTATGTTCTTATAACTTCATTTTGAGTGCATATGTTTACAAGACGGGAGCCTTGGTGGAGGTAAGTTCTTATCCCCACACAAATGGTAAGTCCTCTTGTGGTTTTAATTTAGTCATTTATTTTTCAATACTTCATCTATCTGCACTTAAGTCTTCTTCTCATTTTACAAGTAGCGAGAGTTTGGACGGTGACAGTTTTACACACAGGCATGTCAAGTATAAATTCTAACTCCCCATTTCAGGAATTCCATACTCAGACTTTACGTTTTACACATTTTTCATGGCTAAGACATTTCTCTGAGGGGTAAATATGTATGTACCCAAAATTACATGTGCTACATTGTTAGAAAATGGTTAAAAAGTCCTCAGTGATGATTCATGTCCTTTCATAAGGTGTTTCGAGTTCATAAGCTCATTCACAATGTATATTTGTAGCCTAGATATTTGTACTTAAATTTTCCATGCTTTCTTCCAACTTCCTGTTCCTTTCTGTGCATGTTTTGGCCTTCAGTTTCAAAATCACCGCCCTTCCTAGCGGTAGTTCTGTAACCACCACCCAGGTAGGGCGGTATTTTTGTGACCACCACCTAGGACAGGGTGGCGGTTTTGTGATCATCACCCTATGCAAGGTGGCAGTCCTACACATTTTTTCCAAAACCATTCATGCATGATTTAAACACGCAACTCTGCACTTAACTTGACTTCTAAGGTGCGTTTGTGAACCAAATTTCCTAAAAGTAGTTTTGATTGTATGTTCTTCCTTTCCTCTTCTATTTTTAAATAGATTTAATTAGTTTTAACTTCCTCTTCACCCAATGATTTGGCACTACAAAGTTTCCTTTTGTATGACAGCACATCCCAACTAATTCTTATATATTCAATGCTTTTGTTTGAGTAAAATCCTTGAGAATTTTGGGTATCTTGCATAGTATTGTTGCAACAATCCTGCTAGAAATTGCATAGCCAATCTTTGTTCACTTGTGTTATCTCTCTTCTACTTTCATTGCAACTAGATTTTCCTTCAAGATACCATTTATCAAGTGCATTCTCTTATTTTTTCCTTTGCATTCCCAATTCCTTGGACTCATATGGACACACAAAGAAAGAAAGGATAAACTGAGGCAACAAGCATAGATACAACCAGATTTTCAAAAGCTCTTTCTTATCCAAGTTGGATTTATTTATTTTATTTCTTCATTTGTTCTAATTGTTAATTCTAAATTTATTCATTTCAAATCCATATCAAATAGAGTAGTGAAATTATTTCATTTCAATTAATCAATTAATTGCAAATAGGTCAAAATAATTAGAAAGCTTTCTCTTAAACATTACTGGGGAAGTTGTAGGGAACAATAGCTTCTTTGAAGTTGTGATTTGTCCCACAACCCAACGGACCTGAATTTTTGACCGAAATTGATATGGGCTTACGCATGTTTGTTCTAAAAACACCTGCTAGGTATCCTAAGAAGATATAACAGTTAAACACATTAAAAATTATAGTTTATCAAGCCTATGATTATTGGACTACTCCTGGCAACAAGGCTTGATTACGCATATGACCATACAGATACCACAACCTCCATGAGTTCATGGTTGTGATTTCTAGGTACCACAGCCCAACAAGACTTCTAACCAATTAAATATTGACACTAGTTTACATGCACTAGTTGTTAGATCATCACCATTTCCACTTGACATTATTGCATAGCTTTCTATGTTAAATATAGTAGTTGATCAGGATAAGGCTTTCTGGACTAGACTGGAGAACCTCCCATAGACCTCACGGCTTCACTACACCCCTCATTTTTTCACTTCCATGACCTTGTCTAGAAATCTATTTGAGGCATGCGCAATCTATTTCCCATGTGTTCCACAACTAGTAGATAGAATCTCATCGGAGATTAATATTGACTGGAGCCTCCGAGTAGCCATTTTATCTGGTCGTTTCATTACACCACTTTGGGTTAGGGAGGCCCTCTTTTCCTGAGATTCACATATCCCGATATTGTGTATTAAATACATTAGGTTTCCTTAATAGCTTTTTGATCACTACCACACACAAATCCATTACCATTCCACATCGGATGTCCCAGCATGACCTCAAGAGGTCAAGTGTAAAAGAAGGTCACGTGTTGATTTTCTTTCGTGCAGGACCTTAGATAACCAGTGCCTCTAAATACCAATGAAGTAACTGAAGAAACCTGGGAGGAATTCAAGAATAAATATCCAAAATAGTATGGAAAATCATAACCAAGTAGAGAAGGACCCAAAACATATAAAAAAAGGCCAAATAAAGGGAAATTTTCTTCATCCCCAACTACAAAATGCCAAAAGGTGATGGCAACAAAAATAATAGTGAAAGAAACAGATGTCATTGAAGAAGAAGATAAAGATTCACAGGAAATAGTACATATTTCCAAATCAAAGGAGGAAGAAACTCCCTCTTCCCCACATTCACCATGAAATGTACCACAAGAATAATTAGGGCCATAATTTTTATTAGAAGCTGAACCTCAAGAAAAGACAACATTGTCCAAACTTTCCTATGGATACAATAAGACATGTTTAACTCAGGGTGGTGTTTCCTAGGTGGCACAAAAATATGAAGTAAGCATTGGAACAGAACAAGTGGTCATAGCAGAAGTTATAATTCAGTATATGAAGAAATTTGACTTGATAATAAAATATATAATTCATCTCCTTCCACATGAATTACTCAAGGAAAATCAAGCACAAGAAGTTATAGGTGAAGCATACATATTGAAATCTCTTAAGCGAGAAATAAAACAATTAAAACAAAATAAGAAGAATAGTTTCAAAGATCAAACCCACATAGAGGAGATAGAATATTTAATAATACTTCTTAACAAAAAAATAAGAAAAAGAAGAGGAGGATAGGAAACATATATAAGCATACAAAAATTAAAAAGAGGATCAGAAGGAAGTAGTGGAAAAAGAGATAAAAGAGACATAAGCAAAGAAGTAACAAGAGGAAGATAGTATAAAAACATAACAGAAAAAACAAATGCATGGGAAGGAAACAAGGAAAAAATAAATGGAAGAAAATAAGATAAATTTGGATGAAGTTAGGAGGGATAAACAACAAGATGAATAAAATAAAATAAAAAATAACAACAACAACAAAAGAAAGTAGAGGAAGAAATTAAACACAAGGAAAAGAAGAGGAAGAAGATGGAAGAATAAAAAAGAAAAGAAAAGGAAGAAAAGGATAAAAAGGAGATGGATGAAAAAAAAAGACAAAGGAAGAGGAAAAGGAGAAGAAAAAGAAGTAAGAAGAGAAAAGGGAAAAGAATAAGAAGAGATGGAAAGAAAGAAGAAAGAAGTAAAATAAAAAAAATAAAGAAAGGAGAAAGATGAACAAACAAAAAAAGAACAAGAAGAAAATGAAAAAGAAAAGAATGCAGGAGAAAAAATAGGATAGAATAAGAAGAAAGGAAACAAAAACATAAATAAAAAACAGAAAAAGAAAATGTAATTAAGCAAGAATAAGAAGAAAAGAAGAAAAATGAGGAGGAAGATGGACAAGAACACGAAAGGAGAAAAAGAAAAAAGAATAAAGAAAAAGGAGGGAAATAAATTAAGTACCACCATCAACACCATCTACACTAAGTGGAAGTAGCAGTAGCTTAGTACATGTATAGTCTCCTAAAGACCCATTAACAAAAATCAAGCAAGCCCTCTAACAGAGAAGGAAGTAACAATCCATCTAGTTATAACAAGAAGTTGTAGAGAAAACACAAGAAGGGTATATGGTACACTTGCATAAACTATCACCCCTCTAAAAAGCTACGTGCATTCAACTACTAGATTAAAGCACAAAAAAAGACTAGATGTAGAGATGTGTAGACATGGAATAATCTATGAATAGAATACTCACATCTATCTAGGCAACAAATCCACACCATAAAATTGCTTCTAGTCTACAAATATAAGTAACAACGGGACTGGTAGTCAAAGAGATTATAGTAGACAATATACAAGCCAAGAACATGAAAATAAAAATATCTAAGAAGAAGCTATAAAAGATTACAATTTGTGGAAAATAGAAAACATAGAAAGGATATGTGGGAGGCTATAACCAAATTAGAGACAAAATTCAGAAACTCCGCAGCATGCTATACATATACCATGGGGTAAACAAGTTTAACTCAAAAAGATAAATAAGAATTGGACACACTTGAACAACATCTACATAAATAATCTACAAAATATGATATCAATAAAGATAAGGATGGGACACAGTGTAGCAAACTTGCAAAACTTACAATACAATATCATACTAAGCAACAATAACACACAGAGAAGATCTCAAACATGTAAGAATGAAGAAATACCATGGATATGGAGCTTATGAGGATGAAAAAAGAGTTAGTAAGTAGACAATAAAACTTTAGTCAAATTCAATAAATCATCCCCCTTTAGATATCATTCAATTGATTCAAGAAAACTTACAACCTCAGGAATGGATACAACAAATCAAGCACCATTTATACTTGTGGTACCAGTTTGAAAATAACATCACTTCTTAGATCACAACGTACATCCCCCAAAACACACCATGAAGAAGAATTGGAGAAAAAAAATTGCAAGGAAACCATGGTGTCCCATAAATCTAGTTGAGTGAGGGAACCCTTCCTTAGGCTAGACGTTTAAGTTTTGGGTGGTTGATTCCTATGTTTTCCTAAAGTTTAAATAGAAATACAAGGTTCTTCATTATTTGGTTGTCTCGAGGATGAGAAAAATTTAGAAGTTCAGGGATGATGTTGACAGGTTTCTTCATCAAGTTTTGGAACAATCCACAGAATACATAGAGACATGTGAGACTAAACAAGAATCCATGGATAAATGAGGAAAGTCCTTGTAGACTATAAAGAATAGCGGTAGACAGAAAATCTTCTAAACATAGGAGAAATCCATGGAAGACTACACAAACTCGTGGATCAAAGATAAATAGAAATAGAGCAACGCGGAAGCCAATAGATTCATGACCAAAAGAAGTGTCTTTTGGATTATTTTGTAAGAAAGATATTTATTTTACTTAATCCAATGTATAGAGTGTGCCACATGAGACAATATGTGTATACCACATGAGATAAGATATGTGTGCCACTAATGAGAAATATATAAGATATAGAGAATAGAGAGTAAATGTATATGTGTATAAGACTAATGTAATATATTTTGAGATGAATAAAGATTGATGTTTGGAGCAATGTTGTTATGTGATATTACATTCTTTATGTTCATCAATTAAGATTTATTTTACTCTTTCCCTTACACATCATTAACAAAAGGGAAAACTTATTAACCGTCACACTATTGTTGAGGCTTAAGGTCAAAAAACATGTAAAACAAAGTGGTTTTTGTTATGAGAATATTTTCATTCATGCAATTAGGAAAGAAACAATTGTTCTTAGATAGGATATATGATGATGATTATTCTCAAAAACTCAATAGGATCCCTTTTGGGAAATAACTACAAATTTATGGAAGAAACTTCCATGATGTCTTTCATATTTTGGGGCTTTGGTTGTTATCCTTATTTGTTATCTTTTGTCATTTCATGATTTTTTAGAGCAATTGGTTTTTCTAGAAGCTCTAAAATGTGTAAATATGGTTTGTGAGTCTAATTATTTATAATTACCTCAAAATGTCATTGTAAAAGGATCTTAAAAATCGTAAATTAATACAGAGAAAGAATTTGGAGATCCATATGGTTCTGTGAGTCTAAATTGTTTTCAATTATTATTTTATGACTTGATGCCTAGACAACGAATCTATTTTGACTATTGAGTAGAGCTTTCAATCCTGAATTTAATTAAATTTGTAGGGTAAGATATTGATCTTTTATTGGTCTCACTTTCATAAGTTATTGTTTCTTGTATTTATTTTCTTATATGTGCTTTGTAATCTCGGTTATTAAGTGTTTTAGATATATTAGCAAATGGATATTTTCTTTGTTTTCTTGTTGAATCTGGTTAGCTTGAACAATTTGCTATGATGAATAAACTTTGTTATGAACATAGTGAATGAACTATAATAATTTTCTTAGATTACATGTATATTTTTTATTATTGGTGTTTTAATTTCCTTTTATTGATTTTCTAAAAAAAAAATTCAGAAATTAGCTGAATCTATTTCTTTTATTCTCTAGTTTGTGAGTAGTTTCATTGAGATCAAGGTGTTTATTATGCTTAGAAATTGAGAGAGAGGGAGAGAGTTTAGCTTTCTTGTATGCCTTACCCTTCCCTCCTTTTTTGAGTTGTTTGATGAAATCTCAAATCACTTAGATCCATTGTAAATATATGTGAGTTGAGATTAATTTAGATCAAAATAATTCAAATCCATAAATCAACGATATGTGTTTTTCCCGAACACATTGGTCCCTTCTTTGGTTAACACTTGGTTATATAGTTCCCATATGAAGCTATTAATATAGATTATTTAGTACCCTAAAAACTATTTCAAGTAGGGGTTCTAAACTGATTAGGATTAATTTCATGTCTTCCTTTAAATCCTATTAGTGTCCCCGAGATTTCACCCTGAAATATGGGACTACTCCTTTAAATTTTTCATCCTTTCTAAGTAACGGGTCATGTTTTCTGTTTTGTTTTTCCTGCAGTTGTTTATATTTCTCTAAGGTATCCATAGAGAGTCATAAGATCCACATTCGCTAAATACCCATATGTTGAAGCTCACTCAATTTCTTCATCAGGATTTGTCTCAAAGTGTTTTATTTATTTTTATATTAAATAAATAAATTTATGTTAAAAATAGATTGAGCTAAAATTGGAGGATTTATGTTATATAAATCACTTCATCCCATCATCATTACCATAGAACATTCACTCGGGGGGAAGAATTTTTGTAGATCAGCTAATTGGAGAAATTTTTCAAACAATTATCCACAGCTTCTTTCGAGTTTTGTTTTTTTCTTTTGTCTTTGTTTTGGTTTTTCTCCATTTTTCATTCGGCAATCCCCATAGCCTATTCATTCTTCTTGCCACACCTTTTCCCAGAGGTGACCAGAGCTCATGATTCCTTTAGAAGATTACAAGAGGGTGCATGGTCCAAAAAGGTGCAACAATGGATTTTATGAAGATAAGAAAAATATTATCACCAATACATAGAGCTTGAGAAAATATGCACTTTTAGAAAAAAAAATAGCACCTAAAATGGAGCCACGAAGTGAAATTTATGGCACTTGTAAGTTTTTACTACTACATCTTCCCAGAACCTTTCCAAAAATGGAAAATTTTACTTCTTAGAGTACAAGTTGTAATTCTAAGTTGTTTTTTTCCTTGGATTTCCTATGCCAAAATTTGGAAGTCAATTCTAAAGCAAGTCACATTTTCCTGAAGCTACCTGTTGGGTTAGAGTTTAACATAGTAACTTAAGTGGGAAGTGTGAAATTTGGACCTTCCTGGAAGGGTGGAGTTTAACACAATCACTTAAGTGGAAGGTGTGAAATTAGAAGATATCAAGTAGGGTGAATTTTAACACTGCGTGTTGCTTGTATGTTTCACACAAAAGTAAATTTATTCACCCAAACAAGTCGCACTTCTTTCCTGCCTAATGGATCAACGTTTAACACAAATCACTTAAGTGGAAAGTGTGAAACTTGGACTTTTCTGGAAGGGTGGAAGTTCACACTACCTATTGCTTGTGTGTTTCACACAATTCCTAGCCAAAAATAACGACATACTTTAGCATTGTTGCATTCTTTAAAAAGGGACTTAATTTAATTATTTTTAGCAAAGTTTGGGGCCAAAGATAGGGAGAAAGTCAAAGAAAGAAAGCATGCTAAAAATAATACGAAGAATCTTGTTAAAAATAGAGGAAAGAATTGAAAATAAAAGCATGCTAAAAAAGCAAGCTAAATTTGGCAAACTTGGGTGCCCATTAAGAGAAAAAGCACATCTTATTTTCAAAATTGCTAAAAAATAAGAAGAAATAATGGGTAAAATTAGCATCCAATTTACTATATAAGAAGTGGACACCATAGGTAGAGGGAAATTAATTATTTTTTTGGAGCTTGCTTCCATGGAGGATTCTGGTGTCAAAGGTTGAAGTTGTGGGCATTAATAAATATTTTTAATTGTCAAGAGGCATCCAGTTTTGGTACCTAGGGTTGGAAAGGCTTTCTTTTTATTATTATTTTTGTTTGCATGTTGATGTGAGTGCACAGGGGAATAAAAAAATATTTTTAGCTTGCTTGGCATGCAAGCAAAGTCTGAAAATTTAGGGTAGTAGGCTTTATAATCAGATTTTGGTGAAGAAATTGGGCAATTGTGTCGTGCATTCCATTTTTTTCTTAATTATTTGCAATAATACTTCATTGGTGCTCATATTAGTGAAAATAAGGCAAATTCAATGTCAAGTACATTGAATATATCTTCAGAATTAAAGGAAGTAGTTGCAGCTTCTGCACAAAGAGATCCAGATTTCACAACTACAAAATCTTCAAGAAAAGGTGGAAAAGGCAAGTCTCAGATAGAATGAAGGGTGATGACAAGGGTAATCAAAAAGAATCATGCATAGTGTCCAGGAATGCTGAAATTAATGATAGAGACATGGGGCACGTTTCTATCATCAGATTAATGGACAGATCAAGTGCAAGAATGAAGTGTTATAGGTGGAATAATTTCTTCTCCTCTTTCTTCTTCTTTATGTTATTTTCTTTGAAAAATTAATTGAGTGATCAATTAATTTATAAAACCTAGGTAATTGGTTTAAAAGTTGTTACTTCAAGTTACTAGAAAAATTCAATTACTTCGGAATGGGTGGTAGACATGCAGGGCATTGATTTAGTCTTCAAATGCATGTCATGCAAAGAGGAACTCCAGGGTAAATATTTTCAATTGTTTCCTTTTTATCTTTCACATGTGTGAGTTCAATTAAAAGCTTCATATTTTTAATTACCCTCTATGCACTATAAATAGAGGAAGATCCTATAGGTTGAAGGATCACAATTTTGCTATAGCATTCTTGAGTCTTCAAAATTTGTGCTATTATTTATGTGAAAGATGGGGAATTGAATAAAAGGTGGATTTTCAGATAACTTTATGTCGACGGTGCTTTATTTCTTTCTTCTATTTTAATTTTTAGATAAACTTTGTTTTATCTAAGATTTAGGTTAGGAACTATTCATTTCCTTTACTTGCAATTATTGTGAGATCTACTTGTTTATTTGATCTATGTGTATGAGACCAAATTTGCAAACTATTGGTTGAATTACATATATTCCTTTCTTCTTTCATAAATTCCATTATTTCCCTCTTCTTAAAATATTTCATAAACAATTGTTTACTTGTTGCAGGATTGTTTGGCTATGGTTCATGAGCTTTGTGATTAAATTAAAACCCCCAAAAATAGTTATTAAGTTTCATACGTACCATATTGATAAACATATTACATGAGAGTCTCACCGGTAAATGAGGGAGATTTATCTCATGAATGCATAGGTTTTTAGCTATGAAAAAAATCTAACAAGCACCTATGTATTAAACTTGCATCAACATAACCAAGTCAACACCTATCATTGTGTATCAACCTTTGTATGTCCTACATCAATCTCAAAATACCTTGTGAACACATTTTGAAAGATTAAATATAATATCTATCAAACTAATTTGATAAAAACCATGTCTAAAGAAACACGCTAGACAATCAAATCATAAGCATGTCCTAGTTTTTTATTTTTACACATATTTGCATGTTTTTGTATTGTGTGATTATTTGAATGTTTTTTAATTGTTTTAAAGATAGATATCTACAAGAAAAGGGATAGAATAAGAGCCTAGTGGTCATTGATGAGATCATATGTGTCATGGTAAAATTTAATAAGATATAAGGGGGTAAGACCCCCAAGAGGAGTGATGTTCTTGACAATATCCACATTAAGTGGATTAATTATCGGTTATTGTCCCTGAACAATAGGTATAGTAGTGAAAACATCAGGACATGGTCATTTTCTTAAGACAACTATGTTAAGTGAATGTGAACATTTCAATCATGAGGATTCTTATGGAGATATGGTTATGATACCATCAACTCTTAACATAGTAATTTTAGAAATGAGAGCCTTATAGTGATTAGTGGCATGTCTAGATATACAATGATTTTCACAAAATTGTTGACCCATATGCCAAGATAACTTTCTAGTAGAGAGATGTTACAGATATGGTAAAATAACTCAATATCCAACAAGATAGCTAGTAACTCCTTTGGGGTGTCAAGATGTATCAAAATTGTGAGAGATCGAACATCTGGAATAAGATATAGTGTATTAATAAAATGGTGTAATAGGTCAGAGCTAACTATAGTATATGTATTATGACAAGCCATTATAGTAAGGATGAAAGTGTCATATGTAACATATTTAAGCTAATAATCTCCAGGATTGGTAGAAGTAAAAAGATAATGGAACATGGATTCATCTTCATTTATGGGGTTAAAATTCAATTTGTGCAAGTTGTCATCAATAAGTGCAATAATATCAACATCACTAATTGAGGAGTAATCTTCAACATTATTGTGTAGTATGGAATTAACTAATAAATTAGGAGTAGGAGATGGAGCATCAAGAGAAAAGTGGGTAGTAAGTTATAAACTCGTATCTATGTAGAAGTGGTAGTATCATAGATGTGACTAGATTCTCCTATGATATAAGTAAGGAATTTATCCATAGGGATAGGTTTCTGAGGAGGAATAATAATTGGTATTTTAGTAGCATAGGTGTCAACTTTGCAATATTTTAAGGGTTCTAGATTAGCAACCATGGTATACTCACATCCACATTTGAACTTGATACATTGATGAACAGTAGATGGTACTACTTGCATAGCAGGTATAAGGATAGCCCAAAATAAGATTATAATGTAAGTTTGAGTCAATAATAAATAAATTTATGGGAAACATCTTAGAGTGAATTAACAGATCAAGAGAAATAGTTCCTAAAATAGATCATGTGATATTATCAAAAAATTTGATGGTATTGATAGTCTTATCAAGTGTGTGCATATAAATTCCCATCTTATAAATCAAATAACAAGGATAAATATTTATCCCCTAAGTATTGTCAATCAGGGCATGCTTAATGAGGAAATATTGAATTTTTATGGTAATAAGAAGAGGTATACAGGGGTCATCACCATGTGGCAGTGGGGTATTATCTAGATTAAAATATATGGCCTTATCCATATCTTTTAATGTGTTCATAATAAATATAAAGTAGAATGTTGAGTAGTGGAAGATAAGGCAACATATTGTAAAGCCTTATATAATATATCCTTATAGATAGGTTCCTTTTGCAGTAATTTGAGAAGAGAGATCTTAGTAAGTGTATTATTTAGTTAGAGCACTAGGTTCAGTATCATGAGCCATAAGTGGTCAAGGAAAAGGTGGATTTACTCTAATGGATTTCTTGGTATAGTGAGTGTGAAAACATTAACTTTAGTAGTCTTGGAGGAATAAGTAAAGTGAGGTGGATGTTGTCGAATAGGAATAATATATTCATCTTGTATATCAATATATGTAGGAGCTTCAATAATCATGAAACAAGTAGAACCATCATAGAGACCCCCTCCATTATAAAGTATTTTGTTATGGACATGGTGAGAGGGATAGTAACCCATACCATAATGAGGGATCGGTCCCCTAGGTTTGAAATAACTATCATAGAATATTGGAGAAATATGCATGACGATACACAAGAATATAACTCGGAGTATCCCAAGATAAAAATAATAAACCCAAGAGTCGTTAGGGTTCAAGAAATAAATTTAATTCAAGATTTGGGTTCATCAAATGTTTACACCCTAATTGGATTCCAGTGTTATGGGAGTTCACAAAAATAAAAAGGATGTACGAGTTTGTAAAGGGGACTATTTTTATTAATTAACTTGCAACATTAACCATTCACGACTAAAACAATGAATTAACACTTGAAATGATTGGTAAAATGATAAATAACAACTCAAATACACAACTTGAGAAAGAAACTTACTTGTATAATTTAGAACAAAGAGGATATGGATGTGTAAACTAGTGAAATAGGTAGATCAGAGACTTGGAATGCTTTGGTGCAAATTATAAAACTGGAAACCAAGCAAGGGAAATAATGTACAACTATGATAAAGTCTTGACTAGAACTATAAGGTCTCGAATTGGATCTATATTGTCTTGTACCCCTTATAAATCTGCGTATAAAACTTCATGTGTGCTTCAATTTCTTAGAAATGAACTTCACTGTGGGTTGTTATTTCTCACAAAACTTTGGGATGACCTGTAATTACCTACAACAAAGTGGAAACCCTAGAAACCTACATAACCCTTCATCAGAGCATTAACAAACCAAAAGGATAAAACATATGTGTGTGGTTAGGTTGGAATAACCTTGGAAACTAGAATCCTAGTTGTTTAACCAATCCAAATTTTATACTACACGTGCTCTTTGTGGGATCAAGCCTTTCTTAGTTCTCCTAGGTGCGTGTGTAAGTGTGACTACAAACTAGCCATCCCCAGGGGTTCCCTCATGTCTCTTGACACCAAGATAGTGGGTTGATTGTATAGTATAAAATGTAGCTAGGATAGTAATAGTGTGATATGGTGTTCATAAGCTACATGACCTAACCCTTTGTTCCTTGAAACCTTGAACAATGCTTGGAGTGACTTTTCTCTTACTAATACATGGCTCTATGACCCTTGCATGCTTGGAAATGGCGGAAGCTAGACTCTTTGACCTATTTGAGTGCTTCATACCTATAGTAGTGACCACTCTAATTGATGTACAATTTATTTTGGTATATGTATGGAACCCTTGAGTTCTTTTGGGATGATATTTGAAATAGGAGCTTGTAAGAGTGCCAAGTGAGTTATAAAGTGACACTGAATTGTCTATATAGCCTTTTTTAGGTGAAATATTCTAATAAGGCAGAACCTAGGAAGATGAGATGAACCAATGAAGATATTCAAATTAAAAACAAATTCGAAGAAATCAAGGGGCATCATTGTACAGGTTGGCAAAGATCAAACCCCATATCTTGACCCCTTTGTATGGTCTTGGATGGGGAAGATGAAAAGTGAAACATGAAATTTGTATATGTAGTAAAAAGGTTATTTTTTGTTTTGATTTAATAATATTCTTTTAATTGATATCATAGTAGAGTGTAAAGATAAGAAAGTCCTGAAAGGGATAAAGAGATATATTGATTGGATTCTTAATATGAGAATTTGTCTGAGAAAGGGAGAATAGTTAGACTTGGGATTGTAAATAGGAAAGTTAACAAATATTAGTTTCTACAATTATGGATGCCTGTGGGTCCTAATTACCCTATTCCCAACCTTTGAAGTCACCCTTGTTTCCCCCCACATGTGTTCTTTCCTCTCAAATTTTCTACTCATTTGGGGTAGCTTCCTCATAAGATCCGTACATATAAGACACTCCACCAAAAGTGCCACCTATAATGGTCCATACATCCATGCAACTGCCACTTCTTATATATCCCTTACTAAATGTGGAGTGTGTTTTTAATTTAACTAAAGGTTTAGGTTTCATGGATAATTTGTATGGATCAAATGTCTCTTTATTAATTTTCCCTTCCTTACTCACACTAAGGGTGGATGAAGAGCCCTCATTCTAGCCAAAGAAAATGTGTTAGTTACTATTTTTATTAGGTCCACTACGAAAAATGTATAAATCCTTCAACTACCTCTAATGGTCCATACTTCAACAAGAGAATTTCTACATGGGTAAGTGACTCCCACATATGTGAACACTCCACCTTTTGATCAATCAAAAACATTTTAATCTACCACTTTTCTCCATCTTAAAAATGACAATGCACTCTAGAAGTTGTTGCACAAAGGTGGTTTCACTCGGTACATCTGTCGGCTAAAAGGTAACAATCCTTCTCTTTTTGTTGAATTTTTTAATGCATGGATTAAGGGGGGTTTCATTTTTATAGGGGTCAAAATTGGGGTGAGTGAGGAATCTATCTCTAATATTACGAGGTTGAAAACTAATTGCCTCAAAATTTACAAAGATAAAACCTTGAAAAAAACGTGAAATTGCTACTTTTTTTAATTCTGGGAGAACATTATTTCCTATGATGACGATATTGTTCGCACCTACCTTTCTGGTAGATGGGCTGATGTCTATCTGGTGGTCATAAAATATTTGACCTTAGAGGGGAAGTTCAATAAGATCTTCTCTCACCATATCTCAATCCTAAATTTATTTTGCAGAGACTAGACTATGAGCTTAGCTTATTTCCTCTATAGGTCATCACTTTCTACTATTGAGGATTTTAAAAATAAGAAGGTGGAAATCCCCCTTCATCAGGGCCTGATTATTTTTCTTGTTCAAAGAATCAAGCCTGACATTCCTACCCAATCGGGTCAAACCAATGACCCTAACGCTAATCAGGAGACCCTGGCTTCTCGTCTCAATCGCATAAGGAAAAAGAAATAAATTGATCCTTCTAAGGGAATTGTGGATGCCTTGTGCAACTTGAAGAAGAGGATTCGGAATTTGGGGGAAATTTCTAGCAAAAGGGATCAGGATTTTTCTGACTGGGAGGCCAAACTGATGAGATCTGAATCCACAACTGATATCATCCTCACTTTTAACAAGAACCTCATTCAAGACCTGAAATATTGCCATCATAGGATTGAATCTCAAAATAGGACTATAAGAGGCAATCATGCAAATTATGTAATGCAGGAACAGAGGATATCATTATTATAGGATCAGGTCACCAGGGAGGAGATCAAACCCAACATGAAGCTTATGCTTAGCACTTCTGATAGTGAGGCTTCGAATACTGCTGAGAGTTCTGGCATGGTTGTGGAGGCTACCTAGGTCAAATACAATGAGGAGGTGGAGACCTAGACCAAGAAAAAGGAATAAAAACTCCCTAAGTGTTTCATCATTAAGGTGGCTGGTAGGAAATATGGTGGGCCGAGTACCAGTGCTCACAGCAAAGCCATGAAGAATTAATCGTTGGTTATTGGCTGACCTTTTCTTTCTGTTTCTGTTATTTTCTCCTTTGTGGCTGACAATATTGTTTAATAGGCAAACTCTTATGTAGTTTAGCTTTGTTTTGTGGCATCCTGTCATCAATTTTTTTTACTTTTCCTCTATGGCTTTTTGTTCATTTTTTGTCTGAAACTGGCTTCATTTTGTACAAGGATTTTTTGTCCCCAGTTTAAAACCAAACTCTTTTATCTTATCTAAAAAACATTTTAATCCATAGTGCAAGAAGTTTCATAAACTTATTACGAAGAGGGGTGAGTAAATGGCTTAATGCTTTTTCTATGTAGGTATAGGTTGTCTCCAAAAACTTCAAAATATAACTTTCAATGTCTCCATTCACAAAAGCATCATGAGGTATTTTTCGTAATTCAATATGACTCAAACAGTAGCAGACCAATTTTATCAACAAAAGGAATCAACATCACGTGAAACCAATATAATATCATATTTTAAAGTGTGTTTTAAGAAAACATGATAAAAACAACCATCAACCATCAATATTTGACACAAAATTGAGTTGTTATATTAGAATACAACAGATACGAATTGTATACATGGATGATCCCCCTTTCTATCCATCACAAAACCTCTTCTAAAGATGCAAGATTTGTACATCATGGGGTGGTTAGGTACACCTACCCACTTCATCCAGCTACTACATTTTCTATTCCTACCTAGCATGGTGTAACATTCAAGGAAAAATTCTCATATAACAAAATGGGCCATTTGTCATTACTATAATGCTACACTATAATGCAACTATACATACACAAAAGATACAAAATGGAATTAGTATCTTTCATAAAAATATTGATTGTTGACCAAGAATGTTTTTTTGGTCTGGGCATCATGCTTTTATAAGATTAAAATTTAACAAAAAATAAAACATAAAGTTTCATAATTCCACTATCAATGTCAAACTACAATGACGAATTTAGCAACACAAGCCAAGAGCCTTCTATCTAAATTCATGTTTGATTGAATGATCAATTAGGAAATTTTTATTAGTTTTTACATGTTTTATGATGCTTAATTTGTAGTAAGCATATTTATGTGATTAGTGGCATTAAGTTTTCATGTCTCTAGTCTATTTTAATAAAAACATCAAAATCCAATAGCATCTTAAATAATTGTGTGCCTACTCAAGTTGATTAATCCTATTGGGTATCACGTAGGCAATGTACCTCATCAAATCAAATAAAATGGTAAGTATATGAATACTCATTATGTTCAAGTGGAGAAAGCATATATTCCCAAGTTATCTACTTGTTCGAAGTGAACTCTATTACAAACACAAGACAATACATATTTGAACTAAAATCTAGTTTATTTCTTCTTGAGTTTAGTTCTTTATTTTTGTTATGCATTTTGTGAATAGATAGATAGATTACATTATCACATACTTAATTTGGTATTTTTTTATAGTTACATTATTACCCCATACCAAAATCAAGGGGAATCACCACGATTTGAGACCAAAACCTCCACAATGGCAGGTGAGTGCTTTACTTATTGAGATAGGCCCTTGACATATTACATCTTTCTTTTATTATGGAAGTTTCCTAATTTAATAAATACATTTTCTCTTTCAACTTTCATTTACAATTAATGTGAGCGGTAAATATTGTACATTGTTATTTCACAAGTTTTTGGCCCTATCATTTGGTAATTTAATTATGTCTTGTTATTACAATGATTGAAAGAGCTATGCAAAACAATGTGGAATGCTTGTAAGAAAATAGTAGCTTAGTAAAAATAAAAAAACAATTTTGATGTTGACAAACATCTTAAAACCCTCAATAAAATAGTGATTGACATTTTGTAACTAGCAACAAATTACTTATAGCTAATAATCGACTGACTGCCTTGTAATAATGATGTAAAAACTTCACATGATTTTCTCCAAAGAGAAAAACTTAAAGTGATACTCAAATCAATTGATTTATTTACTTTGATAAATTCTGAATTTTCTTTAATGCATCAAATTCCAATATAAGACATTACATATAGTATTACAAAATAAGCACATTTCCAAAGGGAACTCCCAAATCTAGCACATGATATAACCCAAGGAATGTTTTCAAAAGTTTTTCCATTCATTCTCCCAATGTAGAGATCAGTGACAATACTTATGAGAAACCATAAAAATAACTCAGATTTGTCTTTGATCGTGGAGGTTACTCCCTTTAACAACACACAAGTTTCCAACTCTTTACTTTATATCTCCTTCAATGGTATGCTAGACCCATAGGACTTTCGTTGCATATGGGAGACAAATGAGGTATCTCATTTTGTTATTAGCATTTAATTTTTATGTCCATCCATGTTTTACAAGTTAAGAGGCCCAATATATCCATAATCAGAGGCTCAAAATTGCAGCACTATTTATACTCGTTTTACATGTTCTACTTTGAAGTGTGTTTGTGCTACATACTTTGTGGCTAAGCACATGCCTCAAAAGGAGGTAAAATGTGCTAAAAAAGTATGGCCTCTCGGGATTTATTTCACATTATTTTCATATGTATTATGTACATTTTCTATGTGTGGACCATTTGTCCAAATTTTGTGGTCTTGAACTTTAAGGCAATTTTTGATAGCCTGAAACCCTATTTGTGCATCCGCGAGAAAATACTGCATCTTCTCCATGCTTACCATATCTCGTATTAAATACATGAGTAGTCTTTAGCATATTTATATGTGCAACATTTTAGATCAAAGGGGCCCATTCGTAAAATCTTATGGGTTTATAGTTGGCTGGTTTTTTCTCACTACCTTGTATCACTATGTAATTTTTGTTTATCGATATATCTACCATATTTGAGGGTTTTGACAATTTAAAAGGAATAATTAGCACATGCTAGGAATGACACCAAAACCATACCCTTCTCCATTCAAACTTGTATATTTCAAGAGAACAAGAGTTGAAGTGTGTAAAATTAAGGCAAAGAGAAAAATAGCATGAGCAAGCAAATAGAATTGTGAGTTCAATTTTTTAAGTGACAACCACTAATTATGAGATTTTTTATAGCCTTGATAACTATTCAAGAGATTTTTTGTGGTCTTCGCATCAGGTTCTAATCAAATTCAAATTTGATGACTACTCCACAATCAATTTCAAATTTACAAGTTCAAATTATAACTATTAATTTAACAACATTACTTAAACAAGCTAAGAGTCTTATATTTCACATTTTTTATCAAGCAAATTATTAGACATTGTTTATCATGTTTTAAATGTTAAATATAATTCTTAATTTGACGTAGGATTTTTAAAATACATGCATATATTAATTTGTCACAACCATAATCAAGTTCAACAAAAAATCATAAGATTTATTTGGATATTAAGTAATCATATACCTGGTCAAGCTAATTAAGCCCATTGGATTTAAGTAGTCCAATACATAATGAATTTTAATAACAATGGAAATGGTATGAATATTCTATGTTCAAATGTCATCTATTCTCAAGTTATTTGTTTTTCCAATGTGAACTCTCTTACAAATGCGTAGAAGTTTAGTTTTTTGTCTTTATTCTTTTTAATTTCTTTACTTTTATTATTTAATTTATGATTGAATGGCTATATTATATTAACACATATTTCATTTGGTCTTTTTTAATAGTTAAGTCTTGTATCTCATCAATTCTAATAAAAATGGTAATTATATAACTAGTACAAATATCTTTTAATATGTTTTTAAAATTCTAAAGATATCAGTATCAAGGCACTTATTTTGAATTTTTCACATACCACATTGATCAATAACTCTATTATCTTCTCCATGAATTTCCCAATCACTAGTGGTAGACTGCCTCAATCTAGATATACCTTTATATTGGGCTTGAAATAATGTTTCAAGAATAAAAATCTCTAAACTCCATCATATGGAAAAAATATTGCGATATTTTTTATTGACTCCTTCAAACAAATAGAGAAAAAAATTAAAAAGTGTTGGTCAAATGGACATTGGCATCAGATTTAACGTTGAAATAGCATTGTCAATCAAATGAATGTCAATTTTAAATTTTTCCATTGATTATTAACTCACAAACATTAGAGTCTACCACCATCGTCGGATGCCATTGTAAGATTCCTCTCGTGTAAATATTCATTGTGCTATAATGGAGATATCATCTATTCTTCAACTATCTACTTTTTGGAAGTGAACTCTCTTCCAAACAGGTGACAACACATAGTTGAACTAAGTTTTAGTTTTTTTAAAATGTTTCTAAAAAAACCATTTTTCGTTTTCAATTTATGATTGGATAGGTAGATAATTTTAGTATATACTTTATTTACATCTTGTAGCACCCGCTCCAAACGAATAAAAAGAAACAACTCAAAATAATGAAAGTTTGAGATTAAAAAATGGGGAGTCATTTAAAAAGGTTTGAGTTGCAAGCTAGGTTTAAATTAAACATAACAAGTTTCTACTCAAGACCAATCTCACACGCCTACAAAATATTGTTAGGTAAGGAGAGAATACTCCAAAAAAATTGATCTCCTAAACAATCGTTAAAATCGTTTAATTTATTAAATTAGTTCATTTTCTCTATTATGGCGTAAATTTATTCCTGCTAACCAACTTATTCCCTAAATGATTAAATTAAATCAAAACATTTTCTTCCTGTAAATTAAGTAATTGACTTAATTAATTTTAATCTAGTTAACACCCATGATCGAAATTAAATGATTTAATTAGATAAACCAATAAGTTCTCGTAATCAATTAATCAATTTAATTTAAATAAAGCTATTAATTCATGTGATTCAATTACTCGATTTAATTAATCATTTTATTTTTGTAAATTAGGTTAAACGATTTAATTAATTAAAACATTTAACTTTTTTAGTTAATTAATCCGTTTAATTATTTAAACCAAGTAATTCTCGTAATTTAAATTATTCTCTCAAATAATAGCTCCCACAACCCTGATTATTTTAATACAATTTATAAATTTGATAAGTAAAATAAACATTGATTTAATTTAATCTCTAATAATTATGCGGTCATTTATCTAATTAAATTTAATACACACATTTAAACATGTTAAAAGGTTAAGCTAATGTTATACAAAGAATTTATTAAAATGGGTGGGAAATGGAGCATCCATTTCCTGTTAGGGTGATAATGTATAGTGGAGACACCATTTAGGTGGGCCACCACTTCACACCCCTTATTTAAAGTTTAATTATAAATTTTATTAAATTAAATGTGTCGACTCCCCTTTCCACATTAGGTGGGTGTTTAATTAAATATTTTGACTTTTAATTAAAGAGTGAAACAATGCACACGTGTTTAATTGAATCACCCACCCTATTTAATAGGGTGATCCCTCATGAAATTAGGGATTGTGAAATTGTGAGATTGTATGTGTGTGCAAAATTCTTATTTCAAACATTGTAAAATTGTTGTGCAATTGATGTATGTGGGACCGACGAGGAAGTGGAGGTGATGGGTAAAATTGTTGGTAAATTCTAATAAACGCGGTGTTTTATATTGAGTGGGGTTTTTTACCTTTGGGTTTTCTCCATTATAAATCATGTGCTGTGTTCTTTACTTTTGTTGTAGTTTTTACTTTGTACATTTCCATATATTTTACCTTGTGAATTTACATCTGCCTTCAATTTATTAACTATAAAAATCTCTGCACATTACTAAAACTTATAATCCTTAGCATTGATTTATGGATATTTAATTGTTTATCTTGTTAATTTCTGGCGTTGTATCACAGCATGTTGAAGGTTTTTAATTGTGCAGGGTCTTTTGGACAAAATTACAGGTTGGAGGAAATTGTTGAAAAAAATACATAGAAGTGTAGTAAGTAACTATATCAGGTACACAAATTCAATTTGATTCTATTAAATTGTATACTTTTTAACAAAATTATTTATATATATATATATATATATAGTCCCAAATATGGGCTTCACAATAGTGAAAATAAAAATTTTAAAATTATATTCAAATAAAAGCATATAATTCGACTGTACAAGCCCTAGCCACCCCTGTAAACTTTGAAAATATGGTTGTAGAGAGGAAAATTTCCTCTCATTGAGATAATAAATCCTAGCCACTCCTATATAAGCTCTAAATCTTCCCTAGATTCTTCATTACACCTGCAAAAACAATTTTAAAAGGTTATGAATTGTTGTTACAACAAAAAAAATGTCATATATAAATAAAAAATCATATGTATATTGTTGGTACGGCCTGTTTATAATCCTAAGTGCCTGGTTTTTAAACAATAAACAATAATTCTTATTCTTGGGAACTTGATAACACCAATTTAAATCTTAAAATGCTCCAAATAAACCCTAGGCGCCTCTGTTTTTAGCCAAATAAAAGTAATACATGTTAAAAACTCCCTGATATTACCAAATCATTATTGCATGCCCTAGGCGCCTCAAATAGCTAAAAAAATTCAAGTATATTCCAAAAATAACCTTTGTGCACCTACTTTTCTGCTGACAAATTTGCATACATGTAAAAACATTTTTGTTTTTTGAGATCTAACCATCAAAAAATCCTCTATAAAGTCAAATAAACCAATATATTTACAAAAATGTCCTATTTTTTTTTGCTCCAACCATTAAAAATTTCCCTTCTTCCCTTTCTTCCCTGCAAGAAAAATAAAACAAAACAAATAAACAAAAAATCAATAGTTAAAATTTTTAAAAAGTATACTCTCGTAACCATTAAATTTAAGTATGGACTCTTTTTATTGTTATTTCTTTGTTTTAATTTATACAATAAAAAATAAAAACATAATCTTTTAAGGGAAGTGAAAAATAAGTTTATTTTTTTATTTTATTAATTTTAAAACTAGTCTTAAAATTTAAATTTATGATAAATAGTTCATAAGAGTTAAATAGCTCTTGTGGTCAGGTAAAGGGCTTGTGAAGACTTTGTGACCACTAGAGGTGAGGAATTCAACTCCTAACCTTGGTAGTGTGAACTTTTTTAAAAAGCAAACTATTTAATTTTTATTTTATTAAAAAATTATCAAAAAATTGAAAACAAAATTATTTAATTTTTTAGAAGTCTTTAGAAAAATGGAAAGAAAGTACATTTAGATATCCTATTTATTTAGGTGTATTTTGAAATTCGAAGTTTTATTTTTATTTTTATTTTTATTTTGTTTTTTTTATATGAAAAATTTACTAAATTTTGTTATTCAGTGAAAAAATTGTTTTTATCAAAAAAAAATTCCAAATTGTGCTTGTTTGCGTTTATCATTGAAAAATGGCTTGAACGGCCAATTTTTTAATGGATAAATTGTAATTGTTAAATGGGACGAACTATAGTATCTGGCGAGTTAGGTTAAAAACTTGTTTTGTGGCGAGATTGTCACAGGTGTGGAGAAACGACCCACCAAAAGGCAAGCTAACCCAAAAAACCTAAGCTCATTTTCCCAAAGATCTTAGAAAATCATATCGATCTTATTGCAGAGCATAAAAGATGAGTTTTTATTGCATATAGGACACATGGACTCTCCTGCTGACACTTGGAAACAACTAGAAATAATGCACGAGGGAAGTCGCCTCTCAAAGATAATTAAAGTCATCATGAAACTATTAACGACTCCCATTAAGGGGGATAAAAAAATAGTTAATTATTTAGTGAAAATTAAAAACATTAGAGCACAATTAGGTAGATGTAATTGTGAATTTTTTCAAGATAAACTGTTATATTTCATCATTTAGATAAATATCCATGAAAATTTTTGAAACTACATCTCAATATTAAGCTCTAAATACAAAAAAAAATTGATCTACCTGATATGGATACCCTATCGTCTCTCCTAATTCAAGAAGAACATGTTATCGAAAATTTTGATTCAAAAGAGAATTCCTCTCAAACATTGTTCTTGCATAGTTGCAAACTCTCTCAAAATAAGAGTAATAACAACCCTAAAGAAACCAAACTTCAAATTGACATTTACATCTAATACAAACACTAATCTATTAGGAATAGTCAAAATTTCAAAGTGAAATTCAATGGAACATGTAACAAATGTGGAAAATTTGGTCACAATGAATCTAATTCTCATGTGAAATCAAAAAAAATTGTTAAAAATGTTGAAAAACAAGATATTGAAAAATCAAAAGAAGAATCAAAACCAAAGCCATGCAAATAATGTTGAGCAATCTATTGCCTTGTATATTACACTCTCATCTTCAAATGACAACAAATATATCTTAGATAGTAGTGCCTCTAGGCACATGACCTGTGTTCATGAAATCCTCACAGATGCTATAGAATATGAGGGAAATATATATCCAGGGTAAATTTCTATCATTCCATCTGAAATTTGTGGGAATGTTAAATTGGAAAATGAAATAATTAAAAAAATTGTTCCTCTATTAAAAAATAACCTTTAATCTTGCTCACATTTAACTAAAGAAAAATATAAAGTCGTGTTATTGAAAATTTAATGGTATGTGAAAAATGAACTCAGTAATGTTATTGCATTTGGTATACAAAAAAATGGTTTATATATTTTTGATGGATTTGTTTCTGAATCTTTCTTTTCTTCTACTTCTATAAATTATTTTCAACTTTAACATGAAATCCTAGGACATGTGAATTTTATGAGTGTGCATGAAATGAATCATTTAAACCTTGCAATATGTCTCTCTAAAATGAAATATGATCATGAAACGTGTGAAAGTTTCTTGTGTGGTAAGAAACACATTGAACCATTTCATAATCATTGCGATCTGAATTCATCTCACCTATTAGATTTGATTCATAGATATGTGATAGGTCCACTTGAAGTTCGCTCTCTCAGTGGAGCCTTGTATGTTAAAGTTAATGATTTCTTTAGGATGACCTAGTCATACTTCATTACGAAAAATCCTTATTTTTGTCCAAATTTCAATATTTTAAAGCCTTAGTTGAAAATTCTTCTGATCTGGAAATCAAAAGAATTATAACTCATAATGGAGGTGAGTATGTTAGTAAAAAGTTTGATGAGTTTTTTGTATCGTGCGGCGTGAGTTTACAACTCCCTATTCCCCACACAAAAATGATATCGCATAAAGGAAATATAGGACCCTATTAGAAATGGGTAGGACAATGATTCATACATTGAATGTGCATAAGCTTCGATGGGAAAAATACATTACTATTGCGGTCTATATTATAAATAGAGTTCTTATTAAATATTTACATCAAACAAAACCTCATTAAGCATGGACAAAATAAAAACCAAATATATCACACTTAAGAATATTTGGTATTTCTACTTCTCTCTTTATTCTAAAAGTTAAATGGAAGAAAATTGATTTGACCTCCTATACATGTATCTTTTTCGTATATTTATGTCACACAAAAAGATTAAGAGTATACGATCCTTTCAAATATAACATAATATAAAATAAGAATGTTCATGTTCTAGAGAAAATATTTTATGAAACTTCATGTGAATCCTCCTCTCTTTCACCTGAAGTAGAACTTGATAATCCTTCTCCAAACAATATGGAAAAAAAGTTTAATAGAATGAATATCATGCTCCAAATATGTTGGATATTGAGGGGGAGTTATCTCAAAATGTGTCACATTCTATAATTCCAAAAAGGGCTCAAAATCTAGTTAAGAACTCTCATCCTGCTAGCCTTAGAAAGACGACAAGTAGTTAGCATACTTATCATGCCTTGATGACCCTATATGAGGTTGAGCCACAATATTTTGAAGAATCCATTTAAGATGAAATATGGTTCAAAGCTATGAAAGTTGAGTACAATTCTCTAATTAAAAAATAACACTTGGGAACTGGTCCCTCTTCCTTCGTAACAGAGCATTATAGGATCTAGGTAGTTGTATAAAATTAAGTATAAATTTGTACGATAAATTCAAAAATTTAAGGCACAATTAGTATTTTTTGGGTTCACTCATAAACCCAGTATCGACTACGTTGAAACCTTTTCTCCTACAACCAAAATGAGAATTGTTAGAATTATTCTAGGATTAGTTGCTTAATATGGTTGGCAGATTCACCAAATTGATGTTAAAAATGTTTTTCTAAATGGTGACCTGAAAAAAGAAATCTATATGCATCAACCTAAATTTTTTGAAGAACCTGGTGAGGAATTATGTGTGTAAACTGAAAAAATCATGTTATGGTCATAAACAAGCTCCTAGACCTTGGTATGCTAAAATAAATTAATTTTTTAGGATATTGGTTTCAAAAATTATTTTACTGATAATAATTTGGTTGTAAAGTATGAAAATAATCATATTATCTTATATGTTGATGATATTTTAATTACTAGTAGTGATAATAATTTAATACTTAGAATCAAAGAAATATTAAGACAGCATTTTGAAATGAGTGACTTAGGTCTGCTAAATCATTCTTAGGCATGGCTATCTTTCAAGATCATAAATATATTTTTGCATCTCAATCACAATATGCTACTAATTTACTTAAAATATTTAACGTGATTTACTGTAAGCATGTTATTGCCATTGAGTTTGGTGTTAAATTAGATCCAAAACCTACATGTGATAAATTTAATCCTACTTTGTTTAGACAAGTATTTGGTAGTTTAATTTATTTGACTATTACTAGTCCTAATATTTCATATGCAATAGAAGTTGTTTCTAAATTCATGTGAGATCCTTATGAGGAATATCAGAAAATGGAAAAAAGAATTCTAAAATATGTTAACGGATACTTAATTATGGTTATATTATTCTTCTTGTAATAATGCAAAATTATTTCGTTATTTTGATTCTTACCATGTTGGTGACATTATAAATAGAAAATCTACTTCTGGATATTTTTTCAAGTTTGGGGTAGGTGTCATCACTTGGAGCAGCAATAAGCAACTGAAAGTTCCTCTCTTCTACTGAAGTAGAGGATAGAAGTGTTATGGAAGCAGTAAAAGAAACCATGCGGTCGAAAAGACTATTGGATGAACTTCATATGGATGTCAAAGGAGGCATTATTTTTCTATGTGACAGTCAGAATTGCATTTCTCTAACAAACAATCTAGTTTAGCATCAAATAATGAAGCATGTAGAGATTCATATGCACTTCATCTGAGAGAAATTCTTAAATGGCGATATTAATCTCAAGTTCTATTCAACCAAAGATCAAGTTACAGATATTTTCTCGAAGCCACTAAGTGTTGTGAAATTTTACAAGTTTCATTCCTTGTTATGTCTTTTTGAGTTCCCATTGAGGGGGAGTGTGCATGAATATTCCACCTCTTAATGGATTTTTTGTAAACTTCCTCTATTTTGTAAAATATCGTTATAATTGAGTCTTAAGTAAATGATCACAATACATGGGTTTACTTGTAATTCCCGGCGAAACATTAGTTATGGGAGTTTCCTGTTTTATAAAAGGATCCATAATCTTATGTAATGTCCTGAGAATTTTTCATAAGAATATCTATATGATTTCTCTTGTTTACACATGTTAGTCTAAATCATCGTTGATGACTTATGGATTGTAAATACTTTTTAGAAAGAGGTAATTTGGCATGTTTTCCCCACTTAACATTAAGGGGGAGTGTTGGGGTGATAATGTCAAGTGGGGACACCATTTAGGTGGGCAACTGCTTCACACCCCTAATTTAATTTTTTTTATTAAATTAAATGTGTCGGCTCCCCTTTCCACATTAGGTGGATGTTTAATTAAATCTTTTGATTTAATTAAAGAGTGAAACTGTGCACTCTTGTGCAACCAAATCACCCACCCTATGTAATAGGGTGATCCCTCACAAAATTAGGGTTTGTGAAAGTTTGAGATTGTATGTGTACGCGATATTCTTATTTCAAACATTGTAAAATTGTTGTTTAATTGATATATGTGGGACCGAGGGGGAGGTGGAGGTGCTTCGATAAAATTTTAGTAAATTATAATAAACGCGGGGCTTTATTTTGAATGGGGTTTTTTACCTTCATATTTTCCCCACTATAAATCATGTGTTGTGTTATTTAATTATGTTATGGTTTTTATTTTTTAAAGTTACTTCGTACTTTTGCATATATTTTACCTTACGAATTTATTTCTACATTTAATTTATTAACTCTAAATATCTTTGCACATTACTAAAACCTATAATCATTGGCATTAATTTATGGATATTCAATTATTTAATTAATTCTTTATCCTGTTAATTTTTGACATTTCCCACCCTAGAATTAGATCTATCTCAAGCATTAGATCCTAGGGCAACTATGTAAACCTTAGATATCTCTATAGAGTCGTATAATAGATTTTTAACAAAAAAAAATCATTTTTCCTCCCTCAAATGTTTGTAGGTTTTATTCCTTTCGTTGGCACTCTCATAGAGAATTTTATTTTGTGGCAAGGGCATCGAGATGATCCTCTCCATCCGGGAAGATAATGGGCTACATTTTTCTTTCGTTTTCTTCTCTTACAACCAGTTTCACATAGGTTTGCTTGGGTTTATTTGTAGTAGCAAAAATATGGGTTTTGTATCATTTTGTATGTTTGAATCTTATTGTTTTTGGAGTGGAAAAATACGAGTAAACCTAAGTTTAATTATATTTATACATATTTACATGCATATATGCATATGCATTATGTGTGTGTGTAAGTGTGTCCCACTATTTTGCACTTTTTGTACCTTCAACAAAATACGTCTGACAACCAAAACATAACCAACACATAAAATGAAAAAGCATTTATTTTAATAGTTTAAATTTACTAAGGAGCCTTAGATCCATAATTTACTTGAATTGTTTGAGTTTTAAAAGTATTTTTAAAGATTTGTTTACCAACCAGATTTTTAAATATTTTTTGGCATAGTTGCAAGTCATCCATCTTCCCAAAAACATAGTTTTATTTGTTTGTGTATATTAAATACATACATACATACATACATGGGTTTAAATGACTATGTTGTCAGAAAAATATTAGTTCTAGGTTTTAATAAAACCAAAACAAGAATAAAAGGATTTATATATTTGCTTGAATAAACTTTAAAATCATTCACTTATCACACACACACATGGGTGTAAAGGAATATGTGGCCAGCAAAATATTAGTTCTGGGTTTTAATAAAACCAAAACAACAATAAGAGGATTTATATATTTGTTTGAATAAAGTTTAAAATCATTCACTTTGTGTGTGTGTGTGTGTGTGTGTGTGTGTGTGTGTGTGATTTGGAAAAAGTGAATGTATATTTAACCATTTTAAGGTTAACAAGTATGTTGTTTTTAGATAGAACAAAGTTTGCAAGATCTATTATCATACAGAAAAAAGAAAAACCAATCTGAATTTTCAAAACTTCATTTAGAGGTGTAAATTTAATTTTTTAATTATGTATACAAGATTGTATTACAAATATACATTTTTTAATAATCATTTAAACTTGAGCAAGGAATTTCCATAGGAAATAATACATTTTAAAATGAGTTAATATTAAATTAAATATAAGGGGAAGGAAGCATCTTAAATATGATTTTTTTTACAGATTTACCTACATGTCAAAATAGACATGGATTAAACTCACATTCTTTCTATTAAATTAAATTGTGTGTGTGTGTGTGTGTGTGTGTGTGTGTGTGTGTGTGTGTGTGTGTGTGTGTGTGTGTGTGTGTGTGTGTGTGTGTGTGTGTGTGTGCGTGTCCATATATACATACACACACACATATGTACATATAATGTATGTATGTATGTGTATGTATGAACACAAAGTATGAGGGCAAGAAGAAGACCTTTCCTTTAATTTAAAACAATCATGTATAATTCTAATTTTTAACTATTCAAGGAAATAAAAAATGAAACTATTCACTTAAGTTATGAATCACACACATTGCAACTCAAACACTCATAATGTAGCTTCATTCCTTTACTTTAAACCCATAATATCACTCTCAAATAAATGAAGGATAAGAGGACACAAAATAGCATTTATCTCTTTAATCTCACACAACAATTAACCCTTAAGTTTTCCCATTTCCTTTCAAGTAATGAGTTCTTTCAAACATAATTAAATACAATCATTACTGAATAAAATACAAGCATAAAAGCCTCCTTAAAATAGGGAACAACATGCACAAATTTACAACTTTTACTTCTTATACTTCTCCTTCAAAACATAATTTTCTTTGGCAAGCTCCAAGATTTCAACAAATATTCACATGGCTTGGTTGTCCACCCAACCTATAGTTATCATTATATGTTTAAAAACAATAAATGAGTATACTAGACTCTCTCCAAGCCCATTGGAGAGAGGAGATGCTTCTCATGATTGCACAAAGGTAAAAAAAATCACAAAGAAATAAAAACACAATCCCGCAAACCAAAAACAAGGAAAGCAAAAAGGAGGAGAACCATTCTCCATTTTTGGTTCCATAGGGAGAGGGTAGTGACCATACAAAAACATTAGGTACTTAGATTTTTAATGTACTTTAAACATAAGTATCAAGCCTCCAAATTTGTTTATTCCTCCATGAAACGTGTGTCTCCCAAACTCTTCTTTGTTGAGACTTTTCAATCCCATACCCTTATTAGCTTACATAAATCAAGGATGGGAGGATCTCCTTCCACCACATCAAGGATACTCTCACTATACCATAGGAGAGATAAACTACCTATGTATAAAAACCCCTCATTTCCCTCACCATGTCTCAAAATCCACAACCCATAAGGTGAGAATTTGACAAAATAATATAACAACAATTTTAATCTCAAAAGAAACACAAACCACAAACAATCAAAATTCAAAGGGATTTCCATAATAGAAAACCTACCTCAAATCCATACAATGCTCTAAGTTTTCTAAACTCCAAATCCAATCCAAAGTAAGTCCACCATCACTCTCCAATCAAAACAATCTCCCAAATTCAGAAATTCGGATAAGGAAAAAGTAAAATGTAACCCCAATCCCTCCAAATTTGTAAGATAAAAAGAAAAACTCACCAACAATAAAACCAATGAGATGAGGCCTAAGTGGAAGTTAGTCACCATCCTACAAAATTCCATGTCACTCTTCTCACCCCAAACTCAAGACAACATAAATGGAGTAATCAAGTGGATTTTCCCAAATTCAAAGAACATCGTTCACTCACTTGAGGTGAATCCACTCAACTCAAGTGAGCTTGGAAAACATTAAAAAAATATAATGGAAAAGGGTGAGTAAAATCTCATTAGAAAGAGGAAAGGCTCCCTTTACATTGAAAAGATCCTACCTTGCCCATAGGTATGGCTTCATGGTCCTTTTCAAGGTAAAGATAGCCTTTCCAAAGCTTTACACACTTCCCCAAAATCTCATTTTTCCTGTAGACATCTAAAATATGGACATGGTTCATTTTGATTAATTTTTCCCATAAATATCCTAACATTGGCATTATCTAATTAATCCCTTTCCTATAAAATACCACATATACCCTTTATCCTAGTTAATTTCATCATTTATCTAATATCCCATCATTATCTCATCAATAATCTCTTTAATTCATTATTATGTCTCATTATCCCACCTTAATCCTTATTATCATTTTCTAGGAATTTAATATTCCTACACCTACCTACCCACCTACTCTACACCTACCCTACACCTAGCCTCTCCATGTAATCACACCCCTAATCATATTTTATTAATCTAATCTAAACCTAAACTAATTAGTCTCACCTTTATTTCTAGAAGCTTCTAAGTCTAGAAGCCTCTCTAACTTTCTACTCTTCTCCATTTAATTTTAAATTCAATGGATATTTCTCCATAATTCTATAATTAATCTCACCTCCTCTATTTCTAGAAGCTTCTAATTCTAGAAGCCTCTCTAACTTTCTATTCTTCTCCATTAAATTTTAACAATGGATATTTCTCCATAATTCTATATTTTTCTAATTCTGTAATTAATCTCACCTCCTCTATTTCTAGAAGCTTCTAATTCTAGAAGCCTCTCTAAATTTCTACTCTTCTCCATTTAATTTTAAATTCAATGGATATTTCTCCATAATTCTATAATTTTCTAATTCTAGAATTAATCTCACCTCCTCTATTTCTAGAAGCTTCTAATTCTATAAGTCTCTCTAACTTTCTACTCTTCTCTATTGAATTTTAAATTCAATGGATATGTCTCCATAATACTAGAATTTTCTAATTCTATAATTATCTATACTCATTTATCTTCTCATTCAATACTAACTGTTAATCTTCCATCCACTTGGAAAGATCCTAGCCCTCTATTTCTTCTTCCAAAAACTATAAATTGGCCTTCCACCCTCCATAGAAGCCAATCTTGAAAAATCCTTGAGATATACATAATCTCAAGAAATCCATAGCAAATCTCTACCATTTTATTCTCTATCAAACATCCACAATCTTCAATCAATCAAGTCATCATTAATTCAATATATAATCCATTAATACTTCATCAAACATCAATCAATCTAAGAAAATCAAAAGGAGGTGTTGCACAAGTGCCTACTCAAATCTAAAGCAGTCAATACATCCTTGAGAAAATCTAATACAATAAAGGAGGAGTATTACATTTTGTTGGTAAGTGCGAGTATTAATTATCTCCCCCTTTATATCTCTTGCTCAATCATGAGGTATTATGGAAAGGATTAGCATAGGAAAGAAAAAAATCTTATACTCACCACTGATATTTTCTACACTACACTTCCCAAATCCGAATTTGGGTGAATGTATTTCTTGGGAAGAGTGTAACCTCATCCTAAGCATGATTAACCAAAACCAAATACAAAATTAGACAAGATAAACCAACATTAAAATTAAATAATGTTTAGGAAAAGTAAGGAAATTAATTAAATGAGTTAAACATGGTTAATACCCACAATATCGATCAAACTAACATCACCATAAGAAATGCCAAGAGAATCATAAGGTGAATTATCCAACCACAACAATTAAAAATACAAAAAGGTAAAAATGTCACAAGGATACAATTCAAACCCTTCAACATGACGATAAATAAAAGGAAAGTAAAATTTGGCCAACAGCTAATTTTTCCAATCAGGAGGGTGATCTCCTCAAACCCACTTTCGTCATCTCTTTAATCTGCACACTCAATGCACAAGAATCATATTTGTCTAATAAAATATAATCGAAAAATGCAACATCTAAGCATATCAATCAACCAAATCATGACATAATACAATCAACATCAATCTAATACGGGAAGTGTGTATGTACCCAAAACAAGCTACGCATAATTCTAAACATCATATATGTTACCATATGTAGACATTAAATCACGTACTTGGGTACATTTCTAGGTCCTAATCACATGACACTATTCATATGATTCCTAAGCGAGAAAACTAGTAATTGACATCTATCTTTGGCATCTTTTATGGATTTCTTGTTTCCTCTTTGGTTTTGTAAACCCCACAACCCAGTTTGATCTTCATTGCTTTATCTTTCTTAACTCTGCACATCAGCGCCCAGCCAGGATGTCACACCTAGGCACCTCAAACCTCTTTGTATCTTACTCGCCTCTTTTGGGCCTCTTTTATCTTTTAGGCATATTTTTTCTTATGGGTCAGCCTCTTAGTTATTAATTATGAAATTCAAACAAGATAATAATATAAATACAAAGCTATGTGACCATAATAAAGGACCAAGCTACTATCACCACCCAAGGTTGCATCCACAAGAATTCTATGAGCATCAAAGATTCCATCTAGATATCATTCAAAGGATAAAGAACTACATTTTTCTACATACAGTTCATAGGAAGGAAAGTTCATTTTTACATACACACATCTACTTACATTGTTATATCTAGTTATTGCTCGCTATCAAGTGCATCTTACACAAGAGCTTCCTAGGGCATGATTCTAAACACATAAACTCATAACTACATGCAGTTTGAGATGTAATGCAGCACTCAGTCATAAGTTCACTCTGTTGAATGACAGCCAAGGTCAATCCAACTCCCCATTTGCATCTTTTTATTTTTATGATTTGATGTGTTTTGGGGTTTAGCAAGAGATCGTTTGTTTTGCAGGTTACAAGTGAACTCGGAGATCATCTAGTGACACACAAGTGACTAACAGTGAAGGCTAGCGACCATATTGTGACACTAGAGAAATCAAAGTTTGAGCATTTTGGCAATCATAGACACCTAGGTGCCCTAATCCAACTTATTTTGATAATTCTACAATTTTTCAAGTGTAGTAGCGACAGATTCCTCCTCCTGTTTACCAGTTTTCCATTCTAGCATACTTCGGGATTTATTGTAAAATCATTTAAGTCCTTTATCCTCTCTCTCTTGCACCTAGGGTTTCATATTTACTTTACTTATTGTTTCTTTCATATCCGTGCTTTAGTGTTTCATCTATCATATGTGACTTTGAAATATCCTTAGGGTTTAACATTAGCATATTATTTCAACATTTTTTTAAAATCATTTGGTGAACCCTTCTCATTCAAATACTCTTGGATCCTCATTTTTCTTATTTCACGGCTTCTCAAGCTTATTAAGTCTCGTTGCATCAATTTCTTCGAATGCACCCATATTGCAAAGATGTTCTTCTAAAATCCCTAAACAATATGTATCTTCCTAACGATACACCAATTACTCAAGTCAGTGTTATCTTCCTTCATCTTTCTTATGACTCTCTTGGCTCTAATTCCAGTCAATATATTTTCAAGTCAATCCAATCTTTACATTCTTTATTTTAAGAAAAATTTCAGCCTATGGAATTCATGATCACATCTCTTGAATCTGAAATCCAACATCTTAAGGACACTTCTCACGCTCATGCTAGTTCTTCTTGTGATCATCATTCTATGTCTTCTACATGTGCTTATGTTAGTGAACCTCAAATCTTGTTGTTCCCCGCTCCTCTCAAGTTTTATCTCAATAATAAACAACAATTTATTCTTCCTCATCTACTCACTCATCAATTAATCAACTTGTCATATACTCATTTTTATCATCCTTATCGGCTTGCAAAATATCAAGGTCATCCACATTGTAATTATCATCGAATAAATAGACATAATGAAAATGATTGTTATGCTTTACAACAAAGAATCAAACATCTTGAGTGTCAAGGTTTTATCTCATTCACAACACAACATGCTACTACATGTTCATTTTCAATTGCTACATTTCATTGGGTTGTTAAATATAATTCAACTATGTCTAATGAGAATCATGTTATCACTTATAATGTTCCTTCTAAAATCACTCAAGTGTCGCCTATGCAATCAACTCAAACTAAGCAACCACCTCTCAAAATCAATCTCACTCCTCTTCCCCAATCATCTACAGAACTACCGAGTCAAATTAATAAACTGCCTCCCAAAAATCAGTCCACCCTATTCTCCTATCAAGTCTTCTACAGCATCATCAATCTCACATAAGCTCCAACCAATCGCTTTTGTTATATAAACTACTCCTTATATTGATGGTCAAGAAAAATTTCAAACTCCGCCACCATGGCATGGTCCTACCATTTCTTTTTCCTACCATTGTGTTGTCCCTCTCTCTTATCATGACATAGATAACGCTCTCCCACAATGGCATGGTATCTATCACGTCACCACATAGATCTCCATCATTGGCACACTTGGGGGCATCATGCATATTCTCCACCCTTGCTTTGTTATTAAATGTTTCTATCATCTCATGCACTTGACGCTCTACGCTTAAATTCCTAATATTTCCAAAGCATCATTACAACCCCCTTGATACGCTTTCGTATCATCATTACCCTATGACACTCTCTTGTGCTATGTTTCACACTTAATTTTTGAGGGAATACTATATTCATGAACCTCACACACTACACATTTCTACACTCGGTGCATTCACAACACATCTTTCTAGCATCACATCCTCACACAACACACTACCCTATAATGCACTCTAGCTACATGGTTCATACTCGATTGATGAGGGTCTAAATATGAAACCTCACCATATTCACATTCTTTGTGCTCTATGATTCCTTGATTTATCTCTCTAATGTACATGTTCAAACCATTTCTCGATGACGCACTCTTGTTCTATGGTTCATTCTTGACTGTTGAGGGGTATTTTATAAATTTACCTCATCTCATACACATCCGTACACATACACTCAGGGGGACGCTTCTCGTATCACACTCACGTTGCATGTCATTCCATCGCGATCATTTATAGCATACTTCATATCTTGGTTGCACATTGTTCTTGCTTACTTATACTCACATTTACACTTTTCTTACTACGTTAATTAGATATTTTGTATGTCATTATATTTTCTATATACACATGTGTGTTCACTTGTTCTCTAGTTGTGAATGCAGCCTTTACACAGATATTTTCACGTAGCATAGATGCTTGGCATTGTACCTATTACAAGTCCCACTGAGGATCCTAGGGCATCTACTTTCGTACACACTACATGTGTTATTGCTTCATTTTATACTACTTCCTATTATTCGTAAAACACTATTCTATTAATATATATACACATCTTGACATACTTTTTATCTTTCTAACATGCTAATGGGTGCTTCATGTGCAAAATTTTCTTTGTAGGAACTATTTGCAACCATGGTTTTCTGATACTTTTCTTGTTAATTTTTTCTATTCTATGTCATTGTTTACAGGATTTTCCCTATGTCTTACTTGCTCATTGCTTGTATGATTTTTTTCGCTCTATACCTACTTATCTTGCGATGTTGTGAGTGATGTCCCATGTTTGAAACCCACTTTTCACAGTCTACATTGTGTTTTTTCTTGCTACATTACACATTGTCTGCATATTTATCTTGATTACACTAACACATGTTTCTAGCCACTTTGTTTGTAGGTCTCTTGATTTATACCATGCACATTCCTCCCCATATAGGGTATCCATTTTAGATCAGTGTATGGTCCTCTCCTTTGGGCCACATTATCCTAGCAATGTTTCATGCACCCCAAACAAGGGGGGCATACATTGGGTGAATCAGTCAACCCATTCAGCAGTACACAGTCACAGTTCTGGCTTACACAATATATGAACAACACAGTCTACAATTATAGAAACAGCACAAATTCTAAATTAGTTCATGAGCACATCATAGACGCCAATGCCTAGATATAGACATGAGTTACTGGACACTCCTGAACCTTCCTAGGAACCTATGACCAGGGGGAATTTATAGTTATTTTCTCATATCAGTGCAGTTTCAACATTTCACATATTAGATTGCACACCACATGCACAATCCTCCATCAATCAGAATGAATTCTATCTTCGTTTTATTCTTCTACTTGGATCAAACTTGATCGAACTAGAATAAAGTAGAATCACACCATCTACAATGGTCTATAAATTTCAAGAAGTAGTCAAGGATGGAGAATAAAACTAGACCTTTCTCCCCAACACTCTTCTGTCATGGCATGAGATAGCCCAAAAAAATCACACTTGGAGTGTGATCGCCCAAAAAACTCATTCTTGGTGTGAGATCACCCAAAAGAATCTCTCTCATATAGTAGTTCAGGACACTTACTATACTTTTCACTCGTCACGGATTAGGTGAATGTGTTCCTTTTACTAATTTTTCACATTTTTACACACATTTTACATATTTGGATCAAATTTTTCATATACACATATTTGACTACTCTTTTTTCTCTTTCTTTCTTGTATGTCTGTCCTTATGAGAATTAGCAGTCACATCAGCCAATATGTCAAGTGAAAACAAAAAATAGGTACAACACAACTCAACACATACGCTTCACCCCTAAGGTCACTTCCTCTTCTTTAGCTTCCACGCTTCATTTTATCACTCCACGTTTTTTCTTGTCTCCTCGGCATACTTTCGCCATCGATGTACATGGTTATTGGGTATCCATTTCGTATCTAATTTACATTATTGAGTATTCACTCAACCATATAAAGTGGGGGCAAATTTAGACACTAAATCATGCACTTGGGTACATTTCTAGGTCCTAATCACATACCATTATTCATATGATTCCTAAGCGAGGAAACTAGTAATTAACATCTATCTTTCACCTTTTTTGGTTTCCTCTTTAGTCTTACACACTCCATAGCCTAGTCTAATCTTCATTGCTTTATATTTCTTGACTCTCAACATCGGTGCCCAATCAAGACGTTATCGCCTAGGCACCCTTATCCCCTCTGGGATCCTCCTACCTCGTTATATCTTACTCGCCTCTTTTGGGCCTCTTTTATCTTTTGAGAATCTTGTTTTCTTATGGGTCAAACTCTTAGTTGATAATTAGGAAATTTAAGGAAGGGAATCATATAAATATATAGTTATGTGACCATAATAAATGACCAAGCTCTACCCATCTACTATCACCACATAAGGTTGCATCTAAAGGCATTCTAAAATTCATTCCCTTATGAATTTTTCGACATACACTTCATTGGTGGGGAAGTTCATTTTGACATCCACACATCTACTCGCATTGCTACATCTAGCTATTGTTCTCTATCAAGCGCATCTTGTACAAGAGATTCATAGGGCACAATTCTACACACATGCACACATAACTACATGGAGTATGAGATGTAGTGCATTGCTTGGTCATAAGTTCACTCTTTTGGGTGACCTCCGAGATTAGTATAACTCCCCATTTGCATATTTTTATTTTTAGGATTTGATGTGTTTTATGGTTTTGCAATAGATCATTTATTTTACATGTTATAGGTGAATTTGGTGATCATCCAATGACACATGGGTGACTAACAGTGAAAGCTAGTGACAATCTTGCGACACTAGAGAAATCAGAGTTTGAGCATTTTCGCAGTCATAGGCACCTTCCAGAGGTCTCTGATGCCTAAGCACCCCATCATGTTCTAGGCACCCTGGTCCATCTTATTTCAACAGTTCTGTAATTTTCTAAGTGTTGTTGCAACATATTGCTCCTATTTACCAGTTTACCAATTTTCCATTCCGGCATACTTGGGGATTTATTGTGAAATCAAATCAGCCCTTTAACCTCTCTCTTGCACCTAGGGTTTCATATTTACTTTTCTTATTACTTGTGTCATATATGTGCTTTAGAGTTTAATCTATCATATGTGACATTGAAATATCCTAAGGGTTTAACATTAGCATATTATTTCAACAATTTTTGATAAATCATTTGGTGAAAACATCTCATTTGAATACTCTTATATCCTCATGTTTCTTCTTTCATGGCTTCTCAAGTCTCTTTACATCAATTGCTTCAAATGCATCCATCTTGCAAACATGTTCTTATAAAATCCCTAAACACTATGTATCTTCTTAGGGATACACCACCTACTCAAGTCAGTGTTATCTGCGATCATCTTTCTGATGACTCTCTTATTTTTAATTCCAGTCAATCTATTTGCAAGTCAATCCAAGCTTTGCATTCTTTATTTCAAGATAAATTTCAGGGTATGGAATCCACAATCACATCTCTTAAAGATGAAATCCAACATCTTAAGGATGCTTCTCAAGCTCATGTTAGTTCTTCTTCTCATCCTCATTTTATGTCTTCTACATGTGCTTATATCAATGAACCTAAAATATTTCTACTCCCCACACCTCTCAAGTTTTATCTCAATATTAAGCAATAATATATTCTTCCTCAACTACTTACTCATCAATTTATCAACTTGCCATCTACTCATTATTATCCCCCTTATTGGCTTGCAAAATATAAAGGTCATCGATATTGTAATTATCATTGAATCAATAGACACAATGAAAATGATTGTTATGCTTTACAATGAAGAATCAAGCATCTTGAGCATCAAAGTTTTATCTCATTCACAACACAATAGGTTTGTTACACGTTCATCTTCAATTTCTACATTTCATTAGGTTCCTAAATCAAATTCAACTATGTCTAATGAGCATCATGTTATCACTTCTAATGTTCCTTCTACAATCACTCAAGTGTCGCCTATGCAATCCACTCAAACTAAGTAACCGCCTCTCAAAATAAGTATCATCCCCCCTCTCCAATCATCTATGACACAACCAAGTCAAACTAAGAAATCGCCTCCCAAAATTCAATCCACCCTTTTCTCCTATTAAGTCTTATACCACGTCATCAATCTCACATAAGCTCCAACCAATCGCTTTTGTCAAAGAAAATAATCCTTCTACTGATGGTCAAGACACATTTCAAACTCCGCCACCATGGCATGGTCTTACTGTTTCTTCTACCTACCATTGTGTTGGTCAGGGTTCATTTTAAGACCCCCCCTTCGAAAAATTAATTTAGAATTGGTGGTGAATCTCCAAAATCGAATTTCGCATCAATGGGGAATTTCTAAAAAACCCGTTTCGTGGAAAAGCCGACTCGGTTGGATGGTCATCCAATCTAGGTTGGACGGGTGTCCATCGTCAATCATCCAACCCAACCATCCAACCCAGCATGTATTATACCTCGGCGAATACATGCATAAGTTAATTTATACATATAAATAGTAGGTGAACTAACCAATACAAATGAATTTTCGGCCGAAATTTTAGGCGAACTAAGCGGCATTCGACTGCTGAAAATTTTCCATTTCCAATTTCCAAAATTTGTAATATTCATGAGTTTACGAAAATTCACCACTAAAATTTTCCCTTGTGTTGTCCCTCTATCTTATCATGACATAAATAATGTTCTCCCAAAATGGCATGGTATATCTCATGTCACCACATAGATCTCCATCATTGGCACACTTGGGGGGCATCATGCATATTCTCCCCCCTTGGATTGTTATTAAATGTTCCTATCATCTCATGCACTTGACACTTTGCACTTAAATGTCTAATATTTCCAAAGTATCATTACAAGCCCCTTGATATACTTTTGTATCTTCATTACCTTATGACGCACTCTTGTGCTACATTTCACGCTTGAGTGTTGAGGGCATACTATATTCATGAACCTCACACACTATACATTTCTACACTCGGTGCATTCATGACACATGTTTCTAGCATCACATCCTCACATGACACACTACCCTATGACGCACTCTAGTTACATGGTTCAAACTCAAATGATGAGCATTTAAATCTGAAATGAACCTTACCATATTCACATTATTTGTGCTCTATGCTTCATTGATCTATCTCTTTAGTGCACATGTTCAAACAATTTCTTGATGGCACACTCTTGTTCTATAGTTCATTCTTGACTATCGAGTGGTATTTAAGAAATGAACCTCATCTCATACACATCCGTACACATACACTATGGGGGCATGCTGCTCCTATCACACTCATGTTACATATCATTCCATCACGCTCATTTATAGACTAATGCATATCTTAGTCGCACATTGTTCTTGCTTAATTGTACTCACATATACACTTTCCTTACTATGTTAGTCATATATTTCATATGCCATTATCTTTTCTATATACACATACACGTTCACTTATTCTCTAGTTCTGAATGCATCCTTTTCACGGATCTTTTCACAATTTCATGGTATCTCTTGCATCACCACATAGATCTCCATCCTTGGCACACTTGGGGAGGCATCACACATATTCTCCCCTACATTATTATTAAATGTTTCTATCATCACATGCACTTGACGCTCTGCACTTAAATATCTAATATTTCTTAAACATCATTACAAACCCCTTGATACGGTTTCGTATCATCATTTACCGTATGATGCACTCGATTGCTACAGTTCACACTTGATTGTTGAGGGAATACTATAGTCATGAACTTCACACACTACACATTTCTACACTCGGCACATTCACGACACATATTTCTAACATCACATCCTCACATGACACGCTATCTTATGACGCACTCTAGTTCCACGGTTCATACTTGACTATTGAAGGTCTAAATCTGAAATAAACCTCACCACATTCCTATTATTTACGCTCTATGCTTCATTGATATATCTCTCTAGCGCACATGTTTAAACAATTTCCTGATGATGCACTCTTGTTCTATGGTTCATTCTTGACTGTCGTGGGGTCTTTAATAAATGAACCTCATTTCATACACATACACTCTGGGGGCACGTTGCTCCTATCACACTCACGTGCATATCATTCCATCATGTTCATTCATATACTATTGCATATCTTGGTCGCACATTTTTTTTTGCTTACATATACTCACATGTACACTTTCCTTACTATGTTAGTCATATATTTCGTATGTCATTATCTTTTCTATATACACATATGCGTTCACTTGTTCTATAGTTGTGAATGCATCCTTTACATGGATCTTTTCACGCAGCATGGATGTTTGGCATTGTACCTCTTACCATTCCCACCAAGGATCATGGGGTCATCTAATTTCGTACACACTAGAGGTGATATTGCTTTGGTTTATACTATTTTCTATTCTTCCTAGCACACTACACTATCGATATATACACATCTCGACATACCTTTTATCTTTCTAACATGCTAACGGGTGCTTCATGTGTAGCATTTTCTTTGCAGAAACTATTTACCACCATGGTTGTCTAATACTTTGATTTCTACTATTTGCTATTGTATGTCATTGTTTACAGACTTTTCCCTATGTCTTGATTGTTTATTGTTTGTATGCTTTTGGCCACTTTGGCCCTACTTGTCTTGTGACATTGTGAGTGATGTCCCATGTTTGAAACCCACTTTTCATGGTCTACGTTGTCTTCTTGCTTACTTGATTACATATTGTTTGCATATTTGTCTTGATTTCACTAACACATGTCTCTAACCACTTTGTTTGCATGATCCTTAGTTTCTACCATGCACATTCCTCCCCCTGCAAGGTGTCAGTTTCATATCAACATCTGGTACTTTCCTTTGGGCCACATTATCCTAGCGATGTCGCATGCACCCCAAACGAGGGGGATCATACATTGTGTGAATTAGTCATCCCATTCATCAATACACAGTCACATTTCAGACATGCACAGTATAGGAATAGTACATTCTACGGTTATAGAAACATTCTAGATTCTGACTTAGGTCCTCAGCACAGCACAGACGCCATACATGAGTTCCTAGGCACTCTTGACCCTTCATGGGCGTCTATGACCACGTGGCACTTACATTTATTTTCTCAAATCAGCACATTTTTCAGCATTCCACCTAGGTATTCATATTTACTTTGTTTATTACTTGTGTCATCTATGTGCTTTAGTGTTTCACCTATCATATATGACTTTGAAATATCCTAAGGGTTTAACATTAGCATATTATTTTAACTATTTTTGTTAAATTGCCATAAGCATCCTAGGATTCAAAACATATAAAACCAAATAATTGTAAAATCACAATGATATCATATTCATCATACATCTTAAAGTGTCAACAAATAATCACACGTCCTACCAACAATTAGCGATAAACAAAGTATGATGTAAATATGTAATGCCAACAACTAATCATACATCATGTCAATAAGTTAGCGATAAACAAAGTATGATGTAAACATGTAATGCCAAAACTAATCATACATATTGGCAACGAGTTAGCAAAGACCACAATATATATTATTTATCCATCAAAGTCAAAGCATCATGTACTTGAATAATAATCAACATAGTACGCGAGTCTCAATACAGACATGATATCTCAAAAATATAAGTCAATTGAAACCATAATAGTGTCAAAAAGAGGTGGGGACTACATCCCCCTCTCGTAAAATTCATTGAAAAAAATAAGGGAATTGTGCCCTCGACTACCCTGTATCCTCCCAAGTGGTTGTATTATCATCATATATATCCCACGAGACTCTAACTTGATCTAGGTCTCTCCCTCTAAAGGCCAACCTCCTATACTCTAGTATGTGCATGGGCTCCAACATCCATTGGCTTTCGGCCTCCACCTGTAAGTTTTACCAATCCAAAACATGACATCTATCAAGTATATATCTCCATAACAAAGATACATGAAACACGTCATGAATGTGAGATAGGTGTGGCAGAAAACCTAAATGGTATGCATCTAGGATAATGATCTCCACAATCTCAAAGGGTCCAATAAAACGAGGGGCGAGCTTAGAGCCTTTTCAAAAACAAATAGGACTCATATGCGGACGCACTCTTAGAATAACCTTGTCACCAATAGAATAGTGATGCTCTACCCTCTTCATATCCCCATACACCTTATACCTCGCATGAGCCTTCTCTAGACGTTGTCTAATAAAAAATCTTGTTGCTCCATATCAAGTAAGTGGGCTGGTCCAAGAACTTGTCCCAAATCCTATCCCAACTCAATGGTTCCTACAAGGTCTACCAAGCAGTGCCTCATATGGTGTCATACCAATAAAGATGTGAAAAAAAAATTGTACATAAACTCAGCTAGATAAAGGCAATTCGTTTATCTGCTCTTTTGATCCATCACATACACCTCAACATATCCTCCATCACCTTATTCACCCTCTCTGTCTGACCAATTGTTTGTGGGAGATTCGTAGAACTGCAGTTGAGATGAGTGCCCAACATTGTCTGAAAGGTAGTCTAGAAATCTGACATATAAATTGTGTCCCAATCAGAAATAATCATCCTCAAAACACCATGCAGTCACACAATATCAACAAGGTACACTGTAGTAATCGCGACATCATTATATGTTGTCTTCATGGGAGAGAAGTGGGGCAACTTTTTTCAACTTGTCCACCGTCATCATAATGGCGTCATGATCGTAGGTGGAAATAGGGAGACTAACAACAAAATCCATCAAAACCATGTCCCACTTCCACTCTAGAATGGCGTGGGTATAAAGAAGACCAACCGAATGGGAATGCTCGGCCTTCAAACACTAACACTCCAAGCAATGGGTAACAAAAGCGGTTGTATCTCTACGTAAACCATGCCAAAATTACAAGTGGCAAAGCTCAGCATGCATCTTCTTTACCCAAGGATGAGTTGCTTACGAAGATCTATGAGCCTCAATTAAAATCAAACCTCGTAGATCACCTGGTTTGGGCACATACATGCACCCCTGGTGTCGAAGAAGACCATCTTCCTCCAAAGAATAACCAGCATACCTAACCACCAAGGGGCTTTATGACTGAACTCTCTCTGGCACCCTCATAAAATTTGTCCCATGGAAAGTGCTACAAAATCATGTCTCTAAGATCCAACCGAAGGGTCAAGGTGAAAGTATTGTGTCGACACCTACTCAAAGAATCTGCGACGACATTCTTGTTTCATTTGATATATTGTATATCCATGTCATACTCACATAGGAACTCCATATAATGTCTTTGTCGAGCGTTGAGGTTAGGCTAAGTGAAAATGTGTTGAAGGCTCCTGTGGTCAGTCCTCCAAACAAAATGGCTCCTAAGAAGGAAATGCCTCCAACAGTGAAAGGCATGTATCACCGTTGTAAGCTCAAGATCGTGTGTGAGATAGTTAAAATCTCATAATCCTTGAGCTTGTGGAACTCATAAGCGATGACACACGCACCCTGCATAAGAACTACCTCAAGTCCCTCCAAAGAATCATTCATACAAACTACAAAATCTACAAATGTATCCGGAACTACCAAAATAAGGGCGGAAGTCAGGCGCTCCTTAAGTAACTAAAACGCTTTCTCGCACCTTTCGGACATACAAACTTCTTCCCTTTTCACTGAAGATAAGTGATCGGATTCAGAATTTGTGAAAACTCTTGAATGAACCTGCGATAATAACTAGATAATCCAATAAAAATCTTAACCACATTGACCAAAGTGGGGGATGGCCAATCCATAATTGCCTGAATCTTCAAAGGATCTATAGAGATAACCCTTTCCTGAAATAACATGTCCTAAATAATGTATCTCGGTCTACAAGAAGGAACACTTATCCAAGTTCCTGAAAATTTGATGTTGCACGTAATACTTGTAAAACCTATCTTGGATGCACTACATGCTCCTCTATTGTGCGTGAGTAAATCAAAATATCATCCAAGAAGATTAGCACAAAATGATCCAAGAACGTCCTGAAGATTGTGTTCATGAGACTCGTGAACATTGCCAAGGAATTAGTCATCCTGAACGGTATTGTTGTGAAGTCGTAGTGGTTGTAACGAGTCCTGAATGTCATCTTGTGGATATTTTCCTCTGTTATACGGAGTTGATGCTACATGGATTTGAGATCAATATTATAGAACACATTGGCTCCCTTCATCTGATCAAAGAGGTCATCAATCTTGGGTAAAAGATAACGATTCTTCACTATTACCTTGTTAAGTTATCTAAAATCCACACAAACACAAAGGGATATGTCCTTCTTCATGAAGTTAATGGGTGTGCTGCAAGGGGACACACTAGGATGAACAAGTCCCTTCTCCAACAATTCCTCCAACTAAATCTTGAGCTCATGAAGATCAATTGAGATCATCTGATAAGGTGCTCGGGAAACGAGAGCTATCACAGGTACTAGATCGATGGTAAAGTCTACCTCGCGGCGTGGTAGCATCCCAGGGAGCTCCCTAGGAAACACGTCATCCAACTCTCTCAAAAGTGGGTAATTATCTAGTGGCAAGCTCACGAGGGTCTCATTGGATCTATCATTGATTGTGATGGAAAACATCTGACATCCCTGACACATACACTGCTAAAATGCATAGCGGAGATCATACGTATGGAAATAGGTCTCTGAACTCTAAAAGTAACAATCATGCTGCCCAAATCATCTTTGCACTTTATCGTCTTAAGTCGACAATCTATCTTGGCCTGATGAACGTTAAGCCAATCCATGCCCAAATTTACCTCATAAGATCCTGAGGGTAAAACACGAAGGTCACAAGTGGTGGAAAACACCTCTAAGTTTAAAACAACTCTCCACATAGGTGTCCACGGCGAGCTTTTCCCCAGTGGCCAACTCTACTTGTGAACGGTTCTACTGTCTTGCTGCCACCAAACCACACCAGTCTATAACTCAAGGTGAAATAAATGAATATGAAGCACCATATTCAAATAAAATTGTGAGAACAACACCTCTGATCATACTTGAAGTCTCAATAATCATGGCCTAGTGTTCGGCCTTACGACCATCTACGACAGCGTAGATGTGATGAGTGCGCCCTATGTCAACCATTGTCTACTCCAAAGCGGAACTAGAGGGTCAATCTGAACATGCAATGTGAGGGTAGTTACAATCATAGTGACTAAGGTCTCCACAAACAAAACATCCTCACCCTAGTGTAGAACCACATGTACTTTGTTGTACTGATCCTACGAGCCCTGCTTTGGCTGACTATTTAGTCCTAGTGGCTTGTCTCTGTTGACCACCCTATCCTCTACCTCTGAAACGCCCCTGACCTGGCCCAAATCTACCTCTCTGAACATCCTATGGTGGCATAGGTCGTTAAAAAAACTGTTGAGGTTGTGGGATCTCGCAGTTAGTTGTGTGGGTCTAAATCCTCCTCAAAAAGATGGTGGTGCACTCTTGGGTCTAATGTCCTGATGTAGAGGTGCCCTATCATGAAAACAGGTCTTGTTCATGTCTCTAGATTCTTGAACCTTGCTCCTATTCTCCTCTATCAAATATGTCTTCTCCACTTCCTGCATAAGGGTATGAGGAGACAAAATCCTAACTGCACCTATCACGCATGTATTCAAACCTTTGATGAAATATTTCACTTGTAATTTATCCTCTCGAAGATAGTCCACATACTGCAGTAGATCTAGAAAGTGACTCTCATACTACGCCATTGTGTCAGAACCCTGATGAAGGTTGTGAAACTCGTCGATCCTCTTCTGTATGAAGTGCTCAAACATATAACACGCTCAAAAGTGCTCCTCGAACAACTCCCAGTGATTATCTCACATGAGAGACGGAGCTTCCACTCCTCTAACCTCCACTAGATGCCTATTGCGTCTCGTAAGAGATGAATACCCAACTTAGCTTTGATGTTGCTCTCGAACACCTTACGGCCAAAGCAATTTTCTAGACTAAGCAACAATGTCTCTGTACCAAAACCATCTGCAGAACCTCCAAAAGTGGGTGACTCCAGCCTAAGAAGATCTCTGATAATGCCTCTCGATGTTGAATTGCGGGTACAGGGCTCTACCAATATCTCCAAAGGTGGTGATAAAGGTCTCACGAGTGACAGTGCCCTAACTAGTGAAGGTGGCCTAGTGACACCCACCATGTGCCTCATGCAATGCAATGCACCCCTATCCAAGGGTGCTCTCAAACTATGGGATCTCACTTGCCGCTCTGAAATAAACTAAGAAGAGGCATGAGAACCTTGCTCATGTTGTGGTCCCATTATTGTCTGTTGTGGCACGCTGGCCTCTACGGCCTCCTGTTGTGTGGGTAAACAGTCACGAAGCACTCCCATCATCTATTGAAGAATCTATGGTCCAAACTCTGCAGCAGGTTGGTCCATGTGAGGTGAACCTGGTGGTGATGCAAGTGGTGATGTGGGTGGTGACGCGAGTGGTGATCCACACATGTCACGTCCTCGACTTCTAGCCACTCACTGTCCTCTCACTCCCCTCGTCGTAAGAGATGAATACCCAACCTAGCCTTGATGTTGCTCTCAAACATTTGAATGCCAAAGCAACTGTCTAGAGTAAGCAACCATGCCTCTGCACAAAAAACATTCGTAGAACCTCCAAAAGTGGGCAGTTGTAGCCTAAGATATCTAATAACACCTATCAATACTGAACTGTGGGTACATGGTTGTGCCAATACCTCCAAAGGTGATGATAAAGGTCTCACGAGTGACAGTGCCCTAACTAGTGAAGGTGGCCTAGTGAAACCCACCAAGTGACTCTTGCGCTGCGACACACCCCTATCCAAGGGTGCTCTCAAACCACGGGAACTCGCTCGCCACTCTGAAATAAACTAAGAAGAAGAGGCATGAGAACCTTGCTCGCATTGTGGCCCCACTACTGTCTGTTGTGGCACACTAGACTATACGGCCTCCTAATGTGTGGGTAAATGGTCACGAAGCACTCCCATCATCTGCTGAAGGGTCTGAAGAATCTGTGGTCCAAACTTTGTAACAGGCTGGTCCATGTGAGGTGAACCAGGTGGTGATGTGAGTGGTGATGCGAGTGGTGATCCACGTACGCCACGTCCTCAGCCTCTAACCACTCAATGTCCTCTCACTCCCCTCACCATCCTGCAATTGCGCAAGGGTTAGATTGCTAACCTAGGACAAATTTCTTAGTATTTACAAGAAGCTAAGTTTCTAAAAAAAATTGGGGTTCAGACAAGAGTAGGGTTTGCCATTCTTAAAACGACACATTGTTGAAACATTCACAAAGTGGGGTTGATTAATTGAAAAGTTAATTAATCTGTTTTATAAACCAAAACAGCAATACTAATCCCAAGAGCTCCTAATGTTGGAACCAGCTCTGATACCAAGTGTAGCACCCGCTCCGAACGAACAAAAAGGAACAATGTAAAGTAACACAAATTTGAGATAAGAAAATTGAGTCATTTAAAAATGTTCAAGTTAAAAGCTATGTTTAAATTAAACATAACAAGGTTCAACTCAAGGTCGGGCTCACGCACCCGCAAAATATTTTTACGTCAAGAGATAATACTCAAAAAAATTGATCTCCCAAACGATCATTTAAAGCAATTTATTAAATTAGTTCATTTTCTCTACTATGACATAAATTTAATTTAGCTAACCAAGTTATTCTCTAAAAACAATTTAATTAAATCAAAATAGTTATTTTCCGTATATTAAGTAATTGACTTAATTAATATTAATCCACCTAACACCTATGATCTAAATTAAATGATTTAATTAGATAAACCACTACGTTCTCGTAATCAATTAATTGATTTAATTTAAATAAAACACTTAATTGCCATTATTCAATTACTCTATTTAATTAATTAAAATCATTTGATTTTTGTAAATAAAGTTAAACGATTTAATTAATTAAAACATTTAACTTATGTAGTTAGTTAATCGATTTGATTATTTAAATCAAGTAATTTCCATAATTTAAATTAATCTCTCAAATAATAGCTCTTATGGCCCCCGATTATTTTAATCCAATTTGTAAATTTGATAAGTAAACTAAATATTGATTTAATTTAATCTCTAACAATTCAGTGGCCATTTATTTAATTAGATTCAATACACACATTTAAACAAGTTAAAAGGTTAAATTAATGTTCTTCAAAGGATTTATTAAAATGGGTGGAAAATGGAACATTTATTTCTCATCCTTGGATTAGATTTATCTCAACCGTTGGATCCTAGGGGCAACTATGTAAACCCTAGATATATCTATAGAGTCGTATAATAGATTTTTAACAAAAAATAATAATTTTCTTCCTCTCATTTAAAGTTTTTCTACTTCCTTTCCAGCTCTCATGGAGTTCTTATTTTGTGGCAAGGGCATGGAGATGGTCCTCTCCATCCGCGAATACAATGGGCTACATTATTCTTCCATTTCATTCTCCTGTAACTAGTTTTACATGGGTTTTCTTGAGTTTATTTGCAGCGGCAAAAATTTGGATATTTGTTTTATTTTGTATGCTTAAATCTTATTATTTTTGGAGTGGAAAAATCCGGGTAAACCTATGTATGTATGTATGTATGTATGTATGTATGTATGTGTCTCACACACATACACACACTAAACAAGTCAATATTTATGGAGGCATTAGGGTTTAAAAGACTAATTTGAATTTTTAGAAAGGCATAGTTGCCCATATGCACAAAAACATAGTTTTATTTGTTGTGTGTATGTGTGTGTGGGGGGTGGGCTGCGGAGGGGTTTAAAGGACTATGCGGCCGGCAAAAGAATAGTTTTAGGTTTTAAAAAAAACAAAACAACAATAAGAGGATTTATATTTGTTTGAATAAACATTAAAATCATTCACTTAGCACATATGTATGGTTTTATTTGGTAAAATTAAATGTATATTCCACCATTTTAAGGCTAACATGTCTGTTGTTTTTAGATAGAACAAAGTTTGTAGGAGTTACTATCATACAGAGAAAAACAGCACAATATACATTTTCAAAACTCCTCTCACCCCAAACCCAAGACAACATAGATGGAGCAATCAAGTGGATTTCCCCAAATTCAAAGCACGTCATTCACTCACTTGACATGAATCCACTCACTCAAGTAAGCCTGGAAAACATAAACAAAATATATAGCGGAAAGGGGTGAGTAAAAGCTCATGGGAAAGAGGTAAGGATCCCTTTGCATTGAAAAGAATCTGGCCCTTTTCAAGGTAAAGATAGTATTTCCAAAGCTTTGCACGCTTCCCCAAAATCTCATTCTTCCCATCTCCTAATTGGGTGAATGAATTTCTTAGGAAGAGTGTAACCTCCTCCTAAGCACGATTAACCAAAACCAAATGCAAAAGTAGACAAGTTAAAATTACTTAAACAAGGTTTAGGAAAAGTAAGGCAATTAATTAAATGAGTTAAACATGGTTAATACCCATAATATAGATCAAACGAACATCACAATAAGAAATGCCACGAGAAGCATAAGGTGAATTATTCAACCTCAACAATTAAAAATACAAAAGGTCAAAATGCCACAAGGCTACAATTCAAACCCATCAAACATGACGACAAATAAAAGGAAAGTTAAGTTTGGCCAACGGCCAATTGTGTCAAATCTTGAGAGTGATCTTGTGAAACTCAAGTTTGTCAGCCTTGTAATCTGCACACTCAATGCACACGAATCATATATGTCCAATAATATATAATCGACAAAAGCAACATCCAAACATATCAATCAACCAAATCACAACATAATGCAATCAACACCAATCTAATACGGGAAGTGTGTATGTCCCCACAACAGGGTACACACAATTGTAAACATCATATATGCTACCATAAGCATCCTAGGAGTCGAAACATAAAAAACCAAACCAAATCATCCTAAAATCACACCAATATCATATTCGCCATACAACTCAAAGTGTCAACAAATAATCACACGTCCTGCCAACAATTAGCGATAAACAGAGTATGATGTAAATATGTAATGCCAACAACTAATCATACATCATGTCAACAAGTTAGCACTAAACAAAATATAATGTAAACATGTAATGCCAACAACTAATCATACATCTTGTCAACGAATTAGCAAAGACCACAATATATATCATATATCCATCATAGTCAAAACATCATGTACCTAAATAATAATCAATATAGTTCGATAGTCTCAATACAAACATGAGAGCTCAAAAATACAAGTCACTCGAAACCAGAGTATATAGTGTCACAAAGAGGTGGGTATTACACATCGTTCTACACCCGCTAAGGGGAGAGTATGATTTGAGACCATGACCTCCATAACAGGGAGAAAGTCCGTTACCATTTGAGATAGGCCCTTGACCGCACACACTTCATTTTTTGTTGAGTAGATAGTTTCTTGTTTTCCTTATTTATTATCTACATTTTCTCTATCAACTTTCATTTACGATTAATGAGTGGTGTATGTTGTACATTGTTGCTTCACAAGTTTGTGGTCCTGTTGTTTTGTAATTTAATTGTTTATCACTATTTTAATGATTGAAAGGGCCTTTCCAACAATGTTCAGTGGCTTGTAAACAAGGAGCTTGGTAACAACAACTGAATTTCGCGGGTGAGAAATGTCTGGAAAACCTCACAGAATAAAGATTGATACTTTATAACTAGCAACTAATTGCTTACAACTATCCATTGCTTAGTACTAGTGATGTAAAAATCAAAACCTTCTCATGATTTACTCCAAAATAATTTATAGATTATTTGAGCAAAACTTAAAGCGATATTAAATTCAATAGGTTTATATACTTTAAAGTTTAGATCGTATTTCAAATTTTGTTCATTGCATCAATTACAAGCTAAGAAGTTGCATATAATAACACGGAATTAGCCCATTATCAAAGGAAAGTGCAAAATCTGGGACATTAAAGATCAACTATATTGAATAACCTAGTAAATGCTTTCAAGTTTTGCCATTCATTCTCCCAATCAACGAAGTGGTCAAATTCAAGACTTGTGAGACCATAATGATAACTCCACACTGTCTACACACACCTTGAGAAACCATAATAATAACTCAACACTCCACCCCAACACAAGCATGACGAAAATTGAATAGATTACTTAAAAAATATTCCTTTCACTTAATAGAAAATAGACAATTCAAACAGGTGCACTAATTCGTTAAGCAAAATAATCATGGTCACAATTTGCAAGATGTTGAATATATAATGAACCCATTCGGTTCTAATTTGTTAGGAGGATGAGAATCAGTTGTTACTGAAGAAACTAATTACTTCTCCTAATGATAAATATACCTTGTCTGTTGCATATTGTACAGTGCAGTTTTCCATCTCTATCTTCTTGCTCTATTTTTCTTCATGCTTCTAGAGCTAACATTGGTATCAGAGCTTAGGCATCGATTAGAGGAGAGGTCGACAAGAAGTACGGTCGACACAGGGCAAAAGAGAGGAGTTGGCATCGCTGAAGGAAGTCGTTGAAGGAGTCGTGATCGCAAGAAAAACGTGAACAAACGTGGGCAAAATTGTGAAGGGCAGCACTAGTCGAGGGCATCACCAGCAAGCACAGTAGAATCGTGGTCGAAACCAGAAAAACGTGGGCAGAATCGCAAACCTGCAAAAAACATGGGTTACAGCAAAGCACCTGCATAATCGTGGCCATTTTCAAAATCGTGTAGAGGTGGGTTACAGCAAAGCACCTGCAAAAATCGTAGCCATTTTCGAAATCGTGGAGAGGTAGCAAAAGATTTTATAAAACCATTCTTATAAAACTATTTGGTTTTGGTGTTTTAATTTTTTCTCTGCTCCCACGTATTTGCATAAGATATTTTCTCCACAACCACGTATATTGTTGGAGTAATCCATTTAATATTATTTGCTGGAAAAGGATACTTTATTAAGTGTGGGGCAAAAATCTTATTTTATTATTTCCGTTATTTTGGAATAGTAAAATGGTGAATATTTCAAGTCTTATTCTCCCTGACTCGTAAAAATTAACGGGCACTAATTTTAATGTATGGAGTCATAAGATTTTAATGGTTGTGATATTTCGTGACTGTGATAAAATAATCAAGGGTGATGAAAATCGACCTACGACTAACTTCGAGGATTATGACAAATGTCATAAAGAAGCATTATTGCTTCTCAAGTTGTCGGTATGAGATGAGATGATACCGGAAGTGTGGAATGCCACTGTGGCAAGCACATTATGGGCCAATCTGAAGGGTAAATATCAGACGACAAAAAAAGTTGGGTTTTATACCTGAAAAATATGCTCTTTTCCATAAAATTACAAGGTGGATAGTTATCTGAGCACCTACTTCGAATGAAAGATCTCTGAGACCAGTTGTCTTCTATAAATAAAAACATGGAAGATAATGATATGGTGGTTTTGGTTCTAAATAGCTTGCCTTCTTCGTATGAGTAATTTGTGGAAGCCCTTCATTTAATGGTGGAGAGTCAAACCCTTACGTTTGACAAGGTGAGTTCCTATCTGTTGCAAAAGGAACGAAGACAGACACAGGTTCAAGAGTCCACTTCTGGACAATTTGAGAGTGCTTTTGTTGCTCAATCTAAATGAAAGTATAAACGACAGGTTGAGTCATCCTCTTCCTCTCCTAAATATCAAGTGAAATGTTACTATTGTCACAAACTTGGTCATGTAAAGAAAGACTGTCGGAAAAGACTCGATGCCCTGAAAAAGCAGAAGGGCAGGCACATGTGGCTACAATTGAACACGAGTCAGAAGAAGAATATGCTCTCATGGCATCTTGCACGGATAATGGCAGTCCTACTTGATGGTGGTTCTTTGATTCTGGAGCATCACAACATTTCACATGTCAAAAAGACTAGTATGTCAATTTCAATTCTTGTTCTTCTGATTCAGTTACTTCAGGAGATGGAAGATCACATGTTGTAGAGGGTATTGGGGATGTTCGTATTATGGTAAATAATAATACCAGATTGCTTGTAAAAAATGTTAGATATGTGCCTAACATGAATAAGAACTTGTTATCTATCAGTCAACTAACTGATAATCTCAATATCTCTGTAAACTTTTCTGGTAAACAATGTATTGTGTTTGACATCAAGCAAAACAAGGTTATTGCTCTGAGAATTGGGCATGGTGGTCTATATAGACTTGTTGATCCTGCCACGGTCAACCTGCATGCCTTAGTTGTGAAAGGCAATACCAGTGTTTTATGGCACGAAAGATATGGCCGTCTCAACCTTCAGTATTTAGCCCGCCTTCATAGAACCAACATGGTTGTTGGTTTGCCTCCAATTCAGGAGAAACGGGATGTGTGTTGGTTGTTTTGCAGGAAAACAAAAGCGGAAGCCTTTTCCCTCTGAAGGTGCTTGGCGTGCAAAGGGGCTCTTGGATCTTGTACATGCAGATCTATGTGAGCCATCGTGGAAGACTCCCACAGTCCTTGGTGCACATTATTTTCTCTTGCTGGTGGATGATCATTCTCGGGAGATGTGGGTCTATCTTTTGAAAAAGAAGTCTAATTGCTTTGTTTCTTTTGTCAAGTTCAAGGCCTTGGTGGAGAATCAAACCAGCCGGCGGATCAAAACTTTGAGATCCGATAATGGGGTGAGTTTACCTCTAAACAATTTGTAGATTTCTGCAGTAAAGAAGGGATTCAACGCCAGTTGACAGCCCCTTATACCCCGCAGCAAAATAGGGTGGTAGAATGGAGGAACATAACCATCATGGAGATGACTCGATGCATGATGCACAGTCGAGGAGTACCCTATAAATATTGGGGAGAAGTTGTTAACACAGTTGTTTATATACTCAATCGGAGTCCTTGCGAAGCCTTGCAAGACATCACACCGGAGGAAGCTTGGTCCACCATCAAATCAGAGGTATCAGCATTTCGTGTTTTCGGTTCAGCTGCTTATACTTTGGTTCTTGAAAATAAGAGTAAATTAGATTCCAAATGTTCTAGATATTTTTTTGCTAGTTATAGTGATCAATCTAAAGCCTATCAGTTGATTGATATTTCCACTAATACGATCATTATTAGTCGAGATGTTGATGTAAAAGAAACAGAGTCTTTCTTTGGTTGTAATCAGCAAGGGGACCAGTCAAGGGGCAGCGTTCAGCAAGGTGTCATAAAAAGATTTGGTACTCTTTCCTTGCCTGATCATGCATCTGGTTCTTCTCATACTCCTCCACAAACTCCAGGACAGTCTGGACAATCTTCTACTGAGATTGTTGAGTCACCAGGAAATCAACTTGTGTTGGTTTCTCCTCCGGAACTTTTGTCGGCTTCTCTTCCAGAAACACAAGCCACCACATCTTCAGTTCAACGGAGGCCTAAGTGGTTTTATTCCACTATTCAGGATTTGAGGAAAGACAAATTGTCTCCTCTCTTAGATGGAAGGTCTCGACGAACTGGTAAGCAAATTGATTATTCTTAGCAAGCTCAATTTGCTCTTGCTTATGATCTTCTTCATATTCATGAGCCACAGAAATACTCTAAAGCACGAGGCATACCGGAATGGGAAACTGCCATGCAACTAGAGTATGATGCCTTGATTAAGAATAATACCTGGAAGTTGGTGCCATTCCCTCCAAGGGAACACACCATTGGCTGTAAGTGGGTGTATAAAATTAAGTGCAAAGCAAATGGTACTTTGGATAAGTACAAGGCTCGACTCGTTGTGAAAAGTTTTTCGCATTAAGAGGGGATAGATTATGAAAAAAAATTTGCTCCTACTGTAAAGATGGTCACTTTTCGACTTCTTTTTTCTTTTGCAACTCAGTTTGGTTGGAAAGTATATCAGATGGATGTCAAAAGTGCTTTCCTGAATGGGGATTTGGAGGAAGAAGTGTATATGACACAACCTGAGGGTTTTCGGGCTCGTGGTAGTGAGCATCTGGTATACAGATTGATTAAGTCCTTGTATGGACTTAAGCAGGCTCCTCGAGCCTGGTACATAAAAATAGATAAACAACTCTGAGATTCAGGTTTTCACACGGACTCATTTTGATCCAAATCTTTATGTCAAAAACAATAATGATGACATTGTGATTCTTATTGTATATGTTGATGACCTTGCCATCACCGGCAGTAGAGATGTTGCAATTCATAAGGTAAAATCATATTTATGTGCTGCTTTTGACATGACTGATTTAGGCCTCCTTCACTATTTTCTGGGTGTAGAATTCTGGCAACTTGATCACTTGATTTTCATATCTCAAGCTAAGTATAACACTAACCTACTACAAAAATTTCACATGTATGATTGTAATTCTTCTTCTACACCTATGGAGGTAGGGTTGAAACTCTCAGCCCATGATGATTCACCACCGGTCGATGAATCATTATACAAACAATTGGTGGATAGTTTGATCTATCTAACAACTACACGACCAGATCTATGTTTTGTTGTCAGTTATCTCTCTCGGTTTTTATCTAAACCGAAACTCATTCACTGGGGAGCAACAAAACGAGTTCTACGATATGTCAAAGGAACTCTTGACTTTGGCATTTTATATTAGAGAGTTGCAGATTTTAGGTTGATTGACTATACTGACTCTAATTGAGAAGCATCGATAGATACTCGACAATCTACCATAGAATTTATGTTCTCTTTTGGTTCAAGAGTTGTTTCTTGGCAAAGTAAACTTCAGCCTACTGTTGCCATCTCTTCTACGGAAGCAGGAATAAAAGGTTGTTGTTAGTGTCAGTTGCGAAGCAATATGGCTTTGTCAGATTCTGACTGACTTTCAGTTTCCTCAGGCTGCTGCAACACCTCTTTCACTCTTTTGTAATAATCAAGGTGTTCTAAAGATGGTGAAGAATCCTATTTATCATGCCCACACAAAACATATTGAGATTCATCATTATTATATTTGTCAATTGGTTGATTCTGGTGAAATTTCTTTGCATTTTTGTCCATCTACAGATCAGTCTGCTGATGTAATGACTAAACCTCTTGATCCTTTGTTGTTTGTCAAGTTTAGAGATAAACTTGGTGTTGTTTCAAGGTTTGTCATTAAGGGGGGGTGTTGAATATATAATGAACCCATGCGGTTCTAATTTGTTAGGAGGATGAGAATCAGTTGTAACCGAATAAACTAATAACTAATTCTCCTAATGATAAATATACCCTGCCTGTTGCATACTGTACAGTGCAGTTTTCCATCTCTATCTTCTTGCTCTATTTTTCTTCATGCTTCTAGAGCTAACACAAGAGAAATCTCCTTGTAAATTTAGACGGAAACTTACAAATGTGAAATGCAATGAAAGAAAGGGTAAGAAAATAGCCATACAGAGTCAGTGATTTTGTTCTGTGCAAACTCCTAGTTACCATCAAAGATTGGCATGATTCCCACAACATCATCATACCATTTAAATTACAAAATGGATCACTTCAAATGATGATCATTTTGAGCTCATGTATACATGAAGTAACAGTAAACCAATCAAATTATTATGAATTCTTGCAATGTACTGAAGCAGATTGCAAACAAATAATTAATTTTACCAGTAGATTGCTTGCTTGGCAATAACTGCAATGCTTAAATCAGCAGTGGACTCCAACAGCACAGTTTCTTTTAGTTAATTAGAAAATGAGCTTTTTCCAAATGCAACTTTATTTTGATGAGCAGAAATACAATTGCAATCAGAATCTCCTAGAGAGGCTGATATTTAGCCAAACCGCCACTGAATTTATTGAAAGTTAAAATTTGGGGTGCAATATAAAATTAAAAAGAAAAAAGACAACATACAAGATATAATATAATACATTGTTCAACAGTCACCGCTGGCTCTGCTTTAATTTGCGCTTCTTAGCTCTGGCCCTCTCCTCCCTTTCCTCAGCTTCAATGAGTGCCAATTCTCTCTCATCCTCCTCTCTAGCAATTCTTGCACTGGAAAAACATCAAATGCAACATTAATATGCATCAGTAAATAAATACATAAGGACTGGTGCCTCATTTTCACTTCAGTCATCAAAAATTAATTGCTACGTATCTAGGGTACTGAAAAATGTGTGCACAACTTGAAAGTAACAAAGATATTAGAAATTTTTACTCAAAAGCGATGATAATTTGAATTCTGAAAAACTGTATGCACCATGATGTAATCTTTACACATACAATGACCTAGTTTGGGTTTGTGTGCTGTTTAAATAGTTGCGTTCATTTTAGCCTGTCCAATCTTGAATTGGCCTTTGATCCTTGATATGTATGACCAATCCAATGACTGCAAATTTTAATGAGTTCTATTTTATTCCATGAATTACAATATAAAATTAGAGGCTAGGTGCATATTTGTTTTTATTAAGCACCACACTAGAAGATCTTGTGTTTTGTACTTTATTCTATATAACTGTAGATAGTACATGTTTGAGCAATCCATGTAAAGGACTCGAGCCACCTAGGGGCATCCAAATATCAGAAATTCACTGATAAAATCAAGTAAATTAAGAAATAACATGATTGAAAAAGCATAATATCTACAAAATTTTCCAAGACTGGCTATGCATATAAAAATCATAATTTTCCTAACAGAACCAATTACAGTTAAATGATCATTGACTAAGTACCAGACCAAACATCACCTTCTTCTCTCTTCTTCCTGTATCCTGCTAAATCCGACCTCCATATCACTATCATCTTCATCATCAATATCCCTGTACTTATTTGGATCATAACTGGAATTGATGACAGGCAAAAGATTAAAAAATGTATGTAATAAGTAGCAGCAATTTATGTGCTAAGTAGAAATCATTGCTTCTGATAATACATACTATCATTAATCGGAAGCAAAAAAAAAATTACCGAAACATCTGTCTGATAAGACTGCTATAGTTTGCACCCTCATCCATGTCTTCATCAGAAACGTTACCTCTAGGCCGTTTTTTGGGGCAATCATGATGCAGGTCACGAAAGGGAGGCTTTGCCTGTAAAATGTGAAAACAAAGCATCAAGATCCTACTAATGTTTTGCAGATTATAATAATAAAAGATAAAAGCAGAAAAAACAGATAGAACAATTGCTTATGGACCTGAGGTTTTGGTGGCACTTTTGGAACAGGTTTTGGAGCTGGTTTTGGTGCCAGTTTGGGTACTGATTTTGGTGCCAGTTTGGGTCCTGGTTTTAGTACCGGTTTGGGTACTGGTTTGGGTACCATTGATTTGTACAATGTTACAGGCTTTCTTTGCTCTGCCTGATTGCTTTGATTTGAAGCCTTCGAAGGAAGTATTTTCTGCACACTTGTAGTGTGCAACACTGAAGACGGTCGATGCTTAGCCTTTACTAATGACTGTTGATGCTTCGCTATTACATCTTTCGAACCAGAGTTTAATGGTGATCTTTTTTTATCAGTATATGATCTAGCATCCATTCTTGCATTGCTCGCACCATGACATGTGGATCCATTTTCCTTAGCCAGCCCACCTCCAGATACTACCTTCCTTAATAACTTCTTTGAATCAACTGGCTTATTTTGTGGATTCATCTTGGTAGGTGTCTGTCTAGAAGATGATCCCATGCTTTTTACTTCTTGTGCATGAGAGATTGACTTTCTAGATAAAGGTGGTTTCTTCATTATCACAGAAATTTTTGCAATTGATTCCTTTGGTTGACAATCCTCTGTATTGGAAAATATTTACAGAAGCACTTAGATCAAGAAAAACAAAAAAAAATTACCTAAACAAACTATAGAGTTACACTCACTTGGCCATGATGAAGCAACATTTCTAGTTTCAGATGCTTTTCCTCTACCGGGTGCTGAAATTTCTAAATCATCTGAAAAGAGAAATGAATAGTCTCTTGCTGCTTTAAGTTGCTGTGCTTTCTTCATAGCCTGCAAGCAAAGATATAAAGGCAGCATATTAAACCCAGCATCATTCACCGCGTACATATTAGCCAATCTTTACTAATTTGGAGAAAACACAGATTCAGCTTTTCGTACTAAAATATCTACATAAAATATACTTAAAACCAGGAAATTTAACCATAAATGCTTTAAACTATAGCCTATAAGCATACAAGAACCAATCTGCCTCCACAAATGGACGCAGAAACAAGAATATATTTTTGTATGATATAAACAATGCATGAAAAGTGTCTTTGTACCTCATTAACAGCTATGGGGTTTTTTTTGTATTCAGCTTTTGTATTTGCTGCAGTCCTAGATGACTTCTTGGGCTGAAATTTTGTAACAAATTTCATCAGTTACAAATAAAGAAATTAAAAGTTAACTAATTAAGAATGATCTAAAAATTTGGCAGGATGACATATTCCAAATAACACAAAATATATTAACTTCTCATAGAGATCACATACTTCTGGAGTCTCCTTTGAGACTTTTGCCACCAAATGTGCCGTCTCAAGATTTGCACGTGTTTCTTCAATAACTCTCCTTGCAATAACCGGTTGCATAGGTCCAAAGAAAGATCCGTAGCTACCATAATATTCAGCATGTCATGATTAGTAAATACTAAAATTCAATTCTACAGCTTCCTTTATGCTTCAAACATAGGGATAGATTCAAACATAAATCCAGTACTGAATATTGCGAAATAATACTCGTAAGTGCTCATTTTGGAGGAAGAAGTACTGCCAGAGGCAACAGACATGAAATACATTTCTGTGCAATTTAACAATAAACATGGCATATGTAAGCCAGCAGCTTTTTTATGAAGTTGTTTGAGGGATGAACTTAGATTCCAACGTCCACTGAGATAAAATTCAAAATTGTACCAGAAACTGCATCACCAAGAAATCTGTCTTCAACTTTCATAAATCTTTGTAAAGGTAATGCTTAAGCACATTTATGGGTTGTCCATGAGTCAAACAATAATAATTTGAAAAACAATAATAACAATTTCTGACCCCTGGTCAAAGACAAGAAGCTGACAGATATTAAATGATGCCCACCATAATACAGAGTTCCACAATATATATTGTAAAGAAATTTAGCACACGAGCAATAAATATGCAAATATTCTTTCAAATATCACTTCAGCAACAATGAGCTTAAAGCAAAGATTTGTCATACTTATCATATGGAAGACTTTTCTTCTTATTGTTGTCAGATGGATTTTCTGCATGTCTACCATTCTTACCCCCATTTTCAAGCTTATTATGCTCATTTTTCCTTCCATAAACTCCAGTAAATTTCTGTTTAAGCTTTAGGCGTTCAAGCTCTTTCAATTTTTGCCTCCTTTGAATATATTCCTGTCGTTCCCTGGTTGCTTTTGCATCTTCATCTAGTGCTGACTTCCTATACTGTCTTGACTCAACATCAACCTTTTCCACCTCTTCCTCTTCCTTGTCTTCTAAAGCACGACTTCCTTCTAAAAGTCTTGAGTAATCCCTATTCCTTCGGTAGAAATCCTGAAAATATTCAATGATCCATTGTCAAGAGTTAAAAATCACTGCCAATAAGACTCCAAATATTAGAGATACTATACTTACAGATCTACCAAAACTCCTTGATGCCATGTGCACTTTTAAGACTGCCTATAGTGTGATCCAAAACAGAGGTTGAAGAAGGTAGCAATGATTCCTGGAAAAGCATTTACAGTAATCAAGCATTATGGAATTACTATACTTGAATTAAAAAGGCATGGAATCAAAGATGTTCTTCATAGATTTTGAGTTTATCAACCACAACTTAACACTTTAATCTGCAACTTTTGATTCATGAGCAGCCAGCATGTACACTTCTTAATATAAGTATAATAATAACACATACATATCCCAAAATATGCATAGAATTTTGCAATGTGAAGAATAGTTTGACAACCAATCACATGTTGGCCATCATATGGGAGGTTTTGTTTGAAAAATTGCTATCATGCCAGCTTCATCTAATGAGAAATCTTAAGATTTATTCTAGGAAGCCAGATATGGCTCTGCAAGCAGGGGGTACGGGTCTGGGACATAGCAGGTACATGTACGTGCCCAAGTACAGCAAGGAAACGTGCAAGGTACGTGTTTCAGTACCCAGGTACGCCTGGGTACATCAACTGGCATACCCGGTTACTGAAATGTATACCCTGCACGTTTCCCCGTGTTGCCCACAAGATTTAACATTAAAAAAACTTTTTTTCTTTCTTTTTTGGTCAAAATAAAGTCAAAAACAACTTTTCAAACATCAAAAACAAACCATAACCCTGATATACAACCCCCAAACTCTTTTCAAACAACACATTTACCTCAAATTGCATACTATTCTCTCTTTGCACATTTTCCCTCTCGTATTCAGATTTTCAATTGCTAAGCGCTAAGCCAAGTGCCAAGTAGATTAAGGAGCTTGCAACAAAGAGGTCAGGTGATTCAAGATAAGGTTGTGTGGTTTTCCTTTGTTAATACTAGTTTGTAGTTTATAACTTGGTTTAAGTTTTTTGTTGATATAACATCTAAATTTAAAAAAGTTTTTAACATTCTTTCAATGTCTAGCTGCCAACATTACATTAAACACTTAATTCAATGCCATTCATAATGTGTCCCCATATTTGATTTGAAATATGTTTACCAGGTGAGTCTACAAGGTTATTGTTAAAGATTGTTTACCCAGGTAGTTTTGTGGGTCACAGGTATACCTATGAAATACGATCCATGTTTGCCCATTCGGAGGTATGATCACAGTATGATTGAACAACTGCTAGCCATGGAGGGGGGGTCTGATTTGGATTTGTTCAAAAAAGTGCAAAAACCCCTTCCAATTTATGAGCTCACATAGCCGGGTTAAAATTTCAACTGACCTATGTGGTGTTTTAATGGCCATGGAATTAGAGTTCTTGGAGGGGTGAGAATGTTGATTCAGGGGCTTGCACATGCAAAAATTCTTGCATTAGGTCTTCTCAACCTGCAGGCAAGAAGATGCGGATGTGACATTGTTTTTTTGCCCTAAGATCTGAAACATCCTTTGGCTTTCGAAAGGATTGAAAGCCTACACAAGCCTGAATTATGTCTCCACATGCCAATGTCGTAATACCCGTCACACCCATTTTTTTCATCCTCCTTGGCTGCAAAGGTAGATGATTCACCTCTTAGTCGTATAGATTTTAATCAAAAGATGTAGGCCCACTGGTGTTTATTATTGCATAACCCCCCCCTCGTTTTAAAGTGATTGCCTTTTAAAACATATAGGCCCTCTATATGGTATTAAAGGATTATTGATGACATTTTAAATATCTACCTATTGAGTCATATCCAGACTAACCCTGTCATATCACTTGAGTCATTGCTCAGTACTCTTATTTTGAAGTTACTTAATATTCACACTAAATTAGTATCCTAAGTCATTGCATTCAAATTCGTGTTTGAATCTGTGGAGCACTTGCATTTGTCAAAATTTGATTACTAAACACTTTGCCAGTAAAAGATTGTTAACGTAATTAAAAGTTTGACTAACTCGTACATTCAGAAGGCAATAACATTCGCACCTAAATCAAGTGCAAGACATTTCAAAAAGAACTTGTTCAAGTTTTAGACATTAGGCGGTAAATCTGATTAGAATAAAGCTGTATAAGGCCTGGAAAATGTAGTGTTCCGCGGGTCTGAAAAGACTCAGTGTTCCGCGGAAGTGGAAAACTCAGTGTTCTGCAGGAGTGGAAAACTCAGTGTTTTGCGGGTATTGAAACATCATTAGTAAAAAAAATTTCGTGGCAATGAAGAACAATAGTGTTCCGCGGAGTTTGCAAATATCTGTGCAAAAAAAGTAAGGTCTATGTGGAAAAAAGGTCTATCGCGAATGGTTGACAGTTAGAGCCACATTTTCAACACCACAAAGAAGGAGACAAGAAAGTTAAGTGCAGGAATATTCCGTCGTAAAAGCTGCAAAACAAAGGAACTTAGTGTTTTGCAGAAATCAGGAACTTAGCTGTTCTTTGGGTCGCACATTTGTCAAAACCATAGAACAAAGTTTGAACATCCACCTCATTCAGATTGTGAGCATATCAAGCCATTGTAACAAAGGCATTCACGGACCCCCTTCGTGGCATTGCTAAGGAACAAAGGCTAAGTGCGGGAATGATTCAACTTAAAAGAAGCTTGTTTAGACTCGAAGTGCATAGTCACACCACTCAAGGTCTTTGTAATGAAGGACTTGTCTGCGGGTCACCAAAGACAAAGGCTATGTGCCCATAACCTCAACTCGGGATCATAAATTCATGTTCATTTCATGTCTTGAATGAGCACTTGAAAGCCGCTGACCTCGTGAAACAACAAAGCCCTGAATGCCTGCATAGACAAAGATAACCCAAGATAGCAAAGTCGCTAATAGGCCACAATGGCAATTCGCAAAGCAAAACAAAGTGAAGTATGAAAGGATTTTCCATTTTTAACAAAGAAAGATCCACACAACATGCAGTGACAGAGTTTATATCCACAGAACAAAGGCGGAAACTTCCATGCGAACTCAAGTTTTTGGAAAAGTGCAAACATTCCGCACTACAAAGGATTTAAGTTTGTGACATTCTGTCGGGAATATTCTAACTGTCAACACCATATCTTAAACAATCCAGTTTTGTTCCATTTGACATGAGACTGTGTCTCATTGGAAGTGTTAACTTTAGAAGTAAGGATTATGGTTGCAATTGGCTGCAAGGAACTCGTTCACATGGGACAATATCTAACCATGAATTACGCTCCTAGGAATCACCCCTTTAGGACTCTAGGTGGCACCACCTGGCCATGTGCTCGGTAATCATCCTAACTCAGGATCACAACTTCATTTTCATTTCATGTCTTGAATGAGCACTCGAGCCTCCATCTTGGTAATATTCTCCATGATCCGGTGGAATCCCTGCCCAGAAAATATGACAAGCACGCAGGTCACAAATAGGGCACAATTCAATTCGTAAATCTAAACAAATTTTATCCATGATTTTCGATCTTTTTCCAAAAGATCTGCCAAATGCAATGACAGAGCTTATATCCACATTCTTATTTGTATCCATGCAACTCTAGTTTTTTGCTAATGTAACATTTCCATATTGTTTTTAAGTTTTTAACAATTTTTCAAATTCTAACTGTCAAGACTACTTAAATAATTAATTTTGTTCCATTTATAATGTGTTTTTTTTTTTAAATTGTTAACCAAGAAGTAAGGATTATTAGAATGGCTGCAAGCTCTAGTTCCATGGGTCAAGATATAACCATGAAATACGATCTATGTTCACCCCTTTGGAAGTATGTCACACCACTACAACTGCCAGGTGGAGAGGGTTATGTTTAGCTTTGCTCGGAATGCAAAATCCAATTTATGAGCTCATATGGTTGGGTTAAATTTAAATTATATGGGGTTGCTACCCAAGGAATCAGAGTTTGTGCAAGGGCGGATGGAAAGGGGTTGCCACGTGCAAAAAATCTTGCACGTATCAAAGAGCAAGAAGATGTGAATGCGGTAGATGCCCTAAGATCGAAGCATCCTTTCGCAAAGAAAGGATCGAGAGGTAGCAAGTCACTTGTTTCTCCACATGCCAATGTTGTGACCCCATCACACCCATTTTTCATTCCCCGCAGCTGCAGAAGTAATGATTCACCTCTTAGTCACAAGAAAACAAAAGATGTAGGCCCACTACAAGTGGCATTCAAGAATGAAAGAAAGGACAGCTGACCAACAAATTGCACATTTTATTTACACATGCAACATCCCTTTTAATGTCATTAAATCCCCATACTGAAAGGATGTGGTGAGAGCAATCAATGATGCCCCTACAGGGTACACCATCTCGAGGTATGAAAAAGTATATACCACCTTATTTGCCAAAGAAAGAAAACATGAGGAAGATTCATTACAGCCCATCAAAAATTCATGGGCCCAAACAGGGGTGTCCATTGTTTTTGATGGATGGAAAGATACTACAAATAGGCCATTCATTAATGCGGTTGCAGTGTGCCTTAAAGGGGCAATGTTTTTTAGGATTGTTGATTGTTAAGGGTAGGTGAAAGATGCCCAATTTATTGTAAACATCCTCATAGTATCCATTGAGGTGGTGGGGTCTCAAAACGTTGTCCAATTTATAACGAACAACACAAAAAATTGAAGCGGTGATGAAATGTTTGTTGAGGAAAGGTTCAGGCACATATTTTAGACACCTGGTATTGTTCATTGCCTCAACCTTGGATACCAAAATTGATTGGATAAAACAAATCTATGAGGCAAATGAGATACAAATGTTCAAAAGCAACCACCACATGTCCCAACCCATATTTAGGAGCTTCTCGAAGTTGTAGTTGTTGAAGGTAATTTTATTTTTTAAAATTTATATTGTAAGTATGCAATTTGTAGAATTTTGAGTTTTGAACATTTTACTTATTTTTAATTTTATTTGCTTTAATTTTGTTATTAGGTTGCTAAGACTCGATTTGCCTCACACACACTTGTCTTGAGATGGCTCGTGAAGGTGAGAGAATCATTGAGCCACATGGTTATCAGCGTCAATTGGAGTGGTGGGATCGTGTGGAGTACTTACTCAAATTTATTGAGCCCGTCATGAGCATACTAAGATTTGTTGATATGGATCATCCACATTTGGGTGAGATGTATGACGGTATCAACTCAATGATTGATTTGATTAAGTCTATCACAAGTGACCGAGAGAGATCCTACAGAAAGCTTCTTCAAGGAAGTGCAACCACATCTGCAATGTCCCCTTCTTTGAACTAATTCATTTCAAAGACTTCGAACCGATTCCACTTCTCGTGCACTAGAAGAAGGTGAACAAAGGAAGTATTTGTTTATATTTTAGTCATTTTCCGTGAGCATTACATTTTCTTTTAGTGTTTTCCCTTATGAGGCAGGTCGGCTGGGTTGGAGGAGTTTAAAAGCAAATTAGAAGATAAAGCAAGTTCCTTAAGAGGTCGGTCATGGGGAAAATTCACCTTTATGACTCTTGGTGCCAACTATAGGGTATAAGAGGAGTCGCATAGGCTCATTTACACATCACATTTGGCATATATATTTTATCAATTTGGACTCTAGGGCTGATTGCTCTATTTCTAACTCCACTAAGGGCAAAAATCCAAGGGTGTGTAGCATCCAAAGAGGACGGAAACCTTCCTTGTGACACATTGGAGAACAAAAACTCTCTAAAACTGGTGGTGTGAAGGCAAATATTGAAGATCCTCTTGTTGGTTTGTATCTAGGGCATCAAGAAGAAGACCTATCAAGAGCTTTTGCATTGTTTGGAGCCCCTCTCCTAGGGAGCAACTAGGGTTAAAGTGAATTTGGGTGCCTTCTAGGGCACGGAACTCAATTATTATTTGATATTCAGATTTGTCATAATTTATAAGGATGATATCTTTCATGTTTAGCCATTGTTGGGGTTTGGAGACCTCATTTTTTTATAATTTATCTTGGTTGTACTTTTGTAGTTGATCAATAAATTGTCAGTTGTGTTTGAGATTGGATTTCATGATGAAAATTGTCCTAAAGTGTTTTTAAAAGGTTTATAAATATTGTGGATGAGTTTTATGGTGATATTTGGGTGAAATCTTGTTTTTTGCAAGCTATTGTTTCAAAAATCAGACTGTTGTACATTGCTGATCTAATTTCTCAAATTGCTGGTCTAAAATCAGATTTAATCAGTTTGGGGTTAGTGTGATTTCCTTGTTCTTGTGTTTCGGCCCTAGAAAAGGATATTACAGTGGTATCAAAGCATCGATCTTCCCATCCTGAGGGTATTCGTGCAAGACAGTGACAAAGAACACATACATGGATTGGCAACCTAGGTTCTTACCAAAGAAAGAAGTCATTCCGGAGGTGGAAACATGGCATTCAGTGGATCACAACATTGTGGCTGACTATGAAGAATATAGGGATCTTCTAAATGAGATTTGTGATTGCTATTTCGCTTGCCGAATTCATAGGGGTAAGCAAGGGAAGGTCAAGGTCGAAACCTAGACCTCATGCTCCACAGAAATTTTCAAAATGCTTTGGGGAAGGTGGCACTCTCTACATTTGATGGCTCCAACAAGGGGACAACCGGAACATGGATGAATATGGTAGGGTTAAACCCTAGACCACAAGAATATGCCAAGGAGTCAAACCCAAAGGGAAATCAGATCTATAAGACAATTTTGAGGTGGGGTCCCAAGAAGACCACATTGAAGGTGTAATGCCCACCAATGTGGGACTCAAAAACAAGACTAAAATATACCAAGATAAAAAAAAAATTACTCTCTTTACTTGATTCAAGACAACACATGGGTTTACTCTCAAAACTACACACCATGTGACGCCAACACAAACATGAACCCCCTCATACAACATGCAAGCCATGCAAATAACAAGACAACACAAGACGCAGTTGTAGAAACAAAATCATACACTTTAGACATTATTTAATCCTGATCTCATACAACTATTTAGAAGGTTTTTGAGTGAAGAAAGTACTAATTAACCCCTGTCTTTTAGCCATCTTGCTTTATTTTCTTTTGTCATTCCCAACCTCTTGCACCCACATGCTCAGTCACCTTCTGTCATTTCGCATTATTTTAGCCTTGACTGGGGTGCCCATGGGCGCCCTAGTCCCACCAGGGGTGCCCCGATCCCTTTTGAACTTTCCCACCACTTTTTGACACTTTCTAACCGTTTTAGCTTCTTATCTTTTTGGTGGTCAGCCATTTCAGGGTTAACTATGAAATTAGATCAAGAGAACCCTATAAATATAAAGTTCTGAGACCATAATGAGGGACCAAGCACTAATCACTACTATCTTCCCCCTAGACTTGCATCCATTTGGAGATCATTTGCATCCATTAGCTCCATCACAAGGACAATGTTGGTTCATCTGCATCACACAAGCATAGAGGGAGGGATTTTATTCTATTTCATGCACCATTCTACTACATTTTTACATATAGTTATTGCTTGCTACTTCACAAAGTGCGACTGACACAAGAGCACCTAGGGCACATGATGCACACACACACCAGAACTACATTTGGGTCCGAAATGTAGTGCAACGCTCAGTTAGTAAGCCCATTGTAGTGGCAGTTGAGGTCAATCCAACCCATTCATTTGCATTCTTCTTTTTTTAGGGTTTTTATACTTTTTATGGTTTCTTGCAGGTCTTTCTTTCATCTTGGATTATCAGCGACACATGGCGTAGTGTAGCAAATCTGATGTGACACACAGTGAGAGTTTTGGACCACCTATCGAACCTGTGAAACTCAGTTCCAAACTTTTTGCACAGACCAGGGAGCCCATTTTGCAGACCAGAGCACCCACAGGCGCCCCAGTCCCTCTCCAGGCGCTCCAATCCAAATAGATAGCTCAGATCCTTCCTTTTCGGGCCTTTGCACAGTCGTTCCTGCTTTCTATTTTTCCAGTTACTTCTGCGACACAGTCCAGCAAGCTCATCAAATTAGCTAAGTCACTTCCATACTCCTCTTGCATATTAAGGTTTCTACTTTCATTAGAGTAAGTTGCTTCTGTCATTTTCCATACTTATGTATTTACATGTCGTTCTAAATCAGATTAACTACCATTCTTCCTTATTTTAGTTAATCAGTAGTTCAATGTCATGCGTTTATAACAAATGGGTACAAAACCATGACCCAACCATAAATTGCAAATCATCCATGGCCACCTTCCACATTACCACATTTTGTAGGTTACATCTTTATTATATTCATATTTCGTTATTTGACCTTTATGATTTAGGGAATACTTAACATGAAAGCACACATTTTCCTTTCTGGAGACCACATTCCTTTTGGTTCGTTTATCACTTAGCTTATACTGGTTCCATCCAATTTACTTTGTTTGTCTTATTGTGAATTCATTATATAACCCAATTGATTATTAGAAGTTTCTTAACATTTATACATTAAGTTTTGATTCCCAAAATTAGAAATTGTGGTTTCTCAAAAAATTGTTTTCGAGAGTGTCAAATCACATCTACCTTCACAACACACGAAAGATTTATTAAGCTGCAAAATAATCTCCATGGTACCTATAATTGAAAGCCCGACATCACAAGGGCACATTCACAAAACAAAAAGCAAGTTACAAACTCCCTTTACGAAAAGAGTCTTAGTGGTGTATAATTTCATATACCAATAATCTCTGCAATCCCAAGCACTCTATTATAGTTTCCCTTCTAATGGTGTTTAGTTTCTAGGACAACCATAAGATTACCTACTAGATATTTCAACTTGAATGTCCCGAAAGTGACATTATGCCTAGAAGTTAAGCATCTTCCACACTTTCGTACCCACAAGACAACTCTCTACTAGGTTCCTAAGGAGGAACACACAAATTCTTGCGCTTCCCTAGGACTCTAGGACTGTGAAGAAAACTTAGATCTAAACATAACTCAAGGCTTACCAAAAATGACCCTCTTATTGCCTTATAGAAAACGTCCTAGTAGAGTTGATCCATTACAATTCCCATAGGTGGTTTCACATATCTAGAAGTAAGCAAACATATTCCTACAGTAACAAGGATTTGAGATCCAATCTCCTCTTGTGAAGTTAAACTACTACACTCCACAAATGTTGGGATGCATTTGGAGATGCACATGGGTCAAAGGAGTCCCATGTTCGGGAAGGGAGATCACAAATTCGAAATGTGTGTTCCCATGAGGAACAACTCATCTCTTCACGTAAAACAAGGATTACTAATGGGTTAAAAGAAAGTGGTTTCCATATTTGCTTTGTTCCTAATCTCCGCGTTCGAGGAACCCAATTCGATAGAGAAAATATCAACCACGTTCATTACTTAGCCCTCTATGTTTAACTTCGAGACTACTTTACAAATCCATAGCTTAGACCCTACGTCCGACATGTCTCAAAAGTGACCCCAAGCCTTAATCTAAAGCATCCCACACAACTTTAGCATTCGAAAACCATCTTCAACACTCAAACACACAAGGGAACAAATTCCTACCTATTCCCCTATATACAGGGAAACACTCAGAGCTAACAGAACCCCGAATTGGAAAACATGATTAAAATGGCGCTCGTCTTTCTGGAGCTACCGGTCGTAAATGCACCCAAGCAGCCTTGTCGCCCAACGACTGGAGGCCTACAAAACCTATCAAGAAAACTTTCTTATGGGATGTATTTCTCTAAACTGATTGTTTGTAGTGATTGTCCCGTAGAAATATTAGAGGTATGTGGAAGCCAAAATTAATTTCTACACCCAGGGCTAAAACAGCGAGTCAAAACCAAACTACATTTTTAACTTTCAGAAGTTGTTTAAAGCTGTGAACTAACCCGTTGGGCTCCTAAACGCGTTACGAACCAAGGTCAAATGGACATCTGAGGAACAACCCACGGTTCGGTTGAACACTCCACATGACAAGGTACACGGCTAAAGTTTGTTTTTCTCATTCAGGGTTTATAAGGATGTTTCATGCATCACTGAAAACAGGTTTTTATTAACATTACCCAAGGTCGTCAAGAAGCAGTTTTACTAAGTTTCCCGTTTAAACTGCCAACCGCGTGGTTTTCAAATCCAAACTAGTATCGTATTTTATCCATCCATCTTACGCGGTAAGGGAGAGTAGTGTTTTCATTCATGATTAATGGTCTTGTTACATACAAATAGAGGTGCAATTTTCTATACAATAATCCATCCTGTTAATTCACCTAAACATTATTTTTCTTTAAATCGATATACAACTCCAATAAAATTAAGAATACTAGGAACACTAAAATATGCAAGGATAGAGTAAGATGACCATGCCTGAGTTGATCTGGCAAGCGTTAACTGCGGGGTTTACAATACGCAAACTAGGTCTAAAACAACAAGCTTTTATCAATAGCTCTTGTGACATACAACAAGTAGCTCATAAAATTGTCATCACCAAGTTGAACGGTCAACTTGTCAACATTACACCTCACGACCATCATTATACACGAGCAGGCTACATGGTCGGTTAACCAACTCACAATGTGGAATGAGTTAAACGCCGAGCCCAAAGGGTTGTTCACATCACAACAAAGCGGCCACATCACAACTCCCAATGTTCAATGCCAATGGAGCATTTGCTTGCAAGCTTGCAAAGTCTTTTCAACATAAAACATCTTGTGTGTATCCAGTAGTCATTACTGTCACTAAGACCATTTTTTTACCAAACATTCCACAATCCTTGCTCGGGGGCCATGTTTATCTTCTCGGTATCGTTCTAATTATAGCCAAACAAACCACTAGACCACCATTTCGAGGCATTTTAACAAACAATTCAAAAGCCTTGCGCAGGGGGCATGATACTCTTCTCTATGGCGTTCTAATTTTAATCAAACAGTCTACAGTCCTTGCGCATGCTTCCACATTTTGCTTATTTTCCTACCAACGCACTAGCAACTGCTACACCAGACAAAAATCCTCTTTTTAAAAAAAACTTCGCACACACCATACCTGTTTGGAAGCTTATTCTTGGCACAAGACAAAAAGGATGTTGGCAGAGTTGTGGAATCAAACTTTATACCTGTCCAAAACGCATTGTTTTGCTTGAAGTTTCCAAAGCCTCCCAAAGAGTGTATCCTACAGCCGTGGCATAAAATTGGAGCCACATTTCTTCAAGGAAAAGAGACAAACAGTTCTTGCCCAATCCAGGCTCCCCCAAAAATCAACGCTTCATCAAGAACAAAACAAACAGATCCAATGCTATCCCCTGCCAAGTGCAATCTCACAACATAAGACAAAAAAATCACTTCCAAATGCGCTTGATGGAAGACGGAGGTCAGGTTACAAAGCTACATATAAAGCACAAGCTGGAAGGTTGTGCTCAAAATTTTGAAAAGGGGCCCACTTGCTCTGTATAGGCTCCCAAAATTTGCATACAGGACGACAATTAATAAAATAGAGCCAATGTTATTCTCTTGTTAAACCATTTGCATGCTTTCACAGTTGTATACATGTCCTCCATGCGCTTGTAACTGCAGCTTCAGTTAGAATTTCCTCCATCCTTTCTCTGGAGGAAGAGCACAACTCTGTTCTAATCTCCTACTTGACATGGGACGTGAGGATGCTGGTAAAAAGGGAACAGATTCAAGCTTGGCACCAGACACAAACAATTGCTACCAAGCCTCCATGGCCTGCTAGGGAGTGCTACCACACTCAAAACAGAAATAAAACAAACTAAACAATACCATGCCAATGTTGTCCATCTCCAATCTCAGCCCAAACAGGCCCATTCTAAGCAAAACTTGCAACCAAAACAAGCTTTGATGGAAGCTCAAACCAAACCCAATTCATTAATTTCCCTTTGGCATACACACATGCACAGAATTTGCAATAACATTCTTTGGTATGCATTAATCCACACATAGACCAAAAATTCCCAAAATCTAAAATTTCCTAAGATTCTCTCACAGATGCTCAAACCTTAAATAAAAACATTCTCACATTAATCAACGATCTCATTAATTCTTTTTTGAAAGGAGGTTTGTCCACATCCTAATAATTGAAAGAATTTAGGAGTATTAAGAATATTTACCTATTTAATTATTTTCATTTTATTTTTGTTATTTACTTCTTTTTTTTAAAATCCAAATGATTTATATTATTTTATTACTTTAATCATAGCCACAACCGCACCCCACTAAGGCATTACTTTATTACGAAATTATTTTCACTAGAAGATTATGCGGATTACTTTTATTGTTATCCGTAAAACAATTTGATTAGGTCAACATTAACAAAATAAAAGTTACATACATATCTCAAACTCAAACCTCGAAATGCTCTCGAGTTGAATGAATCACAAGGCAAATGACATCACCTCACAAATCGAAGATAGGAAAATACACTTAGTCCGCGAAGGACAACTTCAATGTTACCCTCATTATTTTATTATCACAATAGTTTGATTTATTTCATTGCCAATTTTATTTACGAACACTCTGTAGGTGGTCAAAATGAAAACCCGGCATGAGCCCAACATTCAACAACCATCTCACAGTTCTTGGGCAAGGGTTCTAAATGCATTTATTCAACAACAGGGATAGATTTATCCTGATCTTCACGGCACACGAGGACTGGAAACAGCACGAGCATGGAGGGGGGCACTACAGAAGGACATGGAAAGGTGTTGCTAGATTAAGAACCAAAGAAGGTTTTTGATGCAACAGAATCTCCAAAGAAAGATGAAGAAGTCATGGAGCATGAACCAGGGAAAGAAGAAAAATTCAGTTTGCAAAATTGTGGGGACAATTTGGTGGTTGAAGCCAAATTTTTGGCTGCTAATGATGATAATCAGCTTGCTGGAATTTTCTAAACATCAATCAATAAGAGGTAAATTGATGGTATTCTTGACTTCAGCGAGAACCATGATGATGTTCCATACATGTGTCGAGAAAATATGGAAGGAGTCGAGGCGGAAAGATTTGCACTTGTTAAAGGAGAGAAGGCAAAGGAGGGTGAGCTCCTTGTGGGCAGCCCAAGGTATGACCATGATGACCATATTTCTAATTTGTCGTTTCCTCCTATGTTGCCCTATTTTTGTCATCATGGAAAATATTTTAAGAAGCATGTTATCTATGGGCATGTTGCTTCTTCTATTCAAAGCCAAGATTGTGTTGGCATGGGTGGGCTCCGGAGGATCAAGGTAAATATCATCTCTTGCACTTGGAATGGAAGGAAAATTACAAGAATGTATATAAAATTGGTGGTACATTTAAACCTCATTGTGAAGAATGAGATGCTACAAAATGTCTTCATCATCCCTTGCACCAAGAAGATCCAACAACCCAAGCTCACCTTGGGAAGGCACATGGTAAGTATTGATTTCTATGTTGGTATTGGAAGTACAGATTTGATACTTGAGATTGAATGGTTGCATTCGTCGGGTGAATTTACCCAAAACTATCAAGTTAGGGAGTTGAGATTCAAACTTGGTGATCAAAAGGTTGTGCTTCAAGGCATGACAAGTGGAGTTCCTCAAGTTGCTATAGTAAAGAAGATGGAAAGAATTACCAGAAGAAGGCAAGAGCTATGGGCTGCACATGATAAGATTACCCCCACACTTTCAGTTTTAAAACAGCAGCCGTATCATGGAGATTTTCAGCTCTTAATCTATGCATGTGCTCTTAGAAGAAGTCTTCCAATGGAAGTGGATGCTAATTTCATAAATTTTACATTTGGAAGTGAACAAGATGGATGTTATCTTGCTGCCCTGAGCATTGTAACCCTGCTGGAAATTGGTGGTACAAGTGTAAGTAGTAGAAATCATGTTTTATGGGTTTTACACCACGTTGTCATAAAAATTCATACTATTATCAACATTTTCAGTTTTCCCATCACTGTATTTGTAGCCATACAAGTAGTCTCGGCCATACATGGGAGTAATCTTCAGTTTGATGATGTTGCTGGAGCATTTTCAGTCCCCATATGGTTGATTTTTTTGAAGTATGACAGCTTTTATCCTATTCTTTTTTTTGTTATCCGCATCAGAACTATTCCATTAATTCCTTTTATGACAGTCACAAAAGTGTTTTCAGTCACAAGGGGGGAGAGTTTTCCACATACCATCAATGAGGGATTGTTTGTCGATGTTTTAGAAGAGTTTCCGGCCACCATAATGTTAATTTTGAGTGAGAAATTGCAATGGTACAGCTACAGCCAGACTTGGAACAGCGTGAATGAACCTTTAAGATTCCATCATATGAAGGGAAATTTTGAGAAAAATGCAAGCAAAGGAAGAAAGCTAGTTCATATCTATGAGGCGTGAAGAAATGATATTGAGAGCTCTTATTTCTTTTAATGTGCTTGTTCTTTGTGTAGGCACAAGAATAAAGAAGAAAGAGCAGCTGAATTTGTTATCCATCCGAGCATGTGATGAAGAATATGGAACTGCAACTGAAGATGAAGATGCCATAATGGAGTATGTCAAGTTTGTGGGTGCAAAAGGTCTCAATTTGCATAGAAAAAGGGTCCCTCCAATACTTGGATTGGGAGTGAAACATAAAGGCTTTGAGGAAGGTACAACCCAACCTAGGGCAGTGGGAAGAGCGCAGCCTAGACCATCTTTTGGGCAGCCACGGAGACCACTACGGCAAGGTAACTCCAGGTGTTTAAATCTGTTTTGCATGATGCTCAAGTTTGCCTTTCCAAAATTGTTGTTGAGTGAAGAATGTAATCAAGAGTTGGGGAATGAGCGGTTGTCTACCCCAAGTGAAAAGGGAAGTATTTCTATGGCATCCATCAGCCAAACTACTATCATTGATATTATTGGCATCATTTATATCAGCCCGCCCACACCTAATTTCAGTTGCATTTGTTTTTGGAAATATGGAGTGTTCTTCCACCTTAATTGACAAAGATGGAATGAAAAATGAGGATGCCACATTGGCACATGGATTAGCTTGTCAAGCTGCTGATTATTTATTTATTTCTTGTTTTATGACTGAGATTACAACAGTTTGGAAGGCCTCTTATACAGCTGAGTATGCAAAAGAAGATGTTATTGTTTTTTTAGAAGTTGAAGATGAAGGGGACTTCAATGAAGAAAGGGGCAACAAGTGTCAGAGTTTGTTTGGGCAAAAACTCTTTCACTTGAAAGGCACGGGATCTAGACTGTGGGAATGATACATGTTCCTTCACCTTGGTATGATGGCACTTGGGCATGAGAGCTTGCAATTGCTTGAGGACAAGCAATTTCGGGAAGGGAGGATTGTCAGAGCTTGTTTGGGCAAAAGCTCTTTCATTTGACAAGCGCGAGACTAAACTATGGGAATGCTACATGTTCCTTCACCTTGGTATGATGGCACTTGGGCACGAGAGCTTGCAATTGCTTGAGGTTAAGCAATTGCAGGAAAGGAGGATTGCAATGTCCCCTTTTTCGAACTAATTCATTTCAAAGACTTCTAGCCCATTCCACTTCTCGTGGGCCGGAAGGTGAACAAGGGAAGTATTTGTTTATATTTTAGTCTTTTTATGTGATTATGATGCAAGTTGGCTGGGTTGGAGGAGTTTAAAAGCAAATTAGAAGATAAAGCAAGTTCCTTAAGAGGTCGGTCATGGGGGAAATTCACTCTTATGACTCTTGGCGCCAACTAAAGGGTATAAGAGGAGTCGCATATGCTCATTTGCACATCACTTTTGGCATATATAATTTATCAATTTGGACTCTAGGGTTGATTGCTCTATTTCCAACTCCACTAAGAGCGAAAATCCATAGTGTGGCATCCAACGAGGATGAAAACCTTCCTTGTGGCATATTGGAGAATGAAAAAGCCTCCAAAATTGGTGGTGTGAAAGCAAATACTGAAGATCCTCTTGCTAGTTTGTATCTAGGGAATTAAGGAGAAGACCCATCAAGAGCCTTTGCATTGTTTAGAGCCCCTCTCCTAGGGAGCGACTAGGTTGGAGTGAATTTAGGTGCCTTCTAGGGCACGAAACTCAATTATTATTTGATATTCAAATTTGTCATAATTTATAAGGCTGATATCTTTCATATTTGGCCATTGTTGGGGTTTGGAGACCTTATTTTTCATCATTTATCTTGGTTGTACTTTTGTTGTCGACAAATAAATTATCAGTTGTGTTTGAGGTTGGATTTCATGATGAAAATTATCCTAAATTGTTTCTAAAGGGCTTAACTTTATAAATATTATGGACGAGTTTTATGGTGATATTTGGGTGAAATCTTGTTTTTTGCAAGTTGTTTCAAAAATCAAACTGTTGTACATTGCTGATCTAATTTCTCAGTTTGTTGGTCTAAAATCAGATTTAATCAGTTTGGGGTTTGTGTGATTTATTTGTTCTTGTGTTTCAACGCTAGAAAGGGATATTATAGCATCTCATTGACAAGTAAAACAAAATGACCACCCCATTGCATCTTCTTTCTTTTTCTTTGACTCCAAAATACTATAATGTGTAGATCCTTTCTTTTCCCAGGAGGGTTGCACCATATAGGGATATGGAGATTACTGAGGTGTAAAAGGCGGCCTTAACTAGATTCTTCCACAATCAATAAGTACATGACGTAATTGCGAAAGGGATCAGTCCATTAGCGTTCTTCATGACATACACAAGATGGATGAATATTCGTGGTGGTATCTCCATGGGAAAGCATACACCACCTCCAAACACTTGTAATAAAATATTTATGCCAACTAAGATTTTAATTTTTTTAAATTTATCTTTCTTTAAATTCTTTCTACATTTCATGCTAATTTAGTTTTTTACTTTTATGGTTTTAATTTTAAATATTACATTGACTTTGTAGCTTGCCTCAATAGGTTGCAAGTTCTTCAGATGAGTGAAATTGACCTACTCCTTTATCCATTCAGTTAACCACAACAAGTTGGGAGCAAAAAAGTGGAGGATTTGGTCTTCATGCATTCCATCCTATGCCTTCTAAAACACAAACAGGATGGGGTACAAGCAAGGGAATACAAAGCATTGGGATGTAGACACAGCGACTCCAAACTGGCAGCATCCATTGGCCACCTTTCATTGGTAGATCCAGAGCTAAAAGTTACTTTGCATGATCGAGTTAGCAAGAGTGGCACTACTACTCATTGTGGTTCGTTAGAACCACATGATGGTTCTACTTCTAATGAACCACGTGATGGTTCTAATGAATGCTCTAGTTGAATACGCTAGAGAGCAATATGATTATGAAAATAAAGAATATGCTGATTTGTCTTGATTTTTTGTGTATAAATTGAACATAGATCACTTCCAAAAGACATGGTGAACTGTCCATTATTTCTGGCATACAATGGAGAAAGCATCTGCAATACCCACCTTACTCAACCAGGCTGTGACAGGTAACACTTGATTTATTACCAGCCAACTCATGCCTTGTGTTTGAAGAAGTTTATTCATTTGCAAATAACTTGATATAGTTGTCATCTCACCTTAGGGTCCACAATTCGCCACCGCTTGTTTAATTGAAGGAACGTCTCACTTGATTATACACGTCTTTTGTCTTATAATTGAAGAAGGATTTTCTAATGCTCCACTTTCATTCCCTTCAATACAGACTTACAATCTGTAATAGAAATTTGAAAGGATAATTTTCAGGAATCATCTTATAGAGCTCTTGAAAGATTGGTTTATTTGCTGGCATCATTACCTTCAACCTTTTTTTGGTCTTGCCAAGAGTGCCTCATGTGACCATCATTGTTCCAAAGATCTGCCCAACAAAAAATGCCCCTCCTTACCAGCCTTTTGCCTGAAAAGAATGGCAGAAGCCCAACTTTCCCACCCTGTGAGTTAAAGGTCCAAATAGGCCATGCACCTAGATCCCAAGCATCTCATGGACCCCCAAACTGTCATAGGAGTGAATCCAAGAGAAAATGTCAAGCAGTCCAAATGAACCTAAATAGTGTTCAGCCGGCAATCTCAAATGCTCTCACATCACCAAATATTTCAGACAACTGGAAGGACCCTCTACAATTTTGTAGGTGGTATGAATTAAGGTTTTTTGGTGCATAAGGGCTTGGTAAGTCACCTCACCCTCCACTACACATACAATCCACTTTTGCAAGGGCTATTCCTTGTGCTAATATATCTGGAATCCCCAATTCTTAATGATCTCTTGGGAGGGTGTTAACATCCTAGGCAACAAGAAGGGGCCATTTTTGCCCTCGCTGTGTGCCCCATAAAAAACCTGTAAGGATCTTCTCGGGTGCTTTATGTGCTGCTTGAAAGGGAAAAGGCGAAGAATATGGCATGCCCTGCTGCGAGAATTTAATCAACAAATCATAACCTTCTCGGGACAGGAAGATCATACTTATTCCACATTGATAACTTCTTTTCAAATTTATTTAGTATCCAGCGCCATTGTTCAGCCATAGTGAGATGAATACCACACCAAATATTCCCAAATAACGGATAACTTCGCTTGATTTTATAAGTTCCCATTTTTGGTTAAACCGCAATGAAGAGTCATCTTGCCTAATGAGAAAAGATTTTGTTTTGTCTTCCCACACTTTGCCAGCAAGTTTTGCAAAAAGTATCCAAACACATCATTGTACCTTCAACTCATATAGTCAAGTAAATTCGAGGTTGAAGCCAAGTCATCAGCAAAATGTACATTGAAGATCTCGCTACCATCGCAGAAATAGATACCTCTAATTTGCCCCTGGATTCTAGTTTACTCCAATAAATACCCAAGAGTATCGGTGTCAATAACATAGAGGTAGGGAGCTGAAGGACATCCCTGCCTGATGGATCTATGCACCTAAGAAAAGTTTGTGGATGTACCGTTCACAATAACCCTTGCAGAAGCATGCAAAACTAAGTATTTGTTGTCTTGTGGAAGAAGGATCAAGGCCTGGGCAATCCAGTGTAAATGGGCCAATCACATCCAAAATATATGTAAAAAATATAATATAACAACAAAAGGATTTGACTACATCTATCCTCCATATATAATTAATAGGTGTGCATTGAGATGCAAATTCTACATTGGTGGGAATAAATTATAAATACAAGTTGGCCCTCGTGCTCAATCAACTCACTAGTAGAAGAAGTGCATGTCAATTCTGGATGGATTCTATGATTTTGATGTCACTAAAGGGGAAGTGGGAAGAAATTGTTGAGTAAGGGGAGTTCCTAAAGGGGAACCCAAAGCCAAAACATCCCCAGATGAGAGAGAGGGAAGAGAGGAAAAGACCTGGGCCATGGTAGGAGACGAGGTGATGGGACTGGGGGAATGGGAGGAGAAGAAATGGAAGATGTGGGCAAAGAGTAAGACGTGGAGGAGATGGAGGAGCTGAAAATAGTGAAGAAGGAAGAGGAGGTGGAGGAGGTGATTGCAACGCTTGAGTGGTGGATGGGGAAACACTTAGGTCAATGACTTCGAAGGAAGGAACATTGGAAGAAGAACCAGACCCCCTGCATGCAATTGTGATTTTGCAAGGCTTGGGAGTGGGTTTCCCTCCTTTTGAAGAAGTGGGCCAGCCCACCACTAGTTTTACCTATGTTGTTGCAATAGGGACCTACTCTGACGCTTTTGGTGTTATTCCCAATGACATCGACCATTGGTGGGTCTGATTGAGAATATGGGTTGCACGTTCTTTGGAACTCGTGCACTCCTAAAGTGGCCAATTGATCCATGGCAGCGGTTTATCCTTCACATTTGTTTGCTTGTAGACCGATCTAAGACTTCTTCGTCGTCACGGATGCCTTCGGGTACATCCGCTAATCCATATGTGGCTACCTCGTCAAGAGTCACCCGTACCACAATTTCATCTCTACACTTTATTCAAATGTCTCCAACTGTGGTATGTGGACACCAGTTGGTCCAAGTCCACCGACCACACCCTAATAATCGAAGCTACCTCGTGGATGATAGGTCTTTATTGTCATTTGTTACATCTCGCCTTCAACGTTCTTCACTTTATATGAGGATGCACAAATGTATCGACCCAAAGTTACTTGGAATTGGACTCCTGCCTTATGCCTGCTTTGTTGGATCTTGTGGAGATGTAGCAATTGTCGAACTAACTCCATCAAAACCCACTTATCCGTGGGAAACCTTGGTAGTTTGCAAGGAGCATCTGAAAAATCCCCCCACTCTAAGATATGTAAAGGTTGGGAATTGTAGGAAAATGCATCCCCAAGTCCTTACTACATTCCAAGCACTGTCTGATATTCTACGGTTATAGAGTTTTTTATCAAAGATACATATGAGAGCGAAGAAAAAGGCATCATTTACTCTTCTGAAGGGGCTTGAACCTTCTTTCATCATTAGTTGGGGATAGAATTTGCAGCATACACCAGATAAGAAGTCATATAAAAAGTTCCTATGGTTTGGACTTAAACATCTAAGTATGTATGGCATCGCTGATGTGCTCTGCTCATCGAATGAGATCAGCATTCTTACAAATAGTGGAAATGTATAAATACATCCATTCTTGGAAATCCTTCGAAGATAGGAGCCCTGCAACTCTGTTCAGCAATGTGATAATATCGTTCACCTCTTGTATGAATTCTAAACGAGGTATGGTCTTTGGAAATCTAGTTATAGAAGGCCTAGGCTTTGACAGATAGCTCTTATTAAGTATCTTGGAGCAAGCGTCTGAATTATCCTACCAGTGTTGAAGAGCAGAACAAGGAGAAATTGAAGCATATCCTTCGACATCAGAAAGTTTTAACAAATCTTCAAAGTAGTCTATATTCAGTCTGATTACAATTGTCCCATCATCATCTTTCACCATTCGGGAATCTGCATCGTAATGTGTTGCGGCTGTGAATACAAACTCGGGACATTGTGTCGAGGGTGTAAAAGTGGCATCCAATGCAATTCCACTGTCATAAATACTTTTTATCATGCATTATTGAATGGGGCTCTAACTCTACCCCAAAACTTTGGTAAGTCGATGTGGCCAAGATAGGTGTCTTCGATATAATCAATGTCTGATGTGATGCTAGAAGGGGAGCCACCCCTTGGAAATTGTATTTCATCCTTTTCCCTTTGATGATGACTTAGACATTTGCTTCCGAAAAATCTTTTGAAAAACCTACGAAGGCCTCTGAAACCGAGGGCGGAAGGAGGATCCTAAAAAGTAGCTAGGAACTACCGAAATGCACTGGCAGAACTCAGGGCTTGTTTTGCAGCTATAAAGTTCCGACTCAGTCTACCACGGAAGTCAACCCTTGTTTTGCAAGCCTTGACTTCCGATTTGGAAGTGGAGACTTGTTTTTAAACCTTCAATACCCAAAATGTAGGTCATGACTTGTATTGCAGGCGTGAACTCCCGATTTGATCCGTGGCAGAGGTTATGACTTGTTTTGCAACCCCCGACTTCTAATTTGGTCTCCAGCGAAAGTCGTGGCTTGCTTTACAACTTCGAAGTTCCAACTTGATGATAGGCGTTCAAAAATTCTTTCGTTTGTCAAGTAAATTGAGATTTGAAGCCTAAGCTTCACCAAAAACACAAGTGAAGGAAAAAGAGAAAAGAGGACATCAAACCAAAGATATATGAAAGAAAACCTAAAAATAAACCAAAAACGAAAACAACAAGAACACCCATCATATCAGGTAAAAAATGGATAAAGAATGCCCCAAAATAACAACACAAAACCTTGCAAAACAATCAAAGCATTAAAACCATAGTTGCTGGAGACGGGTACAGCGATGGGTACGTGGAGACGGGTATGGGTACTGATACGCCATTTTTTAGAAATTTAGGAGACAGGTACGGGGAGACGGCAATATATATATATAGAATTAAAATTCGTAAATTTAAAAATAACTATTCTTTTTGAAGTAAGGAAAACAAATATTGACAAAAGATGAGATATTATATTGATATTAGATATCTCACATAGTGAGGAAAGAGTACATTGTAACACCAAAATGCTGACAAACAAAGACTAAAAACAAAAATCACTAATGTGAACCCGAATCATATCTCATATAATACAAAGGGGTCAACTGTCACATTAATTATGTCCTCTAGATCCTCTGCTAAGATGCTCTCCAGATACTCATCACTCTCAAGTTGCGGCTCCTCTGCAGGCAATATAATAGGGGGCAAATCATTGAGGCCATTCGCCTCAAGAACATCATCCTCTACATCTACTGCTGCATCAAGTGGAATTTGGTCCCATTTTGCTGAAGGACCTTCTTTATACCCTGGGTCTACACGAGTAAGAAGACGCAGTGTGCTATGAATGTAGACTAGGTTCTCTGCCTTCTTTGACCCTAGTCGGTTCCTCTTCAATGAATGAATGAAACCGTAAGTACTCCAATTCCTCTCACAAGATGAAGAACTAGCTACTTGTGAGAGTAATCTTATTGCAAACGATTGCAATTCAGGTGCTTCACTGCCATGGTTCCACCACCACTCTATTGGGTCCTTCTTCGCACGCATATCATAAAGAGCTTCCACTGTAGAAAACTGGCCACGACCACGTGAAAACATATTCCACTGAGTCCTGATAGTAGAAGCTTCCTCTCCTCAACCATAAATCTTTTTCACTGCAACCCAAAATTCTTTCATCACTTCCCTGTCCTCATATGGAGCCCTTTTATTGGTGACTTCTATATCATACCACTTTGGATTTAAGGCATAAGCAGCACAATGTAGAGGTGTGTTAAGCTTATTCCATCTTCCATGTACCTTTTCCTTAATCAAAGGATATAAAGAAGGATCCTTTGAATCTGTGATTTTTCTTATTCTTTCGCACATAGAGTCAATTTCTTCATAAACTTCACCCAAACATGGCTTGTCTGAATCAACAAAGCGGATTACCTCACAAATGGGTTGAATGAAGTCAACAACAAATTTCACATCAACCCAAAAAAGGTTATCAAGGACCATCTTCCTCACCTCAACTGCAGTCTCTGATGTAGATTGTCTCCAAGCTGCCCATGCATCACTAACAACAGTAGAACATAAGGCCCCTTTGACAGCATAAAGGCGATCAAGAAGTATGAAGAAAGATGCAAATCGTGTGTCTGCAGGTTTGAGAAGCTCAACCTTCGCATATCTCCGATAAATAGCTTGCGTTTGGTGATGATTGCAAATGAACATTTGTATTTTTCTACCCTTTTCAATAAGCTAAGATATCCATTGAAACCTGCCAATGTCTTTGAGCGCATTGTTCAATGCATGCACACAACATGGTGTCCAAAATACATGTTTGTATTTTTTTTGTACCAACAAACCAGCTGCTTTGCAGACCGGGGCAGCATCTGTAATAACTTGGACAACATGTGATGCCCCCACCTCCTCAATTGCATCACATAGTTGCTTCTCAAGGAAGTCTGCATTTTTCTCTTGACCCGAACAATCGATTGCCTTCAAAAAATAAGGGCCTTTAGAACGAGTTACCATAATGTTCAAAAGTGGACGGTTTCTAGTATCAGTCCAACCGTTCATCACTATGTTGCATCCTTCTGAAGACCACACTCTTTTGACTGGTGCAGTTTGTTGCTCTATCCTTGTTTTCTCTTTGTCAATAAGAGTCGTGCGAAGCTTCTCATATTCAGGTGGTTTATACCCTGTTGGCCCTTTGTTGATTGCACGAACCATCTCCTCATAATAGGGTGAGCGAGCAACATTGAATGGTATTCCATTCGCATAGAAAAAACGTGCAATTAATACATCAACTACATCTCAACCATGCACATCAAACATGTTTCCAATGGGGGTTTGAACCGCCCATGTGTGGTCTCTTACGAGAAGAGCCCTCACCCTCTGCAACATGTTCAGAAGACAAACCTATCTTTGATTCTATTTCTGGCCCGGAACTTCTAATAGGACCACTCTGTGTGCGATCTATGGTCGAAGCGTGAGAGCTTAAGGACGCCACTTTTCCTTCAGCACGTTCTTGTGCCCTCATAGCTTCATACCGCTCTACCTCATTATTACAAGGTTCAACCACTTTCCCTGGTATACGGAAAAAATGGGCCTTCACCCTTGTGTAAGTGCCTTGAAAGCACTTTCCACAAATGTTACATGTGATATCTACAATACCACCATTCCCTTTACGAACGCGGCTGCAATAATTCCAAAGTGGTTTTAGTCCTTTCGCTCCCCCTGACATCCTAAATGAAAACAAAATTAAACAATTAGAAATCAAATTAACATTAAAATGATATTTTAAAAAAAAAATTTAAACTATTTTAAAATTAAATATATTAATTTATAATTAAAATACATATCAAAGAAAAAATTAAAAATGCAAATCAAATTGTAATGATATTTTAAATTTATAAAAAACTTTAAACTATTTTAAAATTAAGTAAAATCGATTTATTAATTGTTTTTATTAAAATAATTTTAAAAAATTAAAAATTTAGAAATACAAAATAAAATAAATATCATAGTTATATAATTAAAGTTTAAACTTTGAACTTTAAACATTAAAATAATAAAACTTTTCAATAATATAATTATAATTTACACAAATAAAAAATTAAGTAAAAGTTAAAAATAAAACATTAAACTTAAATAATAAAAGTTCAAAAAATAAACACTTAAATAATAAAAAGTTGGAATTTTAAAAATTAAAAGTAAAATATATAAATAATAAAAAGTTTAAAAGTTAAAAAATATCTTAAATTATAAAATGTTAAAAGTCGAAACTTAAATAATAATAAAAAGTTAAAATTTAAAACTTATAATAATGAAAAGTTAAAAACTTAAAAAGGTAACACTAACCTATACGATTTCATATTCATTAAATAATAAAAAATGAAACTAAAACTACCTCAATTTTTAAAAGTAAACAATTAAAATAAAATCACGTAAAGCTAAAATTTTAAAATGAAATAAAAAGTAAAACTTAAACCTTAGTTAGAAGTTATGAAATTATTCTAAATAAAAAGCCATTCCTTTGCAAACAGCAACGAGTGAAGATATGGCGGTGCATACATGTGTGGCAAAGCAAAAAATAACGGCGGAAAGGCAAGGCACAAACACTCAAAATCGCAGGTTTACAGATAGTGCGGCCATAAGGCATAAATATGGGAAAAAACGATTTTGCAGAGCAAAGATAAATTATTAAATACCTCGCAGTAGCAGCAGCAAATCGAGAAACACAGACCTCCTCCAATGGCAAATGCAAACCTGACAGTGAATGAATAATTTGAGCAAGCCTGTGTAGTGTATTTAACAATGAATGAATAATTTGAGCAAGCCTATGCAGTGTATTTAACATTAATATGTTGCGTTTTAGGGTTTTGAAAAATGCTTTTAGGGTTTCCTGAAAAGAGACACGTGTTTTTCAACAGGAAATGGGAGGAGTCATTGAGAAAAAGTCTCTGCGTACAGAAGGCGTCTCCGTACCCGTCTGCCGTACCCAAAACGCATGTCATTACCCGAAACGCGTGCCAAGTGTCCGGAAACGCGTCTCCCTGCAATTGTGATTAAAACTTACCAAAATATCAAATGGGTTGAAGAGAAAATTGCTCGAAAAGCCACACAAGGGGTATGGTCAGAAGTTGAGGGAGCGTTAACAAGTCAGTGTACAAAATGTCAAGTGAAAATGACATGTAAAAATTCGACCCTAAATACATAAGGGTGAATTAATTACCATGTAGGTGACACATGTGGGTAGGTGGCATTTAATGCGTTGACTCAACGTCAAAACTCAGCCCCCCTTTTGGAACTTCGTCGGGTTTTGGGTTTCGGGAATCAACAAACAAATTACATGTAATCTACAATATCAAACCCGAAATGGTCTACATTTCTTTGTATTTCGGGTTTTAGAAGTCAACTTGCAATTTGCATGCAAATTGCAAATCGGGTTCCGATACCCAAAATGGTTTTGCGTGGTCGGGAGTCGGGTTTCAAAAGTCAATTGCAACTTTGCAATCAGTTTCGAAACCCAAAATGCGCTTGGGGTTCGGGTTTCGGAACTCAACTCACAAATTGCAGTTTAAACTTCGATTCCCGAAATAGTCTAATTTCCTCTGTATTTCTGGTCTCGGGTTTTGGGGAGTAATTTGCATGCAAAATGCAAATTGATTCCCAAAACCTGAAATCCGAAATACAAAGAAAATTTTGTTACTCAAGCAAATTTTGTGAAATCTCAAAAATTCATCTTTTGGTGAAAAAGGAAAAAAAATTACAAGTATTCAAAAAGAAGGCAATTTGGCAAGGGGACTTGAAAAGTCAACAACGCCGAGGTTGGGCTATAAAATAAGATGGACATCATTTCGGTATCTACTTTTGGCAAATTTATTCTAAAATGATCTTTGGGCTGTGAGTTTTTAGTTCTCTCCACTCTTGGGCGAAAATCCAAGTGTGTGGCTCTTTCCAAGAAGGACGAAAACCCTTCTTGTGGCTGGTTGGGGGACGGAAACCCTCCATCCTTGATTGAAGTGAAGTCATATAGAAGACCATTTTGCATATTTGGGCAAAAAATGTTAAAGGAAGTCATCTACAATAATTTGCATGCATTGTTAAGCCTCTCCTAGTTGGAGCGACTTGTATTAGAGAGTGATTTAGTGCCTTCTAGGGCTCGGAATTCAGTTTTTATTTCATAATCAGATTTGGCATAATTTATAAGGTTGGAGTCAATAATTTTGTGATTTTTAGAGGAGTTCATCTAGCGGTTTCAGTCCTTGCATGTGGCTGCCCTGCCGATGTTCCAAATTTAATTACAATAGTGTGTTTATCTTTGGTTTTCTCCATTTATGTGTTTCAAATTGAATGGATAAATATTGCCGCACATGAAATAATTATTTACAAGTGTTTTCAACTTTTTTGCATGGTTTTATGGTGCATTTAAACCCCTTTTCAATTCTCTACTAGGGTTTATATTGTTGTGGGAATTGCTGTCATAAAAAGCAGATTATATTTCATTTGTGGTGTGGTGTATTTTCAAATCTTATCCTTGGGGTTTGTGGCCAACCCCATATCTTAGGTTTTTGTCCCAAAATGGTACATTACAGTAGTATCAGAGCTTCGGTCTTCCCAACCTAAGCATTTGAAGATCAAAATTGCGGATAGAATTTTCCTAGGCTCCAAAGGCTTGCCCTAGGGCAACAAAAATTGGCCAACACAATGGCCTGTCTGATCCATACTATTCAAGGTTCCAATGGTGGAAGGATCTCTTCAAAAGAAGCCATTAAGTCTCCGTCATCCAAAGGAAGCAACATGGGTACATGGTATGAAGAGTATAGAGTTCTTCCAATATTAAGTGCCTATAAACCTTAGTTTGTAATTAAATCATTAAGAATAGTTATATTTGTAATTATTTAATATAAACTTAATTGTTTATGTCTAATTGATTATTAATTAATCAATATATTAAATCAGGATGCTATTTTATCACACCCCGTCACTTAATAAGGTTCGTGACCGGTGGGGTCAAATAAATATGTCCTTGGTTCATATTGTGAATTCACCTCGTGTGGATTTAATCGAGAGAGAAGTGAGGGAAGGAGATTCACTGGACTCTAATTTGTTTCTCACGTGATGGAAAATATCTTTTTACCGTTGTTTTTTCCCTTCAGCATTTTCCACATAAATCCTATGTTATTGCATGGTTTATAATGTTTGACATTAAATGTGCTTTACAATGTTTTATTTTAATTGGTTAATTAATTTCCTCATCCAAACATGGTACTAGAGTGAGAAGGGAAATAATTAAATCATAATTTTATTTAACCAATCTAGTGTGTTGGTTGGGTGGTTGGGTAGTTAGGTGGTTAGAATTTTTTTAAATAAATACCCCTTCCGGACATAGATTACATGATTTTTGCACACAGGTAAAGGGAATTACAGTCGCGTGAAATCTCGGGCGTGAAAACGTTACCAGGGACCTGCAAACAAAGGTAAGGATGTGTTTTGATTGAAATATTTTATCATTTCTCTATAGTTTTTAAAATGTGCAGGTAGAAATAAATATGGGGGTAAAAATCAAGGTTAAATTCAAGACCTACAGGGAGACAACTCCATGAAAGTAGGAATTCAAATTTTCCAATTGGCCCAGATTAATTCCATGTCCCCAGGTGTGGTAAAACTCTAAATTGTTTGTTCACCTTTGTTATTCAAAAAACAATTTTTTTCCTTTGTCTAAAAAGGCCCCTTATTACTAAGGGTTGCATTCGAATTTCTAAAAACTATAGTATAAAGTATAAATACTAATGTTTAATTCTAAACTATATACTATAGTTTAAAAGTTATAAACTATAGAATATAAACTATATTAAAACCTATAGTTTAAACCTAACTATAAACTACCCTATGTGGCCCCCTTTTATGGAAACCCTCGCTTCCTCGCGCCACTTGGCAACCTCTACACGCCCCACTTGCCGCTCCAACCACCATCCGCCAAGTGGCCTCCCTTGTACCCCTGCGGGCAGACCAACCCTGTTTATACCGCATGCCTTTACTGCCGAGTTGGCCTCGACTCTTTTTTTTTGTATAAAAACTTTAGTCTCACATCGGTGGGGATGGTGGCATTGAGAGGCTTTAAAAGACGTAATGCGGGGGAAGGTGGTTATGAATTCGGTCACACCACCGGTTTTTTGTTGAAGAGCCCATGTGGCTCGGCTGTGGCTCGCCATAATGGGTACTTAGCTCGCCGCAGCAATATGGCATGACTCAGTTGTGTGGCAAGTGAAATGATATAAGCTCGGTTATGTTTGAGAGTAGCTCGGCCTTACACTCGCCTCGGTTGCAATATGTGCATTGACAATGTTGACTCGCCGAGTTGTGCGATTACATAGCATTTTGGTTTATATAAATATGAGCTCAGGACCCAGCTCGGTCCATAGCTCGCCAAGCTTGGATCCAACTCGGCCTCTCTATAAACCTTTCATAGGAGCTATGCTCCAAATTATTTTTATAGATGCATTCTATATTGTTTTTTCTTTTTAATTAAATTAAATAAATTTATTATCTTATATTTGTCAAAAGGTAGCTTTTAAATTAGATTCTTTTTTCGATAAATCGAAAATATGTAAATATACCTTTTTTATACAACACGACGGCTAAGTCGTTGTTTTCATGTCAAACTAAAAAAAAAAATCACTTACATTTCAACGAATGAGCATTACCATCAAACTAATGTATTGTATATCTAGAGTACTTATTTGACAAGTCTATTTTCGACGTGAATCCATCGAAATACGACTGGCATGGTTTGAACCATAGTTGGAAAACTTGCCAAAACCTCGCCGAGTTTTGAAAAACTCGCCAAAAAACAAGAAAAATGAGTAAACCGCTGAAAGACTCGCCGAGCATAGTTGGAATACTCGCCAAAACTCACCGAGTTATAGTTGGAAAACTCGCCAAGCATAGTGGAAAACTCGCCGAGCATAGTGGAAAACTCGCCAAAGACAACATTTCTTTCCTTTTTTGGATTTTTTATGAAGAAAACAAAAGGATAGAAAAAAATTTGCCATTTTTGGAAAGGGTCCGAGAAGATGTAGCAACAAAAACTTGCATGTGCCATAACTTTCATTTTGTGGCTCCGTTTCAGGTGTCGTTCTAGAAGTGCATATTTTCTCGAGTTCTACGAATTGATGGCAATATTTTCTTATTTTCATAAAATCCATTTTTGCACCTTTTTGGACCAAGCAACTTCTTGCAATCTTCTGAAAGAATCATGAGCTTTGATCGCCTATAGACAGATTAGTAATTAAAATACTGAATAGCTTTCCAAAACTCGGTAAATACTTGTCAAAACTCGACGAGTATTCTCCCATGCTAGGACTAATCGTCTCACCTGCCAGCTTGGTCGCAACCTGCTTATTCAAATGTTGACTTCACATATCAACAAATGCGTAGGTTTTTTTTTGCTATTTTAAGAGTTTTTTTTGTTCGATGATAATCACACGAAGAAGCCCAACAAATTGACTCAAAAAAGGCTCAACAACTTGGTTTTTGTGCAATACAATCTTCGGCTTCGCACAAAAAAAATTGAGGCCACATCAGAGGAGCTGATTGATTTGGATGAGATCGATCCATACAGTGAGTGGACTAGGCAAGAAGAGGAAAACCCTGCATTCACAGCGGACGAGATTGCTTCTTTTAAGAGGGAGGCTATGGAGGGAGAAACACTAGCAGGACTCTGAGGAGATATTGGATTGGATGAAATTTTTGGAGGTGATCTCCAACATGCAGCAAAGGAGCCACCAGCACCACCATCTAGTTCCAGGATCGAGCCAGATTCACAGCCTTCTAGGAGCATGGAGACGCAGCCAAGTGTGGGGACTAGTAGAGGCACTAGACCCTTGCCGCAATATTTCTCGAGATCGGGGAAGAGGAAAATGTAATTTATTGTATATTGTAACTTGCATAGATATGAAATTTATGATGATATTTTTCAATGTCAATCATCATAAATTCATATTACTTATCAGTCGGTTGTTGTATTCGCATGATGATGCGATTTTGTATTGTATTTGTATTCAAATCTAATAGAAAACACTTCTCCAACATTTTATGGGCTCATTTGATACATTTTGTAGCTGTGTTGCTTAAAATTTATGTTTTTTAAAGAAATTTGAGTATTTTTTAAGTTGCCGAGTATTCCCAAGTATTGGCCGAATATTAGAGAGTTTTTGCTGAGTTTTTTTTTGGGGGTCTGGCGAGTATTTGGATTTGCCGAGTTTTCCTACAATGGTTTGAACGACAGGGGGATTCTTAAACTACTATCACTAAACCCTCGTTATTCTCATTTGTTGAATTTGTTTACATGAAAAAGGGATCTAGTCACTTTACTATTGACAAATCACAGATGTTGAATGGAACCAATTACAACATCTAGAAGATAAGGTTGAAGGCAGAATTTATGGCTCACAAACTGTGGACAGTCATGACTAGTACGTAGAAGGCTCCGACTGGAAGACAAGCGACAGCAGAAAATGTTGTTGCATATCAACACAAGGTGCAAGAACCAATGTCTATTATTTTACGAAGCATGCAAGATGATTTCTTCCTTCATATTGAGAATCAGGAAAGTCTGAGTGAGGCTTGGACACAACTGGAATCAATGCATGAAGGTATGTGGTTATCAAAAATTGTAAAATTGATTTTAGAACTGATGATGACTCCCATAAAGGGAGATGAAAAAGTAATATTCTTAGCAAAAATTAAAAATATTAAGTCTCAGTTGGATGGATGTAACTATAATTTAATTCATGATAAATTACTGTACTTTATTATTCAATTGAATATACATGAAAGATTTAGGAATTTCATTTCAATATTGAATTCTAAATATCAAATAGAGCAAGACATCCCTGATTTGCAAACCCTTAGTGCTCTTTTCATCCAGGAAAAGCAAGTTATGACAAATTTTGATTCGAAAGAGAATGTCACTCAGGCACTTCTCGCTCAAAAATCTAAAAACAAACCTTCTAAGTTCAATACGAATCAAAAATCAACTTCTAAACCTCCTTGTAAAGATAAGAAACCAAAAAACTTAAGAGTTAGTTTTGATGGTAAATGTCATAAATGTGGAAATTTTGGTCATAAGAAAGAAGATTGTAAAGTCAAAAACAAATCAAATTTCAAAAATAAAAAATGGAATACAATATATCAAAATCAAAACGAGAATGACGAGAATAATCATATATCTAATGTAGTAACTCTATAAACTACATCTATCACTTCTAATGAAAAGTAAATGTTTTATTTGTGTGTATGGTATTGAATTGAAAAAGAGTTTGATTTCATTTACGGTTAACTCAGAATAACTATAGTGTAATTTATGATGGTTTATTAAGAATAAACTAGATGTCACTATAGCTGAAAGCATACAAAAAATAGTTTGTGTTTAAAGGTTTTGCTTCAATTTCCTAGTTGTTTATTCAAAAATAGAAGTGTTGTTCAATTTTGGCATGAAAAACTGAGATCATTTTTTAGGATCATGTATGACATGTCTCGGCTTAAATCTGCCACCAATGAAATGTGTGAAAGGTGCTTCCATGGTAAGCTATCACCAATAACCCTCCTCAATCATTTTTTTGAAGCAAACTCCATATAAATCCATAAAATGTGTCCACAATTAGAGGATCTTTTCCTAGATGATTCAGTGTATGTTGTGATTATTCTTGCATGATTTGGTTATCTTTTCAGATATGTTATCTATCAGTCTTATCACAAATTTAAAGGCTTAAAATATATAATGAAGATATATATGTTGTTGATAAAACATTTCTAAATTCTAAATTATTATGAGATTATTAAAAATATTATTATATGCATATCGAATAACACTTAGGGACGCCTTTGTGTTTGTATTGGAGACATCCAATATTGATTGTATCTAATATATATTTTACAAGATTAATATGTTGAAATTACTCAACATATTGATAATATAACATGGTTAGTAAGCATATTGTTATCCAACAGGTAGAGATGTAACGGTTCTTGGGTCTCCTAATAATTGGGAGGTCTAAAGTTCAAATCTCGGTTCCATGTTAAGGCGGCCTACTACCGACGGTTTGGATACCCTAGTGATAGGGCACCACGATAATGTGGTTTAATCCGTGGGCTAGCCAAGAACTTAAAAACTTTCATCCTTAGATGGTTGCACGGTAGGTGTGGGTTGGTGATGCCACAATGGGCTAGGGCCCTCTCCCTAGGTAACCTAACCAAAAAAAAAAGTAAGCATATTATTATTTAAGTTGTTATACAACTTGTGTTTAACTTATCAATGTAGTTTTATAGATGGTTATCAATGAAATCAGTAAAGATTTATATGCTTATTATGATGTCTATATGGATATTGTGACTCTAACCATGTTGATGTTGTGTTGGATATGAAATATACAATTGGATGTGTTCAAGTTTTTTTGGTACAGGTGCCATTACTTGGAACAGTAAAAAGCAGCCAATAGTCTCCATTTCTTCTATTGAGGCGGAGTATAAAAGTGCAATGAAAGCAGCAAAAGAAGTCATGTGGCTAAAGCGGCTGTTGGAAGAGATACACATGGAAGCTAAAGGAAGTATGCATTTTCTATGTGATAGGCAGAGTTGCATTGTTCTTACTAAGAATCCAATTTAGCATCAAAAAACGAAACATATAGAGATTCATATGCACTTTATCCAAGAGAAGGTTCTCTGCAATGATATAAATCTCCAGTACTGCCTAAAGATCAAGTTGCAGATAGGTTTCCGAAACCATTGTGTGTTGTAAAGTTCTGCAAGTTCCGTGCAATATTTGGCCTTTCAGAATTGCCATGGAGGAGTGTGCATGGCAATGTCACCTCCTAATGGCCGGTCAGTTGATATCTCCTCTATATTTTTGCTCCAATTGTAAAACATTGCAAAAATATCCTTATGATCTTTTGTAAAATTGACACTCTAAGTTTACAGTGTACAGTCCAATGTGTTGCATCTATTTGTAAAGAAGGTCCTTGTGTTATAAAAGGCTCCTAAAGATGTTGGTTGAGATTTTTTCCATGAGAAACTATTTGATGTAGTCTCATAAATCATGTTTAGCCTAAATCATTCTCTACTGATTTATGGATTCCAAATCCTTTTGTACCAAAAGGTACTTTGAGCATGATGAAGGTGTATAAATCCTTCAAATGTGATATGCTAGCTTAAACTTTCACTATGGTTTATGGATTTGTAAATCTTGTTATATAAACTGGTAATATTGGCATATGTTCCCCACTTACTATTAAGGGGGAGTGTTCAAACGTAATATTAAGTGCCTATAAACCTTAGTTTATAATTAAATAATTAATAATAGTTATATTCTTAATTATTTAATATAAATTTAGTTGTTTATGTTTAATTGATAATTAATTAATCAATATATTAAATTGGGGTATTGTTTTATCACACCCCGTCACTTAATAAGGTTCGTGACCCATAGGGTCAAATAAATATGACCTTGGGTCATATTGGGAATTCACCTCGTGAAGATTTAATCAGGAGAGAAGTGAGGATAGGAGATTTATTGGACTGTGATTTGTTTCTCACATAATAGAAAATCTCTCTTACCACGGTTTTTTCCCTTCCGAGTTTTCCACGTAAATCCTATGTTATGTGTATTATTTATTTATTGCATGGTTTATAAGGTTTGACATTAAATGTGGTTTGCAATGTTTTATTTTAATTGGTTAATTAATTTCTTCGTCCAAACATTCCGTGATGCCCTACCTTTTGCAGAGTTCGTAAAGTTGGAGACAGAAAGGGTTGGAATTGGCACGAGGGCAAAACCCCAAGCAACAAGGGGTCAACCTTCCCTAGGGACCCCACACTCATGAGTATGGACGCCATGCATAAAAAAGAGCTTGGTGGTAAAGGGTTCTTAAGTCCTCAAGACAAATTTTGGAGCCTCAACAGTCACACACATGCCGGGAGAAAATCAGATTTGCACCTTGGAGGAAAGGGAACCATGAAGGATGAAGATTCAGCCCCCGCTCCCATTATTGTTCCGGTGAGTCAACATGATGAGGTAATTATTGATCATTGTTTGGCTAATACTATTAGTATTTCAGCATGTGTGGAATCCAAGATTGAATGGGAAAATGATGAACAAGTAGGGGAAGTACAACGGATGGTTGGAACCCATTTATTGAGAGGACAAGGTAACAATCAACTTGTTGGTCTGTTTATAACAGCTATCAATAAAGAGCCAAAGGCTCGAAAGTTTGATGCATGAGCCGAGAGAGGAAAGGGAGACCATACAGCATGAGTCCCAAGGTAAAAGTCCCTCAATATTTTATGATATTTCATTGGTTTCTAATGAGTGCATATGGAAAAATGTTGAAAGAAAATCAGATCTACAAGAGGTTCTTAAGGCTAAGGTTCAGGATGACCCTTTGGAGAGGCATGCCCTTCAAAAGGAGACCTCAAATGTTACTCATGATGGTTTTCAGCCTGTTGGAATTCACATAACATCGAAAAAGGAAGCCCCTTTCCATCTTTTGAGCACTCCAAAGATTGAATCAACGAAAGAGGAATCCTATTTGCATGAACGGCTTGCTGGAATTTTCAAAACAGTAGTCAATAAGAGGCAAGTGGGTGGTGTATATGACTCCAGAAAGAACCATGAAGATGTTCCATGCAAGTACCAACAAAATATTGTTGAAGCCAAGGTAGAAAGATCTTCATTTTTTGAATCTAAGGTGAAGAAGAAAGCTGATCCTAATTCAAAAATTCTGAGTCACATGGTCAGAGTGTAGAGGATATCCCAATCATCCCTCATCCAGCAAGGAGTGGTGAACATGTTAAGGGCATCCCAAGGTATGATCAGATTTCATATTTGTTAACTTTCCCTATGACGCTGCAATATGTTCCTTGTCTTGAACAGCGTGTTGAAATTGATGGGAAGATGAATGGTGAGCAAGCAAGGTGTTATTTTCAAGGCTTCATGGTCAAGGAAGTGGATGGCTACTCCATGCCATGCACATGAAGGTGTCCCCGACTCCTTTTCACGTTGGGCAAACCTGTGGTATGTAATTATTTTTATTTGATTAGCATGGCTGGTATCTATCTTGTGCTTAGGGTCCAATGGTTACATTCATTGGGAAAGTTCACCCTCCAATACCAAAGTATGAAGTTGAGCCTCATGGATAAAGGCAAGAAGGTGATATTTCAAGGTATGATCAAGTACTTGGTCGAAGATGTCTTGCCCAACTAATCATATCCTTATTCTTTATTTAAGATAACTGCTGCTTGGAAACCTTTAATTACAGCTGAGTATAAGTTTGCTACTGTTGTTTTTGAGGAAGAAATTGTGGATGAAAGGTTCAAAATAATGGATGGGATCATTCTCTACAAGAGTGGAGTCAATTTGGTTTCCAACTCAAGGGTGAAGAACAAGCTAGGGAGGGTTGTTCATGATGCCTCATTGGCTGGTCTTCCGGACTCTCTCATGACACACGAAAAGAAGAAAGGAAGGTTCTTTCAAAAAGAGCTTAAAGAGGAAGTGCTTCAATACAAATGGGAAAGTATTTCCATAGTCTTCACCTCCAAGCTGCCCATGGTTCAAGGTACGGTTTGTTTATATGTTGTGATTGATAGACTCGTAAAATGTTCCCAATTTTGTACATTTCCAGCCAATGATATTATCAGAGTAGCGCAGCATAAGCATAGTTGAGTATCCATGCAAAGGAACCCCAACAAGGTATGTGGTTGGTTAGTGGTGACAATGGGAGTGTACCTTGGGAAACCATAGCTTAGAATTTCAGATTTGGTATTGTTGTCTTTACTCATATCAGTCATCACATGATTTTATTTGCATGCATACAAGTGGGTAGGCAAATATTTTCAATCAAGAGATTGAGCATATTTCGATTGATGAATGTTGAGAGGAAATTTTCAGCCTTTAGAAAGGTGTTTTTAGTCATTGTCATGCTCACAATTTCTAATTTTGCAAGAAGGTTTCAATTTTGCAGTTGTTCCGTTTTTAAGTTACTCATTTGGGTAAAATCAGATTATGAGTTGTTGTTTTCAGACTTGAAAAGCAGCGAGGGTGGTCCTTTTGAAGTCATTAAACCATTGGAAAATAGCGTTTCAATTGAAGAAGGCAAATACTTCAACCAACATAGCTCCAAATCGGGGGGAAATCAGAAGCTTTATGACTACCATACCTTGTTTCCAGCCAACTACATTCTGATTTTCGAGAGAAAAATGCATGGTTACAGCTGTTTTTGGGACGGCATTACTGAAGTGTTGGGAAGCATTCGCTTGAGTAGAAATTATGAGAAGAAGATGAGCAAAGAAATGGGCAATAGAGGTATGAGTTTGGTTGGGTTGAAGCTCCTTCATCTAACAAGCACAGGGTCCAGATTATGGGAGCACTACAGCATGTTCCTTCACCTTGACATGATAATGCTTGAGCCTTAGGCATATGAGTTCGCAATTGCTTGGGGACAACCAATTTTGAGAAGGGAGGACTATAATGTCCCCTTTTCGACTTGAGAGCCTGATTTTGGAACTCTCATTGCATATTTCTCTTCTAATTTTTAATGCTTCTTTTTAGTGTTTTCCTCTTTTATTCAGGTCAACTAGCTTGGAGTTAATTAAAAGCCAAATAAAAGATTAAACTAAAGCCTAAGGAGGTTGGTCACACCTGAATTAGACTTTGGTGCCAAGGTTGGGCTATAAAAGAAGATGGACTTCATTTGGGTTTCTACTTTTGGCAAATTTACACTAAAACGATCTTTGGATTGTGAGCTCTTAGTTCTCTCCACTCTTGGGAGAAAATCCAAGTGCGTGGCTCTTTACGAGAAGGACGAAAACCCTTCTTGTGGCTGGTTGGGGGACGGAAACCCTCCATCCTTGATTGAAGTGAAGCCATATTGAAAACCATTTTGCAAATTTGGGCAAAAAAGGTTAAAAGAAGTCCTCTACAATCATTTGCATGCATTGTTAAGCCTCTCCTAGTTGGAACGACTTGTATTAGAGTGTGATATAGTGCCTTCTAGGGCTCTGAATTCATTTTTTATTTCATAATCAGATTTGGCATAATTTATAAGGTTGGAATCCATAGTTTTGTGATTTTTGGAGTTCATCTAGGGTTTTTGGCCCTTGCATGTGATTGCCTTGCTGCTGTTCCAAATTTAATTACAGCAGTGTGCTATCTTTGGTTTTCTCTATTTATATGTTGCAAATTGAATGGATAAATATTGTTGTACGTGAAATAATTATTTACAAGTGTTTTCAGCTTTTTTGAGTGGTTTTATGGTGCATTTAAACCCCTTTTCAATTCTCTTCTAGGGTTTATATTATTGTGGGAACTGCTGTCATAAAAATCAGATTATATTTTATCTGTGGTGTGGTGTATTTTCAGATCTAATCCTTGGGGTTTGTGGCCAAACCCATATCTTGCGTTTTTGTCCCAAAAAGGGACATTACAAAAAGGTGTTAAAATGGGCCCTAAGAAGATAGCAGCAGTCAAAAATTGGCCAAGACCTGAAACTATCAAAAGGTTTGAGGGGATTCTTGGGTCTAGCAGGTTACTACAAAAGGTTTGTTCGCAACCATGCTTATATAGATGCACCTTTAACAACATTGTTGAAAAGGATTTCTTTCATGGTCAAAGTCAGCCACCCAATCATTCAAACAACTAAACGAATCTCTTACTCACACTCATGTGCTAGCTACCCTAGACTTCTCAAAGACAATTGTGGTACAATGCGATGGTTCCAAACAAGGCATGGGGTAGTATTAATGCAAGAAGGGCCTTCCTTGGCATTTGAGGGTAGACAACTCAAAGACAAAACCTTGGTAAGGCCCAGGTATGAGAAGTAAATGTTAGCTATCATTCATGCAGTTAAATAGTGGCAATAGTATCTCATGGGCAGGCACTTCAAAATTGAGATGGATCATGAGAGTCTAAAGAATTTTTTGTAACAGAAATTGTCATTAGAGGAGCAACAAAAATGGGTCACCAAGATGTTGGCATATGACTTCGAAATTATTTATTACACAGGCGAGGAGTATATCACAGTTGATGCTCTCTCTCAACAGGAGGCTGCAGAAGCAGCTCTTTGTGACATTTCTTTACTACAGCTAGAATGGGTAGAAGCAGCACACATAGGATGGCAACTTACACTCCAACAAGGAAAACCATTCAACGACTTTAGCAGGACCCGTCTTCTTCAAATAAGTATGCTTGGAAAGAAGATTCCTCAGGGTATATAGACAAACTCTTTTAATGAAAAAAAATCTCAAAAAAACACTAGTAATAGGAGAACATTCGGGGTTCTTAAAGACCTATCACCGTACAAAGAAGGATTTCTTTTGGGAAGGCATTAAGAAGGATGTACAGAAATTTGTGACCGAATGTTGAGTTTATCAACAGATTAAAGGAAAAACAGTCAAGACCTATGTCTCTTACAACCATTAGCCATTTCAACACAACACTGGGGGGAAATATCAATGGATTTCATTATAGAGTTGCCAAAGTCGGACAATATGGATATGATATCTGTGGTTGTGGATAAACTCACTCTCTCATCCATTGAAAGCTAGTAGGGCGGCAGAAGTATTAATGGAAAAGTTATTGAAACTCCATGGCACCCCCAAATTCATTATGAGTAATCGCGATCCTATATTCATTAGCATATTTTGAAAAGACATATCTGTTGCATGGAGAACAAAACTAGCACAACTCATTTATCATCCATAATTAGATGGATAGACATGAATTGTGAACAAATGTTTGGAGAGGATCTGCGTTGCTTTTCCTCAAACAAGCAGTCACAATGGTTCAAACGGCTTTCAATGGCAAAATGGTGGTATAACACCATGATTCAGACTTCAACAAAGATGACTCCATTTGAGGCTCTTTCTGGTTATTCCCCACCATCTACTACATCTTACTTGCAGGGTCATCCCAAAATCCGTGTGGTGGAGGATTAAATTCAACACCAACAGGACATGCTCAAAATGCTCAAGGAAAATTTGGTGATCACTCTAAACAGGATGAAACAAGTAGTGAAACACCACCAAAGTGCAAGGTATTTGAAGAAGGTGGTTGGGTTCTTCCTTTGATTGCAGTCCTTCAAACAAATGTTATTAACGCAGCAAAAACATAACAAGCTAGCCATAAAATTGTATGGTCCTTATAAAGTTCTCCAGCACATTGGTAGCATGGCATACAAATTGGAGCTTCCACATTCTTCCAAAAATCATCCTAATTTTCATGTTTCCTACTTGAAGAAAGTCATTGGTAACAAGGTTCAAATGAAGTCAGAATTACCAAAGTTATAATAAGAAGGGAAGTTGATCAAGTAACCAGAAGTGATCATCAAGAAGAGAGTAAAGTAGTTGCACAACCAAGCCATTTTGAAATTTTTGATCAAGTGCAGGAATTTGACAATGGGAGATGCAACATGGGAAGATGAGCAGTTCAAGTAAAAGCATCTTGAGTGGTAAAGCATTGAGAGAAGCACTTTTCTAAAGGGGGAGGGGGCATGCTATGCCCCTAATATTCCATCTTTATAAGTGTGTTAAGGTTGTGGATTGGTCAACTTGTGGCGCACATAACCTTTACCTTTTCATTCACTAGTTCTAGATGTTTCTTTAGGCCGGCCTATTAGGGGCTGCGGGGTCGCCCCTACCTAATCAGGTATATAATTATGGATATATAGGTTCTTCTAAATCAGCATAAGATGTACTCTCAAACTCGTTTCATTATTTTTGTGCATTCTGGAGGTTGCCCTATTGCACTGGCCAGTATATCTGACTCAATCATATCACTTCATTTATCATTTGTGCATCAATCTCATGGATTTGATCTTATTTTTGCATTCAAGTGGATCTTCTATTGCTATCTGAGTTTATTCTATAGGAAATATCTCAACATACCCGACAGCAAAGAAGCATTGTCAGGTACATGGTTGTACAGATGCAAGAAGGGTTGTCTGGTGAATGGTCATACAACAGCAAAGGACTATTGTTTGGTGAATGGTCATAAGGTAAAAAATTGCATTGATGGGTATATGATCATACAACAGCAACGGAGGACTATCTTGCAAATGATTATACGGCAGCAAACAACCATTGTCGTGTAAATGACAATATGGCAGCAAAGGCGCACCATCAGGTAAATGACCGTATGGCAACTAAGGAGCACTATCGTGTAAATGGTTTTACAACAGCAAAGGAGCGTTGTCAAGTAAATAGACATATGACAACAAAGGAGCATTGAGGAAATGGTCATACCAAAGCAAAGGAGCATTGTCAAGAAAATGGTCATATGGCAGCAACGGAGCATTGTCAAGTAAATGGTCATATGACAGGAAAGGAGCATTGTTAGGGAAATGGTCATACCACAGCAAAGAAGCATTGTCAAGAAAATGGTCATATGGCAGCAAATGTGCACTGTCAGTTAAAGAGTCAAATGACAAAAAATGAGAATCACCAGGCATAACAACAAAGGAGCATTGTTGGGTAAATGGTCATATGGCAGAAATGGTGAATTGTCAAGTAAATGACCATACAGCATCAAAGGAGCACTGTCGGGTAATGGCCATGTTGTGCAAGAGTATGAGGACGGCCACACAATGGAGTTTTAAAGTGGCAATACAGCAAGTGTGAGGAACAAAAATGTCAGGAGCAGCAATGTATGAGAGGGTTGACTATCAAGGGCAGAACTTTATGGAAACAATTGATTGTCAAGGGCAGCACTGTATGGGAACACAATCGCAGTGAAAAAGGATGGGCATGAACAACGAATGAGATTTTTGCTCAACACTTATTGACAAGGAGTGATTGTCTAACCATTTCATTCATACTTCAACGTAACATTAGATGGTCTATCAAAGCATTGTTACGACAACATATTTTTGAACTTCCACATACCTCGAATTCATCGTCGGACCTGTTTTTACCTTAAAATCAATGCCACAATCTTGAGATTATTGTGCCTTAAATACTTATCATGCTCGTGCTTCCTTCGCCTCTTCAACATAAGTGTCCTCAATTTATACTTATGCCCCACAAGTATTGGTTACAACAACTTCCTCTACCTCAAGATGACCTCAAGCTTGAAATTTGTGCCTCAAATACTTATCATGCTCGTGTTTCCTCTATTTCTTCAACATAAGTGTCTTCTATTTATAATTCATGCCCCGCAAGTATTGGTTACGACAATAGCTTCTCTACCTTGACATGACCTTGTTCACTTAGTTTGCAACAACTCTTTGCTCATTTAGGGTGATCATATTTGCATCCAACCATACTTCATAAAATAATCCATCTTTTAAGTCGTTGTACTTCAACTTCCATTGTAATTTTATCCTTAGACCCCACGTTCATGCTCTCTGCAGATGCTTTGTGTGCATGTTGGCTACAATTTCATACTGATGGGCCATCTTACCTTCGAGCTTTGCATCCCTAATTTTGTATTGTGTGAACTCACGAGGCTAAGTCAATTGTGACATCAATAGTTTCGAAGATCATGGCAACACCCAAAAAAATGGACTCTAGTCGTCTCTTTGCAAGCCTTATTTATCTCCTAATTTCAATGCTATTGCAATCTAGCTAAAACAACCCATAGTCCTCCATCTACCAAAGAGATGGTTGAGGGAGTTTGTCTCATCTTTGGAGCACGATTCTAACTCCAAGATTCCTTCATCACTCAGATCCGTACTACCTCAATTTCCATTGTGTGAGGACTCTTCTTTGAAACCTAAGTCCAACAAGTCAGATGAGGGTAGCTCCTCACTTAATGCCTGAATCTTCAAATCTATCACATATTTGCAGCCTTTTCTTCAATGGAGTATATTTTTCTTCCATATGAGATTGGCTTTACATGCTAACAACCAACTACGACCCACTAGAGCATTGCAGGACTTCTTTCATACTGAGATGACTACAAAAATCAATAAAAAGGGCTGGATTCCAATAAGTACATTTTCTCCCATCAGCACACACAATACCTCCATACCATATTAGTCTGCTCTAACCACTTGGAAGGTCAAAGGCCAAAAATTTGGCCAACTCAGACCTCTCCAAGCATCTATGGAAGGACCATTACACTAGAACATCCATCAACAATGGTGTTCGTTAGGTTTCTCCCATGTCTCTCCACATGTAATACCATCAGTCATCATGATAGATTCAATGTCATGATCATGGGGTCGATCACTTGTTGGCCCAACAATATGGAGAATCGACCATAAGTTCGTTGTTTTGACTCTTTCTCTTCCAACTATCAAACATTTTCAAATACATTACTGATTATGGCATTCTTGAATGCTTTGCAATAAATCATTTGCCTTTACAAGAAGTGTAGTTTGTATGGCTTTTCTTGTGATTGCCTTCTTCAACAGTAGTCAATTGGTCGCAGTATTTGTCCACTCATGGGATTGTCTGCGCTCTTCAACCATGACCTTCTCGACCTTTTCCCTTGCTTTGACAAATCTTTCCTTCTCCATTCTTGGGTCAATGTATATGGCGTTTTCACTTGTGCTCTCGTGATTGCCATTCATTTTTCATCCTTGGTTATGTCGATCATGTTGGCATTCACTCCAAACGCTTGCTTTTAGCAATTGGCATCATATGGTTCCCCAACCCACACCGGTTATAAAGAAGCCCAATATCATTTTGATTTGTGGGGAAATCTTTTGTGATATGTCCCCACATGTTACACTTTCAGTATTGTACGATTAGTCAACCTTGGGAGTCATAGTAAGTGTGACTACCATCACCATTATTATTCTAACATTGGTTATTATTCGACTTTGTCAATGTGGTGGGTGGTGTTGATTGCTCCCCTTCTGTGAAGAGTACTTAGATGCTCTTGTTCCGCAAATTGTATGGGTACTACTTGTCTAAATGCCATGTAGCTTGACAGATCTCAAAAAACATTTTTAGGCGATTCATCTTGGTGTGATACCCTTTCTTTGGTGTGTGTATCTCCCTTTATCTCTTTCATCATTCCAAGCATGTCTCTTCTCAAGGCTTGCATTGATCCAAGCTAGTTGTTATCGTTGGACTTTGAATCATCATCTTTGCTCCCTCCTTAGCATGTGGATGTTTTGATATCGCTTTCTATATTCATTATTCTGTTGTATGCATCTTCATGAGACAAAGGTGGGACCACCTTCATCTTCCTCTGCAATGAGGGTATAAGTCCCTCAATAAACCACCACCTCTTCAGGTCACCTAGTTTCTTTTCAAGTTTCCTCAAAATAATTGAGTCTTCTATTATAGGTTTTCATATCATGTTTTCCTTGTTAGGTGTTATAAATCTCGGCAATCATTTCATTGTCTCTTATAGGAGTTTAAACTCTTTTTTAAATTTCTTTTTCAGTTTGTCCCAAGAAAACTTATCGCTTGTTGGTGCACCTTTAACCCATTCAATAGCCACGCTTATCAATGTAGATGGAAATGACCATACCCAATGTTGCTCATTTGTCTTCCCATCGAAAGTCCAAATGGTCATACATATTCTACAGTGTCACACAAGGTCTTCAAATCCATCGCCAACAAATTTTAGCATCTTTTGCTAAAATGAATTTAGACTTAGTGAAGTACCCATTCCCATGATTGTTGACCTCGTCGAACTTTGGTTCTAGCTTTGATGTGGCTCTTCCAGTACAAGCCCCCTCAGAAATGTTTGTCATGGTCGTACACATCACTATCCTCAACCCTTCTTTCGCCTTGGATTTTCCAAACAATGCTTTGCTCATCATCAAGTGCCTCTCTTATGTTGCTCACTCTGTTTTGTCCTATTGACTGCCCTAGTGTTCTTGGCCTGACCTCGCCAATCAGTATTCCTCAATGTGGCGAAATTTTATTTTGTAGGCCTCTCTCTCCTACTAAGAAGTTATCGAAATCCATTTCAAAATAAAAAAATTCCTCTGAACAAAGACATTCTATGGAATTTTCATTTGATTTGTCTATAGTGCCCTCCAGCTGAACCTGATCAGCTAGGTTTGCACTCCCTTCCTCTAAAAAGGGAAAGTATCTTGTAACCTCTACCCACCCCTCGCTTGTGAGTGGCGTAGGGTCCTACGGTTCCTGTTGAAATATTCTTTGGTTTCATCTCTGGCTCTGGCTCTATCTTCTACCTTTGACCTCGGCTTTCACTTCATCTTCCACTTCCACTCTGAGCTTCTCTTGATGGATCTTTAGAATTAATTTCCTCTTGCAGCCTTTTTCTTCTTTCTTGAGTAAATTGTCTTATTTCTTGGTCCACTCCCTGACCATGTTGTCTTCTTCTACCGCTTTTATTAGAGCTCAATGGCATTAATTCTTTTTTGTATGGTGTCAGTCTTCAGAACTTTCTTCTTCTAGACAATGCTTTTCTTCAGCTGCTATAGAATGTTGTCATTGTTCTTCGCGGTTATGTTCTGCACAAAAATCTTGTAAGACAGTATAGTGCCTCGTTGTCAATGGTTCTGGCTGACTGACTTTTGCTTCTACCCGACTTCAACCTAACCTAACTTTACAAAGGCAATGACGCCATAAATGTTTGCAACAAAAAGCTACACTACTAAAGAATACTATTTGTAAAATATTACCTATTTTACTACTACCAGTGGTGCGCTTGACCAAACAAGAACACATTTAACGGATACTCGAAGACACCAATGTGTCACCCATTTAGGAAACACCATCCTTTGTCGGTTGTCTCACCTGAAGCGCTTCAAAGAGCCGATCTAGTTTCCTTACTATCAGTTAGAGTATTCCCTAGATATTCCATTTTTAAATCGTACTACCACCATTTATCCAATAAAGCAAAACATTCATAACAGATACAACATGATATGGCATTCTATCACAATAAGCATAACATCATGGGAAATATAAACCATATCTCCATATATTACCAAGAATGGATAATTGTTAGTTGATATGCAACACATTCATGACTTGCATATCCTATTACATTTTATAAAATGGGGCAGTATCTCCCCTCTTGTTTTCTCCTTCCCTTCTAAGGAGATGGATACAAGAATATATAATGAGGAAGAAGAAAGAGAAGATTGGGGCATGGAACATGCAGATCCCTAGATGTGTGGATGGTCTAAGACATGTGTTATGCAACTGCCAAGTGGCAAACACTCATCTCTCGTCTCCTCGTTGTGAATCGGCGCCCAGACACTTACTATATGTACCCACCTTCCCGGTCAGCGTCTTTGAGATTCAGCATTGGTTTGTCTCCAATGCGCAACTACCAAATTTTCAGCTCTTTGTTCTAGCCTATCCTCTGTTAGCAATGTATCCTTAGATGTGCCTTAGCACTACCGTCTCAACACTCTATACTTGGTCAAAAATAACAAAAAATTGGGGCCAACAAATATCTTTGTTGCATAGGTAGTGTAACGTACCATGCTTGGTACAGGAAGGACCTGTCATGTCAGCGCCCTTCCTCTAACATTTGGCTTGCGATCTAAGACCAAAAGGTTGTTGGTTGAGACACAACTATACATAAGAAAACAATAACTAACATGTCACCTAAGCCACCAATACAAGAATTAATAACATAAACAAATTGGCTACCAATATATACAATTTATTTTACACAGATAACAATACTTAACATGTCGAATTACACCATATGGCAACTAATCATAAGTCATAAGTAAATTTCAAGTCTTTGTCCTCTATTTTTCCTTGTATTCTATGGAAGGCAAACTTGTGGTTAAAACATACTCCCCCGATCTTTGGATCACCCTCATCTTTTTGTCAAACTTGACCTGAAATTTTCTTTAATATTTGACTTGTCTCTAACCACATTTGAATTTTATGTTGGATTTGTCATTACCAGGCCTCGTAGCATGTAATTTTCCCACGAGTATCTTCTATGAGCTGGATAAATATCTGCAATGATCGTGAGTTGTCTTGATCCAACTTTAATGTACGTCTTGGATACCACCTAGCATTATGAGAGCTAATGTGGGCCAGAGGGATGGTATTTGTTCAATATGCGAACACAATAGTTTTGTTTTGTATTGCACATGGTTCACAACATCTACTCCATGTACTCTATAAAATTACTTTAATTTCTTTTTTTGAGTGATAAAATTAATTTGCATACACTAATGAATCGTCTGTATAACCATTATTCATTCTTATTCTCTACTTCCACATTATAACATGCTAAGAACAACTAGTACCCCAACATCTACATGTGGAAAAGACCACGACCTTATAAAGATCATCATTTGAATAGCTGGATATCTAGAGCAGTCCTGGTTCGAAGAGATGACCTTATGTACTTCCTTGATCATCTTCATCATCTGACCTACGGCTGTAACTTGATGGTTCTCCACCTGTTTGATTAGCAAAACAAATGCACACACATATTCAATTTTGTTCAATTGCATAACTATTTCCACCAAAGAGTTGGATGGCTTTTGATTTCCTTAGCCATGATCTACAGCAAAATATCAGAAGTTTAGAACATTTTTACTGTCGTACCACAGAATCAGCCATGTAAGACCTGCCTACCACAATATGTTTGGTTCATTGGCATTCCTAATGGCTCTGCTGATTTGACATCTTTAATATGAACTCTAACAACCTCAACACTGGATTCATGAATTTTTTCCATGTATCTTCCAACCGGATATTTACCCCAAAGTGTTGGTCAACAATTGAATTTCTTATTAAAGCCACTATCTCAATACTGATATTCGTAGATCTGTCTTGATCCACAACCATAAAGACCTCTCAATTCCCCTTCAATTGTGACGGCAAAGTTAACCTGTCCATGGTTTGCAAAACAATCTTCACCATGGTTTGTTACATGGTCCATGGTTTTAAGCATAATTCACATACTCATATTCGGAAAATATTCGACAAACCCAAAAAAAATTGACTCGGCAAGACTCGGCGAATATTCAGGAATATTCAGTAACTTCACAAATTTCTTTTAAAAAACATAAATTTTATGCAAAAAATAGCTACAAAATGTAACAAATGAGTTTGTAAAATGTTAGGGAAGTGTTTTCTATTAGATTTGAATAACGAATATTCAATACAAAGACTCACATCAGTCATTCGGCCATACAACTGGGCAATCTGATAAGTGTTTTGGCGAGTTTTCCTGGCAAATGACTCAGCCATTGAAAAAAAACGGCGAGTGCATCAACGAGTATGCATATCTATTTAGCAAATTATAATTATAAGGCGGAATTTGTTGTGTTGTCTGCTTGAATTGTTCGTTCGGTTTTTTGTTGCTATGTGATTGACTATATTGTGGGTTCCAGTGTGATGCCATTTATAAGTCAAATATCTGTGAGGATTTGGCCTGAGTCCTTGGTACCTGTAAAATTCAGAGTTTTGTTAAGTCGACTATCCTTTATGTAAACTTGCCGCTTATGGGTAAATGGATTTAGGATTGTTTAACTCCCAACAAAATGAAATAGTTCTGATGTTGACCACTCGAGAATATTGGAAACCATAACTAGCACATGGCAAGATTGGTATTCAGATGACAAATATTAACAAATGTTCAAGCTTACATGTTATCAAGTAAATCGTCCGAAAAGTTTCAATTACAAGATGAGTTTGAAGCATGAAACTTATTTTTAATCATGAATCCTATTGTCAAGGACTAAAAATGTATGCAATTAGAAATTCCTGTTCCACAGTCTCATGGACTAATCATTACTAGTAATGTCTTCATATTTTGATTTCTGAACTTTTACTAAGGTGCATTTTTACAGATTAGTTCCGATTGATTGCAGAACTTACAGTATACATTGCAGACTATTCTCGTCCAGTTATTACTGTAAAACAGCTTTAACAAATCAGCTTAGTCAAAATCTCTCATTGAGTACCATCAGACAGACATACCATACCATTGTGTGTAAAATGATTCAATGAATCAGCACCTTGAAAGTACTTATGTAATCATTGCTTTAACCACTTGACGTCTTTGATTCACCCCCACAAAATTTTACAGATGGAACTAGGTTTGAGGAGTAGCATAATATGTAAGATTTTGAATAAGCAAATAAACCTCTTAAGAGTCTTGAAATGTGATGACACTTAGAGAATACTAACACTTCTGTTGTACTTTGTGCACCCTTGATGTCTAAACAAGACTGTGAAACCTAGATGTCATAGTGAACTACTTGTCACATGACCTCTAAAACTGTGCACTAAGAAGGTTGTAATTTAAGAACATCCATCCCACATTGAAACTTTGATACCAGGAGAAGAGTTCCTGCAAATAATAAGCTTATAACTGACCTTGAAACTTTGAAAGAATTAAATTTGTTCACACGAACTTGGAAATGGAATACTATGGATACATAAAGGGAATGCTTTAAAACACTAGAATGAGAAAAGTTCCATGAAGTCTCTGATGTTTGTACATTGATCTTGAGTCCAGTTACCTTGATGGCCCATTCAGGCACACAGATCCAAAGTGTATTCTCATAGGTAGGTTCAGACTCCACATTAAGGAAACGCATAAATTGAGACAAAGCAATAATGAAACAGTGATATATTGTATGCTAACAAGTTCTACAGTATAACATGAAATTAACTTGAAATAGAAGTGTAGGAAATAGTTCTATTCAGATTTTACATTCTTTAGATATACAACTAAGTCGAGGTTTATTTGCAATTTGTTGTGTCAATGATTATAAACACGTTTTTTAAAAGTGGATGCACATCATGGACATAATCTGATGTACATTGTTTTCCCATGATACTATACAGCTTTCTGCTAATAGTACCAGTATATACAATACCATCTTCAAAATCTATCACGACTTGTTCATCGTCTGGACATTAGTGCTGCTTAAATAAAATCTTTCATCGGGGTCCACAAACAGAACACTGTGCTGCCGCTAAGTAATCACTAGATATTATAGGTTTACCTTTAAAGCAAACACTTTGTTTGTCCATTTATGCCAGGAGACATTTTTACAGTAGGAACAACGCCTCCACTTCCTTTACCAATTACTTTCTACAGTTGCATGTCTATGTATACAGCCACAGTTGCAGCTATGAGTATCCTCTGGCTATAGCACAAGATGGCTGATCATATTTTTAGCACCATGTTAAACATATTAGTGCTTTGCCATACATCATAAGTAAATGTGAATATTAGCAACCTCCACGAGCAACCGATAATACGATCCTAAAGTACAAAAGATCAAATACCCCCTAGAAAAGAGAAGCATGTGTAACTTAAAATACAAACGTAAGCAGAAGTTTCACATGCAACAACTAGGTATGACATAAGGCTGAATAAACAGCATGACACATAGATTTTCAAAAATACCTAGAGAAGTACACAATTCTGCAATGCCTAGAATCATCTGTGAAATAGCCTCCAAGATCAATTGAAATATGCTCATCATTTCTTATCAGTTTATCTTTTATTTAACCACCTCTGAATATGAGATACACACCCATGTGGGGAAATGAGAGGATAGACATTCTATGCTAGTTAAAATGAGCGAGTATTGATTTTCCTATTTATTTGAACTTGTTTTCAAAAACATTACATTTTTGGTGGGTTACAGCTCAAACTATTGACTGAATATAACAAACAATAAATGATACCCTTCTAAAGTAACCAAAAGAAAGTTGACCAGTGCGTATGTTTCCAGAATAACAACTTTATATTAAGGATGTATCTAGCACTATAGGGCATCTGTTCCATGCTCTAAAGGACATGTATCCATTTTTTCACGGGAATCATATTTATGAAGGCCTAGCAAACAGATTCCAAAGTTGAATAAGAAATTTCTCATAACAAGATATCAGTTCAAAAATTTTAATTGCCTAAGAAGTCGTTATGAAGTCCTTTGGCTATGCTGAAAATGGAAATCTGAAATGAGGATTATGCCTAAAGTGGAGGAGTCATATGGGCCATCATCTACTATTGTGGAAGATATGACAATGTCGGTTGGGAAGTCTCCAAGGTCATATGTGCGAAGTTGGGAAATCCTAGGAGGAAGCAAAGCGCTTCAACTAGAATCTCTCCTAACATCAAAGGCCCGTGTACCATTCATGGATATTAGTACAATTTCAGGGGATCAAGTTTCTAGGATGGTAGGGAATGGCAGACCAAATTTAAGTGGGCAACAAGTTTTATAATATTAGAAAATTTCAAAAATATGAGAAAGTATGAAAATTTATGGATAATGTAACGTCCCCTTCTCAATGCTAGTTCTTTTTGAAGACCTTGGGCCCATTCCACTTTCCGTGAACTAAAAGGGAATGAGCAAGGGAAGTTAATGCCACGATTTTCAGTTTTTTTTGTGAGCTTTGCATTAATTTAAGTATAGTGATGCAGAGGGGATGCCAAAAATCATTCAAAACACACAAGTTAAGACAAATCATAACAAACCATGACAAGCTTTACAGTTAACAAAGTTGCCTATGTCACAATCACAAGAACTTTGCTTTGTGAAGCTTGTCACGGTTTGTTATGATTTGTCTAACTCGTGTGTTTTGGATGAGTTTTGGTATCCCCTTTGCATCAAAGGTATCTATCTCTTATGATCCATTGATTGGCCTCATACTTCATTTGAAACAGTTTCTTCATTAAGTTTTTGGTATGGTCTTGTCCACCTCTACATCAAGCGATCCTTGTAAAGCTTGTCATGGTTTGCTATGATTTGTGTAACTTGTGTGTTTTGGATGAGTTTTGGTATCCCCTCTGCATCATAGAGTCAAGTCAGCTAGGAAAAGGGTAAAAAAGCCAATGGAAAAATAAAAGAAAAAGGAACTATTATGTCTTCAAGGAGGTCAGTCCTCCTTAGGAGGATTCTATTTGGTTTTTGGCACCACCTCTAGCTATTTAAAGCGGTTGCTTGGCTTGGAAGATGTTTATGCTTGCTTTGGAATTTATTCTCTTGGAGTTGGGAGCACGTTTTGCTTTCTCTCTTATCCATTGAGGATTGAAACCCTCCGTGGAGGTCTATTGAGGACGAAATCCCTCAATAGCACTTAGATTTGAGAATGGAAACCCTCACATCATCATTGGTGATCTCATACAGAGGTCACACCTGTGCTACAATCAGATTTACAGAGGTTTGAGGCAGATTTATTAGTGCTAGGGCATCAATTGCAACTAGCGCAGATCAGATTTGCATGGTTTTGAGTGTGGGACAGCCACACAAGTCCATGTTTGAGCTTGCAAGGGTTTTGGACCAGCTGTTTGGCCAATTTCAGACCCTCTCCTAAGGTGGCAATTTGCCCTAAGGTGGAGTTTGGGGTGTTATAGGGAACAGAAACTTCTAATTTAATCATTGTTGTGTTCCTCCTATTTTTAGCACCTGGAATCTTCATTTGAACTTGAGTTTGGACTTGAAATTCTTCATTTCCAGCCATATTTGTAAAGGGTATTTGTTGTTGATAATTAATTTCCAACTAATATTAAATTGGTTACAAAGATATATTCTCCAGTACTTTTTCCTTGCAATTAACTCCCGTTTGGAAGAATAATATTTTTAAGGGTTTCTATAAGTCTTGTGGCTGATTGCTATCATAAAAATATATTAACAGCCTGCTGCAAGGGTTTGAAAGTTTAATTTCATTTTTGTTTCAGTTTACTATTTGGTTTTGTGCAAGTTCCTTTGGTGTTCAGATTCAGCCCTAAAGGGGTATTACAGTGGTATTAGAGCATAATCCTCCCGACCTATTGAGTAAACATGCAAGGCGGTGATAAGGAATCCCTCTTTTATCAGAAAAGGGAGAAGAAGATTTCAGGACAACAATCAAAGGGTTCCAAAATGGCTAAAAAAAAATCAGAAGGAGCCAAGTTGAATCGACTTGTTGAAGGGTAATAAGAGATTGGTAGACACTATGGATTCACTAGCCCTAACTTTACAAAAACTTCATGGGTCAAGACAACCCAATAGTGCAAGGAAAACTCTGCAGGGGTTCATAACAACAGGCAACCTCAAAGGTCAATCTTCAGATTTGCTACTAGGCCTTTCAACCTACCTTCCTCCCTAGGGAAGAAGCCATTCCAGAGGTTGAAACATGACAGTCGATGGGCCACAACATTGCTGCCAGCTATGAGGAGTATAGGGCACTTCCAGACGAGATTTCGTGATGCCATATCACTTGCAGATTTCATAGGAGTGAACAATGGTAGATCAAGACCCGAGCCTAGGTCTCAAGCACAACCGAAGGATATTCAACATGCCTTGAGAAAGGAAAAGGAAAAGAATTTCCAAATTGCAATGGTGGAACATGATGAAAAATCAAGGCTACAAGTAATGGAGAGAGAACAGCCCGTGGAGAAATCTACCGTGCCAAAGGAAAGTGGAAAAGATGTTCCTGCCCAAGAGGAAAAGAATTCTCCCTTTGTGATGAGTAAAGAGGAACCAATCATAAAACAAGAACAAAAGATGATGTTTTATTGATTTCTAGTGATTGCACGTGGCAAAAAAATAGTGAAGAAATTGAAATAAAGAGGGAAATTAAAGGTAAAGAGCTCAAGATAGAGGTACATTTATCATCCTTCAAACTCCCTAAGGATGAGCCACTGACTAATTTTCAGAACAGCATTGTGAAGGGACGGACGTGTTTGAAGAGAATATTGGTGGTCACAAGGATGGAGGTGTTGAGGGTAATTGTGAAAAAGGAAGCATGGGATCCGGGTGATATTTTGGAATCTAGAGAGGATAGAGTTCATAATTCCAATATTTGCATTGTTGATAAGTTCTTCATCCTACACATTAAAAGAATCCGGCACCTCAACATTGCTTTGGGAAGGCACAATGTAAATAAAAAATTCTATGTTGTTGGTATTGAGGAGAAAGATTTAGTGCTTGGGGTCCAATGGTGGCATTCTTTGGGTGAATTTACCCAAAACTATCAAACTATGGAGTTGAGATTCAAACTTGATGGTCAAGAGGTTGTGCTTCAAGGCATGACAAGCGGAGCTCCTCAAGTTGATACAGCAAAGAGGATGGAGAAAACTTTCGGAAGAAGACAAGACCTATGGGCAGCACATGGTAAGATAACCCCTACGCTTTCAATTTTAAAATAGCAATCACCTCATAGAAATTTTCAACTTTTAATCAATACACATGCTCTTAGAAGAAGGCCTTCAATAGGGGTTGATGTGGAGTTCATGAATTCTGCGTTGAGAAGTGAGCAAGATGGATATTATCTTGTTGTCCAAAGCTTTATAACTCAGCATGTCATTGGTGGTATGAATGTAAGTAGAAGGATCTTTGACTTATGGGTTTTAAAGCATGTTGTCACAAATATTTGTACTGTTGTTATCAGCATTTCCAGTTTGCCAGATACTTTGTTTGCTGCCACACAAATGGGAACACTCGTGAACTGGAATAATTTTCAGCCATTGGGAGAATTTCCAGTCAATAATGGGATGTTTCCAGTCCCCGTAACATTGTCATTGCGGAATTTTATGAAGGGTTTTCAGTGGGACAGTTGTACCATCTTTTCACTTGTTGCATGCAACATTTCCAGCCCCCTTTTCACTTTGTTGACAGTCGTAGAAGAGTTTACAGCCATTATCACTCTGATTTTGGAGAAGGAAATGCAAGGTTACAGCTATGTTTGGGACAATGTGATTGAGTTTTCAGACATCCATAACTTGAGGGGAGATTATGAGATGGTTGCAAGCAATGAGAGACAGTCAGCGATCATGTCTATAAGACATGAAGAAGTGATAATGGGAACCGTTGTTTTCCTTAATAAGTTTCTTCCATGTGCAGGTACAGGAATTGAAAAGAAAAAGCAGCTGAGTTTGTCTCCCACCCAAGCAAATGGCGGAGCATAAGGGATTGCAGCTGAAGATGGAGATGACACAATGAAGGTTGACAAGTTTGTGATTACAAAAGAGTCTTCCCAATGCTTGTATCGGAAAACGAACAAAAAACATTTGATTGAATGTACAGCCTAGCCAAGGACAGCAAGCAAGAAGGCAGCCTACAAACTCTTTATGGCGGCCTCGAACGGCAAATTGTGGACAACCAAAAAGATTGCGACAACAAGGTAACTCTCTCAAGTGGTTGAATTTGGGTCAGCTTTGCAAAATGTTTCCGATTTTGCCATTGAGTGAAGAATGCCATCAAGAGTTAGAGAATGATTTGATATACATCCCTCCTAATGAAGAAACTAAAAGCACCAAAAGAAGATCCCAAGGGGTAGCCCACTTGAATATTAGAGTAGCGCAGCAAAAGCAAGGTGAAAGGGCTCCTAACTTGAATCTTCATGCAAAGGGTCTCCAACAAAGCATGGTGAAAGGGCTCCTAACTTGAAATCCACTTGGCACATGAATATAGAAGAAAATAATTTTCAACAGATGAATTTATTTCAATTCATTCCTAAACTGAAATTAAAGAAGATTACAGCTGACCATTTGATGCCAAATTCTGAAGAATGGAAGGCTCCAACTGATCATAAATGAGGATTTATGACAACAAATGGCTCTATGCAAACCCTAACCTCAAACACACCGCTGGAAATAGCTCCAAAAGCCCTCTATGGGGGTCGCCCCAGCCCTAAAAAGGGTCGTCCAAACCTAGGGAGGGTCCCAAAATGTGATAACAATGCTCCCCACTCCAAACCTGATGCAGGAGCATCATCTCCTTCTCTATAAATATGACACGATGTCATCAATTTTGGCTTGGAGCTAAGTTGTAGGGTGAGTAAGGGCTTATGAGTCCTTTAGGCGTACTAGTTTGGGTCTTGGCCATTCAAATTTTTAAATTGTATATTTTCCCTCCAAAAAGTTAAATTCAAATTTGAAGGGCAATTTTGGCTAGCTTAGAAGTTTAGAAGCCTTTTAGTGGTCTTTCGTAGTGTGTTAAGGTTATAGAAGGAAGTTTAGGAGTCAAACAAGTGTATTAGGGGGATAAAATCTTGGAGGTTAGCAAATTTCATGATTGTGCACAAGGTAACTATATGATCATGTAATCCCAGATACCCTTATTCGAGTGAACAACTGATTGGGGAAGTTATAAAAGTTTTGATGTAACTGTTTTTCAGTATCATTCGAATGATCAAGGTGAAGAGCTTAAAGGCTCCAAGATTTGAAGGTTTTACTAGTTTGCAAACTATGTCTTACAATGAAAACTGTGTGTGGTTTGTGTGACAAGAATGCCTAATGGAAGAACTTGATCAAATGGTGTCCTTTATTTGAGATAAGTGCTTGTTCTTCATTACATTCTAGTATATAATTTCATGTCTGTGCTTGTCATTTCTGGCAATAAGCTCTCTCAAGTAATTCTGAGGAAGACAGTCAAGGTAACAGCTAAGAATGAAGTATGAAGGGATATGGTGATTTAAGGATGTACAAGGCAAGTGAACTTAGGCATACGGTTTGAAGGTTATGAATAAAGTGTTGATATTCGCTGTTGAGAGATTCAAAAATGTGTCATTACTTCGTGGAGGGTAACACCTTGTTGAAGGAAAATATATACTGTAACAGGTAAGAGAAGTTAGTTATTTTGTCAAGAAGGCATTATTTGAGGAGGACCTTGAGATTAGGGAGGAGTAAGGAGTTAGATCAAGACTTGTTCCACCTTTACAGTCGTTGCATGAAGGTTTTGGTGCATGCTAATAGGTCTACCCAGTTCTGAGCAATTTTCTGGAAACAATGCTTTAAGGAACAAAGCTACAGTATGAAGAGAGAGTGATTCATGAATTGTTGAGGATCTAGACAGCTTGCATAGGTGATGCTCATCCTTTAGGAGCCTGCAGAAGATTTGAAGATGATTGAATAACAAAGAAAGGTTTAAAATTGTTGTCTTGGGCTTGTGCAGAGAAGTAAACCCTGAAATAGGGTTTGTAAAGAGGAAAACTTGTCAAACTCAGAATTTATCCCACCATTTTCGTGGAAAATGTGAAGAATATTCTGTCTTAAGGTTGAGAAGGAGTTTTCACAAAAATTATTTGATTTCACTCATCGAGGAGGAAGCTTTCTTTGACAGTCTTCATTTTCAGGCATGACGGTCTCAGGGAGCAGAGTAAGTAACAAGGAAGTTAGATTCTCTTGATTTTCAACACTAGGAAATCCTAGCATAGTTGGGAAGAGATAATGAGTACTGAGAACTTACCTTGAATGCCCTTGAAAATGTTTTCCTTGTGAACTAAACCTGATAGTGTAGAATTCTGAGTCTAATAGAATTATACAAACGAAGAAGTTGGAAGACAAGTCTGGAGTGAAACCTGGGGAATGATTCAAGTAGATCCTACAGGAAGAAGGGGAGATATAAGGTAGTCTAAGGAGTTCAAGACCACTCAATATTCAGTAACCTAAAGAGTGAACAGTATAACGAGCAATGTACACAGTCCAGTAAAGGGTTAGACATGGGTGAAGAAAGGACGTTTCTAAGGTTCAAAGATCATCTACATATCGAATAAGAGAGTTGGAGATAAATTTAAGAAGAGGAGAGAACTTTGAAGGACCAAAGCAACTTTGAATTGTCATAAAGTAATGTCTCAGTCCAGTGACAATGTTCTTCAATAGCAAAATATGTGAAAAAGGTAAAGTCCTTTGGAGATGAACCTAAACATTGACTTACATAGTTGTGAAAAGGGAAGAGTGATACAAATAGTGGTAAGGGTCATTAACTTGTAATTGATGACAGTCCGAGCTTAAAGGACTGATATAGTTGATCAAGACCAGTCTAGAGGCCTGAGCTAATGGTTTTAAGTCTCTCAATACAAAGAAGGTAGCCACGTAACTTCACACAGAGTAAGAATGCCTTTATGAACATTGAGGAAAGGTACCTTGACTGAGAATTGAACTTTGGGGTCAAAATTACATCAAAACTTATCTTGAGACAGGGCTAAAAGGAGTTGACTCAGTCAAGAGGATTGATGGTGGGAAGTTCGGTTACTCGAGGAGTTAGGTCACCAAATTTGACATGGAGCATAATAAAGTATAAAGGTGTATAAAAGTATATGCAGTTTTCAAGAAGACTTGTGGGTTGACCTAATTGTGAAGTGATCAAGAACCATGCCATTGGAGTTTGAGGAAGGACAACCTTACTAAGAGCTGAGTATATTGCTTTGTTTGGTTGATTGAAATCATTTCAAACATTAAAATAACATAGTTGAAGCTTTGAACTGATTAGTTAGAGTAATGTGATATAATAACGAGGAATGTACATGGATAAAGAGTCCTTGTCAAGATGGTTAATTAAGGAGTTAAGAGACTAATTGTGAAGAGTATTTATACTAAGACTGCAACAAGGTGTGGAATGTTGTGGCATTGCATCAAAAACCCAACTGAATATTTGATGCCCTAGCTATAAATATTCTGAAATCTGATCTCCTGTGGATGCCCTAGCTGCCAACTGCTGAAAATTGTCCTCAATTTGTCCCTTAGCTTGTCCAAACTGAAATAAACTGAAAATCCTTGTTTATAGATCAATCGCAACCCCTGTAATGGAGTTACCTCAGAGGATTCAAGGGTTTTCGTCCTCTAATCTTGCAGCAAAGAAAGGGTTTGCGTCCACCTTGCAGATGGAAGTTTGATCAGCAGTCCAAAATCTCATTGACAAAATAAAGATAATTGCAAATGAACCCCCACACCTCCTTTTATACTTTTTTTGTCTCTATTTTATGAGCGGGGTGCTCCATGTGGAACTTTTGCACTTCAATTAATAAAATGAATTTCTTGTTTTCTATTTTACCATTAAGTCACTTAAAATAGGGAGTCCCTTTTATTTTAATAATAATATGTAATATTCCCTTTTTCGAGACATTATTAATATTTATTTTTCATTTGCATTGTAACCCCTTGGCATGCCTAGCGCTGCAAGTGGGAGTCTCGTTAATTAGTTTAATGTGCACATAGATTAGTTACTTTTATTTATTTAATTAAAAAATAAATAAAGTGCACATAGTCTTAGTATTAAATATTTTAAATTAGAGTTTATGTTTTCCCTCCAAAAGGGAAAGGTCGGTCTTTATTGGATATTGCACCCCTTAGTTCTATAAAAGGGAGGTCGCATTTCCTTAGAGGGTTATGTTGATGAATTATTGATTTCACTCCATGCTTGGAGAATTGGGATGTATGCCCTAGTTCTTGCATTGATCTCTTTATTATTTGGATCCATTATTGAAGACTCCATTGTTCTTTCCATTTTGCTCTCTTGTGTTGAAGGTGTTTGTGCATGATATTTTCTCTCTAACTTCGGCGACTTGTCTAGAGTATTGGCGCATTTTATTGAGGGTAAAATCTGCATGTTATTGAGTATTTTGAAGGGTTATAAGTGCTGGAAATTATTTATGCAATTTATTCTAACCCCAGCGATTGGGTTTGGGATTTCAGGGTTGTTTTGAAGGGATTTTAGTTATCACAAAATTCAGATTTTTATATCTCTGAAAAGCTCTTGAATTATAGATTAGTTTGCACTTTACTTCACGGAAAAAGATGAAGTATTGAGCAAGTTATGAATTTTCCAAGTTTCAGTTGTTTGTGTCAGAGTTTATCTACACAGTTTCAAATTTTGTGGATTGATTTGCATGCCTTCTACTTATCCAAAAATTGTGATCTATAGCTTGTTGGAAAGCTAAAAATATTAAGAATCTTTTGGCATTGGTTTGATAGAAAAATAATGGAGGGTGAATGAGTTATTAATTTTTGAAATTTGCTGCAGTCTAGTGCATTTATTAATTAATTATTGTTGTAATTAATTTCATATTTGAAGTGATTAATTTCCTAACTGGTTCGCCCATCTATTCCACCACCTTGGCTCACTCCAACCCTTTTTGGGTTGTATTGAAGCTAACATTGGATTATTTGAGGTTGAACTAGGAAGGTTTAGCCCTTCTAGAGTCTATTCAGTAAATTAATTTGCATATTTGGATAATATCCCAAAAGGGGATATTACAGTGGTATCAAAGCTTTTTTCCTCTACTCTTGTGGGGGTTTGTGTGGCAAAAACAAGGAGGAATAAGGAGAACTTAATTTCATAAATTTTGGAGTGAATTGGTGCCCTAAATGTGTTGGGCGACCTATTTTTTGGGCAAAAATTAGGGTTTGGTGTTGACCATGCAAAATTTGGTTTTGGGATATTGTTCCTCACATGTTTGTGACCCAAGATCCAAAATTTCAACTCTTTTGGACTTCCCTAGCCAAAGATACGGATTTTTGAAGTTGCTATATTTTTTTTGCAGAATTTCAGGTTTTAAAAATCAAATTTCAATTATTTTCAGAAAAATCCTTTTGGAAAAGTTGCTCCATAATATTATCTACCATTCCCCAAAGTTTCATACAATTCTGGGGTGTTTTGAGCAAGTTATGCCATTTTTCTAAATTCAACTAAGGATAGTGACAAACTTACTATTTATAGTCTCTCATTTTCAGATTTAGAAAAAATTTGTTTTGACATATTCAGATTAGAAAAAATATTTCAGACTTATTGCAATTTGTTTGAGGTAAATCAAAGCAATTTTCTTCTTTTCCAGTGGGTATTGTTTTACAGATCATGGAGATTGTCAGTGATGGAGGTTTGAGAACCAAGCTCTATAAGCTTGGAAAACAGCTCAAAAAGCTTTCATTTGATAAGAGTGTATTGCTCCACACACTTAAAAAGATAGTGAATTGTTTATGTTTGATAGAGCAATCTGATTATAGCTCTATGTTTTCAGTTGTAGCTCTTTTGGTAATACACTTGGCTAGAACTAATTTATTGAGACATGAGGAGGTGGATGTGAGACTTTTGGTCATTGCATGCATTAGTAAGATCACACGGATAGCAGCCCCAAGTTTGTCATATGATGATACTACTATGGAGGAGGTATCTGATCTCATGATTGGAAGCTTTCAAAAGCTTTGCGACATCACAAACCTTCACTTTGATAAGAAAGTTAAGATCTTGAAGAACATGGCTCAGGTAAGGTCTTACATTCCAATGTTAGATCTTGATTGTAATGACCTCATTTTGCACATGTTTGAGGTTTTCTTTGATATTATACATGAGGAACATTCACATGAAGTAATGGATGCTATGCAAAATATAATGTTCTTAATGTTGAATGAGTATGAGGAACCTCCACAACCTTTGTTATCCATACTTATGGAAGGATTGGAACAAAAGGAGTCATGCATTGCTCACTTCTTAGCAAAAAGAGTTGTAAGTCAATGTGCAAGCAAAGTAAAGACATGCATCCAAGGTATGAGCACGTTTGTTTTTTATGATGAATTTGTGGCATCTAATGATTGCATGGGTTTGAATGGGTGCAAGGAGAAATCAGATTTGGTTTATGGGCATGAAGAGGATATTAGTGTCAAGCATATGCATGATCAAGAAGAAATGATGGCAAAGAAACATGTGATGGAAAAATCAAATTTGAGGGGAGTTGTTCAACCCCACCACAAACCATTTGAAGGGCAAGGAGAAGGAATGGTCAATGATCTCACTATAGAAGGGTATACTCATTCATATAATACATCATTTGTGTCTACTTCTATGTGGCAAAAAGAAGAAATCTTGAAGCATTCATTGTATGGTAATAATCTTTTGATGTTTGACAAATTATTAGTGCTTACTAATTGCATCAAGTTGAACATGAGTGCAAAAGGAGCAGGTTTTCAAGAGGGCCATGAAGATGGGCTTGTGAAGAGGTATGCTTATGAAGTAAGGACATCGTGGAATGTTAATGGTAATTTGCAGTTCGCTGTAATTTTCCGAACAGCAGGCCCTAATGGGCAATTGAATGAGGTTTGTCACCCACGCATGAGTCTCATGGATGTCCCAAGTCATTACCCACCAAGTATGAATGCTTGTGGGGAAGACAAGGAAAGTAATGAGGAACTAAGTGTTGTTCCAAACTCAGAAATTCTGAGTTTTGTAGATGTTGGGGGCAGCCCAAGGTATGATCTTTCTTGTTTTATTTCTCCTCATATGTTGAGTTTTGGTGGATATGATTTTGAGCATGATAGGGAGATGGATATGAAGTGCAACATGGAGTATATTGGTTGCATTTTTGTTGATACTCTTGCTCTTAACATTTGGGTGCATATGGAGCATGATGGAAACGGAGAAAGAGTGATTATCACTCTTCCCAATGATGGAAACCATAACAATAAGCTTGCTGGTCCGTATGAGGAATTCATCATTAAAAGGCACAAAGGTATGATGATTTCATGTGTTTTGCCCCCTATCATAAGGGAAATTCATTGGCACAAAGTAAGGTACAAGGTTCCTTGGTTTCTCTATGATAATATTTATAAATGCATGCATTATATTTCAGCTTTCTCCTTTCCTTTTGAGTATAGAAGAAGAGAAAAATTTTGGTGTTACTTGCACATATTGTTCCATGTGGAATGAGAATAAAAGGATTTGAGTTTTACAAGTTCGATTTAGACACAAGGATATCATTTCATTTCCTTTGTCAAATGATGCTAACTCCTATCTCTTTGGAAGACTTGAAAGAAGGGTGGATCACATGGACTACACTTTGCTTGGTAAGAAGTTCATTTTCAAATTTTGAGCTACAGTTATGTCTTTCATTTGAATGTTTGATTGATGTGCATCCAAAAGTTATGTGTTGGGAATGTTTGGTTGTTGTTGCTTACATTTGGCTTCAATGGAAAGTTTGGGAAAGGTGAAGGAAAATTGTATGAACTCTTCTCAAAGCATTTCATTTTCAGTTGTACATATGGATAATTTTCAATTGATTATGGTTAGGGTTGAAAATTCAGTTATATGGGAGCCACTTGTATTCACTAGATTGATGTTCTTTCATGTTGGAGAAAAGATTTTAAAACATGTTAGTTGTTGCCCCATCATTTTTATGATTGACATCACTATGACCAGCCTCTCTATCACTTCTATAATTCAGATTTTTGTCATGCATTTGATGATATTGTTGTTGGTGCTTGATTTTGGCTCATGGGTGACTATTTGGGGGTGGAAACCAGCCATCTTAATTCTGATTTTTGAGGGAATAATGCATGATTACAGCAGTGTTGGGAGCCACATAACAGATTTTGAGGACAACCCATACATGAGAAAGATTTGGGAGCTCTCCATGCCTTGGAGACATAAAGAAGAAACAAGAAAGGTGTTTCTCAACACTTATTTTTCTAATGAGTTTGCTTCATGTGCAGGATTGAAGACATGTGATGGAAGATTGTTGTCATATTCATTTCATGAGGGCAATTTTGAGTGGGCAGCCTCGGAGCTTAGCAAAGTTCATCCTATTGATGACTCTCTATGCCATGTTGAAGACACCATCTCTTGGAGCACATGTTATAGAGCTGATGACCCATCTTTTTGGGTTGACATGAGGGAAAGAAATTTGTTCTTTCCAACTCTTCGCCACTTGGCAAGCACCGGATTGAGGCTTTGGATACACCACCCCACATCTTCTCTTTAGGGCATGATGCATGGATCTATGAGCTTGCTATTGCTTGAGGGAAAGCAATTTCCGAGAGGGGAGGACTGTAATGTCCCCTTTTTCAAGACATTATTAATATTTATTTTTCATTTGCATTGTAACCCCTTGGCATGCCTAGCGCTACAAGTGGGAGTCTCGTTAATTAGTTTAAGTGCACATAGATTAGTTACTTTTATTTATTTAATTAAAAAATAAATAAAGTGCACATAGTCTTAGTATTAAATATTTTAAATTAGAGTTTATGTTTTCCCTCCAAAAGGGAAAGGTCGGTCTTTATTGGATATTGCACCCCTTAGTTCTATAAAAGGGAGGTCGCATTTCCTTAGAGGGTTATGTTGATGAATTATTGATTTCACTCCATGCTTGGAGAATTGGGATGTATGCCCTAGTTCTTGCATTGATCTCTTTATTATTTGGATCCATTATTGAAGACTCCATTGTTCTTTCCATTTTGCTCTCTTGTGTTGAAGGTTCTCTCTAGCTTTGGCGACTTGTCTAGGGTATTAGCGCATTTTATTGAGGGTAAAATCTGCATGTTATTGAATATTTTGAAGGGTTCTAAGTGCTGGAAATTATTTAAACAATTTATTCTAACCCTAGCAACTAAGTTTGGGATTTCGGGGCTGTTTTTAAGGGGTTTCAGTTATCACAAAATTCAGATTTTTATCTTTGGAAAGCTCTTGAATTATAGATTAGTTTGCACTTTACTTCACGGAAAAAGATGAAGTATTGAGCAAGTTATGAATTTTCCAGGTTTCAGTTGTTTGTGTCAGAGTTTATCTACACAGTTTCAGATTGTGTGGATTGATTTGCATGCCTTCTAGTTATCCAAAAATTGTGATCTATAGCTTGTTGGAAAGCTAAAAATATTAAGAATCTCTTGGCATTGGTTTGATAGAAAAATAATGGATGGTGAAGGAGTTATTAATTTTTAAAATTTGCAGTAGTCTAGTGCATTTATTAATTAATTATTGTTGTAATTAATTTCATATTTGAAGTGATTAATTTCCTAACTGGTTCTCCCATCTAATCCACCACCTTGGCTCACTCCAACCCTTTTTGGGTTGTATTGAAACTAACATTGGATTATTTGAGGTTGAACTAGGAGGGTTTAGTCCTTCTAGAGTCAAATCAGTAAATTAATTTGCATATTTGGATAATATCTCAAAAAGGGATATTACATAATAGCATAAGTTTCCTTTATAATATTACATTTTGGCTAACTTAGTTATATCGTTACCTTATTTCCCTTTCTTCCACCCCTTTAGCTTGCGGGAAATAATTGGGTACGCTAAGGGTCTTTAATCGGCATTAATTCCAAAAAAGGACATTATAGTATCTCTTAGATAAGATAATATTCAAAGAATGTCGAGCTTTATGAAGCTATAAATATGTGAGAAATTTGTAGATACAAGGATTTAGCCGGCCACAAGAACCAACCATTTTCCATAAGTTATATTAATTGAAGTAACAAAAACGCATTCACGCCAAGATAATTTATGCCATTCAAATCAAGCAAACGTGATTAAGAGATGACCTATTGATGTTGGAGACAAGAACAAGGTGTTTAAACTTTAATTAATAGAAGATCTAGATCCCTGTGGCAAAGGCTTTTAGTTTTAAAGCATAAACTTCCTTCTCTTCTACATTTGCTCTATGTTGCCAAGAAACGGAAACGAGTACTGGTACGGATACCAATATGAAACATGGAAACACTGATTTTCAAAATAAAATGTTCGTACAATATATTATTAAAAATATACAAAAATGCATAATACTCATTTTTAGTCCATTAAAGGTAAAGCACTTAAGATATTTTGTATTCGTAAAAGTTCAAAACATTCAACATGCTTAAAATTTCAAATGTGAATGAATAATAGTTTGTGTTTTGCTCTTGCGTGTAGTGTGTTTATATAGGTTTACACCCATATTTTTCAGTTGCTGACAATCCCTCTTGCAGAACTCATAAGCGCCTCAATCTCCTTGCGTACACCCTAAGGAGTGTATTGAGAAAGGGGTGGGGTCGGCTTGTAGTGTTTTAGGAGAGATATACATATGATTTTCTGTTATAGCTATCTATTCCTTCACACTACCTTCATGCCTCCTATGACCTGAAATCCTATAATCCTAAAACCCTGAAATACAGCTAAGTCTGAAACCTTGAAACCCTGAAATCTGGCTAAGGACCCTCCAAAACCTAGAATCTGCAGTATAGCTCCTAGATGTCTGAAACCACTCTCAAACATCCTGGAACACATAAAATATATATTAAAGTATAAGGAAGTAAATGTCTGTATCTAAATGTAAACTTAAACTTTAATGTTTATTTTATGTCTTTACTGACTGATTCAGGATTTATGGTTTAGCTATTTCTTATTTTTTGAGTTATGGAGCCGTGTCCCTGGCATATTTTTTATTTTTTGAGTTTCAGAGCCATTTCGCTAGCGTTTCAGTGCCCATTTCCGTTTCTGATATGTATGTACGTCAAAACACTAGGTCCAGGGGCATTTCCCTGCAACACGGCCTTTGCTTCTACAGTGCAAGTACTAGGTTGGTTGGCATGGGTTGCAGAAATTTATGTGTATAAATCTTGGCTCTGTCAACATTATCATTCCTGATATGCCTTTCTGCAAGTTTCCCTTAAAAAATATTATCTGCAGCTTGGACTTTTAGATCGTATCTTACATGACTGTGATAAACAATTTTGTCAGAAAAAAAAAAGAAGCTTTCAGAAACTATGGTTATAGTCAGAATTCTCAGATTCTGTGTATAGAAAGGTTTCAAATTTCAATAGCTTTCACAGTCAACCATTTTGACTAAGTTTTATATCATGGAATGAATAATAAGTTTGAGCTCAATAAAAGAAATCAATGGCGGGATGAAGCACCCCCCGTGCAACCGAGAAAGCAAAAAACAGGGGCATGTCCCTGAATTTTGGGGACATTTCCGGGATGTCGCTAATTCTTCACAGGTTTTCAGACAACAAAAAGGACGATGTAACGTCCCCAGGATGGTCGACAGATGCACTGGTGTCCCCGTTGCCTGCAGCATAAAGGAAACCATGAAAATTCAAAAAAGAAAAAAAGGTTAATACCTAATATTGTTTGTATAGTATTTATTTTCTATCAACTACCTCAAAACTATCATAACTAAGCATAATATGACCATTACATATATTCTAATGCATTCAACGATTGCTTTTAATTTTTGCAGGATCTGCCTCGACACCTTCTTCACAACCAGATTCTAGTTGCCTTGTTTCCCAAATATGCATTTTGATTTCTTTGTATAGTATTTATTTTCTTCTTACATTGTTAATCTGATCACAAATATGCAAGGTTTGATTTTACAATGACCTTTTTCGACCGTTTGTTTTAAATTTCAGCTTGTGTTCAATTGTTTAACTTATTTTTTAAATTTATTTGTTTGTTTTTAATAGTTATATATTATATTAATAATTGTCCCCCTGCTGGGAAATGTTTTTCCGTCCCGAAGTATTAGGTCACAGAGGGTAGATTACTTAAGATGTAATTTTTTTTATATAGTAACTAGAATTTGTTCTCTCCCTCATAAACAAGGAGCTAAATTTGAAAAAGGTAGTTTAGGATGAAATTCCCAACGATATAAATTAATACTATAGATAAACCCTTGTACAACGGCCAGCCTAATGGAAACAGAGATAAGAGAACCACAGTTGATTTGAATTTTCTCAATGCGCAGAGAATATTTGTTTGAAACTTTTTCAAAAACCAAACATGCCATTAGTTTTATTTTCCAGAATATAATATAATTATTAACACTGCCATTGATTTCTTTCAAGACGCCTTGCAATAATCACAAAAAGGAGCAAGACAGTGCCATCAATTACATCTAATTATCCATAAATTAACAATCAATTGCACACCCAATCTGACGCTTCAATTCTTCAGATCATGCTGTATAAAAAATATCTTGTTAATCTCCAGCAAGTCACGGTCTGAGTTCAAGCCTCAGAGGGCACTCTGCCATAATAATAATGAAGGGTGGAAATTGGATACGGTTCAGTGCAAGTACGAGGCAAATTTTGGCAGAAATGATACTCTACTCCTTCGATGTTGCGTCTTAGCCTAATGCAATCATAAACTTGATAGCTCAAAGTCAAACTAAGATGCTATTCTTACAGGCCCTGTATGAAATTGCATGTTTGAAATGTTTCTGTGAGAATGTTACCTGAAATTCGACTGAATAATTGCTGAACCATAAACAGTATGCATTCCATCTGACTAAAAAATGACCTAATAAATTCGTAATATACTCACTCCACTCAAAATTGGCTCCCCAAACTGTTCAGATCAAATTATATATATCAAGGCAATTTGGAACATTTCTTAAAAACCTTAGGTTCTCAGCACTTGTAACAACCAAAAATAATACTCGTTATAAATATTTTAGATCCAATAATCTTTACATTTTTTTACAAGAAGTTATCATTGTATCCATGCAAATCTTATTATTTGTTCCTCGCAATTCATTCATTTAACTTTGGCATACGGAATTGAAAAGCAGAACTAACCTGGATCAAACTAGTGCTACAGATTTGTATAGCGGAAGAGGGGTTCCTGATTTTTTCAACATTGATCCAAACCCTTGGTTTTTCTTTCTCGAGGAAATCTTCAGAAATTCATTGAACGAAAAAAAAACAAATAACATTAAAGAATGGTGCGGAGATGAGAAGACAAGTAGACTCTTTATTTTGGGTCATCGTCCCACCCTTGCTTGTTCTTCTTCCTTTGAATACATTTATGCTTTTAACTTTTTATCAATGACTTCAGTATTAAGGGAATATGAATAATAAGGTGCCGATCGATTCAGGGTTCATATGTCCTATTTACTATTGTGCCAAAGAATGAGGTTGGAATCTATCTTCCGTAAATTTGATACATTGGAATCCTTAGTCCTAGATCTAAGAATTATGTGTTGTTAATCTTTACAATTTTAGATTCAATTAAAAATAATAGGGGAAAAATTTAATGTATATCTCATAATAACAAAATCTATAGTATTGGCGATGGGTTGGGAGTGGTGAGGTCAAGAAACATGGTTGTGTGCTTGCTCGTCCGTGTTCAAATCCACCCGAGGCACAATCCTCCTCGGAGGTGGTTCACCGCTAGATGCGACATCTCTGCTTGTGGTTGCTCCTCTCACTGCTGACGCTGGTGGTGGCTTCATGATTGTTTCAATTGGGTTCCTAATGGCGGTCCCCTTCATTGTAACCATAAGTTATGAATCCTCTCAAAAAAAATCATCAACCCTCGTTTACCCTAATTTCTTATAAGAGATAGTATTAAGGAATTATTTTGTAACAAAATATATAACATTACTATCAGTCTTCTATAAGAAAGGGTATTAAAGAATCATTTTGTTTAATTGAACATATTTCATTATTATTAATTCATAGTTTCAATCAATAATAAATTAGTGTCATTTTTTGTATGTTGATTTTTTATCTCTTAAAATTTAGATTTAGTGTATTTATCTTCTTCCCAATAATAAGTAGAATTATTTTTTTAACCTTATTAAAAAATATTCTCTTCAATTAAATACAATAATTATTCACTACTTTTAATGATAATTTTAAATATTTTGTATTCATCTATTATAAAAGTAGTTTCAAATATATTTTCATTCACTTATTAATACTATCAAAATAACCTACCATATATATTTTTTTATTGAAAAGCGCACTATTATATTATTAACAAGGATGTACAATGCTAATAATACAAAAAAAATGAGTGAAAAAAGTCGCACCCCAGAATGTCAAATGTCTCATTATATCGAGCCAAAAAGGCCTCGAAGATGCCAAATCACCTTAAAGTGCCAGCATTAAAAACCACATAGTTCGAACTTCAATAAAAAAATAGAAAGATCAAGTAGCAACAACAAACATGGCGGTAGGTGGTGGAGGAGGAGGTAGATTATCAGGCTTGTCACCCCAACCCGAATAAGACAGGTGAGCCTCGTCATAGATAGGCTCCCAACCATCTCAACCAAAATCCTTCTTCTGCTTAGCATTAGTACCATCATCAAGCCTATTAAGCGAAATGGCCAGATCCAACTGAGGGAATTTCCCTTGAGACATGTCAAGCCAACCAGAACCACCAAGAGGAGCAGACGCAGGCAAAGGCAGCCTCGAGTGAGGGGATCGTTGCCTCAGTGTAGGCGGAGGGCTCTGCTGACGATGAGAACTCCCCCAACCATAAGAAGACGAAGGCGAATGATGGTACCGAGGTGGCAAGCGTTGACGTGAAGACACATTCGAGGGCACCCAACTCATAACACAGGGCGTTGAACCTCAATGGTCAAGGAGGTGTTGGAGATGCTCCACCTCCAAACACACTTTTTTAGCTTGATTTTGAATCTGAAGCATAGCAGTAAAAATCAAATCCGCCTTATTAGTAACAGAGAAATCATAATCTAGAAATATATTATTAAAAATAGCATTGTTTCTATCTTTCCATAAATGGAACAAATTTTTAGTTCTGAATATGTGCCAATTTTTGTTGGAAATTGCAAGTAACATGGCCGAATCCCTCAAGAGAACCACTTTCCAGTGAAGAACTCAAGAGAAAAGGGTTGAAAAAGGGTGTAAATCCATCTCTAAGCCATCTAAGCAGGGGGCAAAACCAAAAAATGTGCTTTGCAGATTCTGATTGGTTGTAGCACAAATAGATAGGGTTAAGCCCAAAACGTTTGAGACGGGAACCCGTGGGGAGACTGTTATCCCAAATTTACCCCCCGGCTTAATTTGGATAGCTCAATTAAATGGACTTAGCCATTTACATAATCATGGAACGTTCAACCTTCAATTCCACCTCTCCAAAGAACTGGTCATTGGCATTTAAAAACCCACGGGAGACTAAGGTTTAAAGAATTAACGAGTTATATTTAAAAGGTCATTTGACATTTATTTAGCTGTAAAAATTCAACACCAAACATCAAACAATAGGCCACGTGGTAGGATTTTGGATCTCCTCAAAGGTTTTGGCTTCGGCGTGTTGGGTTTTAAAATGATACTTTAACAAAATACATTCAAGGGAAAACAAGTCCTCCTCTTTAATGGGAGAGGTTCCCTTATTGAAAGCAAGCAACAAAACTTATATACAAATGTACAACTTTCAAAGTGTGGATTCTTGATACTTTGAAACATTCATATACCCAAAGATCATCAATACAAAAGAATAGAAGAAGAAATGAGATGAGAGAGGAAGAAAATAACAATACTTTCAGGTAATATAGGTAGCAGAGTATAACCTTATGCGTATTGAGAAAAAGAGATGCAAAATGGAATCATTTACGTTTATAACAGACATAATTTCACAGACACAAAGTTCTTGAAATCATATTAACCAGAACACAAAGTTTCTTAACATGCAAAGATGGATGATTTGCAAATTTGAACAAGGAAAGAAAGAATTGCAAAGGAAGAAGGGGGAAAAGACTTTTGTATTCATTATTTTCGAATCTATTACAATTTCAAGAATGTCAGGATCCCACCCCCTTTTGCAATGAGCCAAGCTCTTACATTTATAGATGAAGCAAAAAGAGGAGAAGAAAAGGAAGGCAGAAAATCTAATTTGGAAGCCCAACCACCAACCATCAATGCCCCTGCCAATCTACCAAATTTGGTTCCCCATGACTGTTTGACGTGTTAGAGAAGATGGCAGACCAAAATCCAAATATCCCGATAGTTAAAGCAATCAGATTACATATTAATGGCGTGAAAAGACCTTTTCCAAATTCTCACCCACCAAATCCTGTTGAAAATAATATTTTATGCTTCCATGGTGTAGAGGTGGTTGAGATCTTTCCAACAGTACCAAATTCATCGAATTTGGAACATTGGATCGAAAGTTATTCCCATTTGAACATTTGAATTGAATCCGTACAAAAATGGCAAAAAACTAGTTTTGCAAAATGGATCCACGGGCCTGAAATTTGCTTTGACACCTTTTTGTGAAAAACACAAAATTATAAAAAAATATCCCGCATGCCCGAAACTTCACATTTTGCATTAGGGTCTGACACGTGGCATTATCTGAGTGGTAACAGAGTTGTGGCTCACTTTATAATTTTGCTTCTTTTAGAAATGAGGCTCAAAAGCTCAAAGTTCTTCGCCGAACCGCCTTTCCGCTTTGACTTTTGATGTGAGCTCAACCTTTGACTTTTTCCCTCTTGGAAATATGGTTCAAAAACTCAAAAGGCTCTAACGATCCGCCTCCCCGCTTTGACTCTTTTGATGCGAGCTCAACATTTGACTTTTTCCCTCTTGGAAACAAGGCTCAAAATCTCAAAATGCTCCGACGATCCGCCTCCCCACTTTGACTCTTTTGATGCGGGCTCAACATTTGACTTTTTCCCTTGGCATGAGCGGGGTCGTGGGTCACTTTATAACTTAACTCCCTTTGCCAAAATGCCTCAAAACACAAAAAAGGGTTCGTCTTTCACCAAATAGCCAATCAAGATCTTTCGGGGCCGCGGGGCCAACTTGACACTTTAGCTAAAAGAGCCAAAAATGACAAGTTCGCAAAAAGAACCCGTCCTACAGCATCCAATTAGAGATTCCCATGTGCCCGTGGATGTTGGGGCACAAAATTAACAAGGAAGATACACCCGTCAAAGATGAAACGAAGGGACAAACTCCATTGTTTATGCCTGAATCAAGGATTTTTCCTACAAAAAGATAAATGCAAGGAATACAAGGCTCAACACAATCCTTAGCCATAGAAAAAAATAGATGAATTTCACGGTCTGTGACAGAAAATAGAAAAGATGTTTCAAAACACACGAACTGGGGAATTTTTAAATGGAACTGGTGGGATTAAAAACCGAATACCAACACTTCAAAACATGAATTTCTCCATCCCTTTAGAATTCTTACTCCGTTTTAAACGCTCCTTAAAGGCACCAACTCAAAATTTTTGAAACTGGACTTGGAAAGTGAGGGGGATTTTGAGGGCGACAACATGGTGGACGTGAGACCCGCGGAATAAGTCACATTCCATAACATTTCAGGCCCGCGACGGGGTAGACAAAAGCAGTGAGGGTCAAAGGAAACATGGCGGAGTTAGGCAATGACAGATGGCGAAAGATCAATGGTCAAGGCAGGGATACGTGTCGGTATATCGGTAGTCTTTAAGGCAGATGCATTTTACAGACCTCAAGTCTGTAGAATAAACCAAGTTCAAAAGGATTTGGGTCTATGAAAAGGCAAAGGTTAAGATTGGCATGTCAACAAAGATAGGTAGCGCATTTCTATGGAGCCAACCGTTTTCAGTAATCCCAAATAGAAATTATGACACGAAACCGTAACTAACCAAAGACTGAAATGTTTCATACTTGGAGCTCTCCTATTGGCTTATGATTCGCAATGGTCAGAAGGCTATCAGAGAACTGACATTGCGAGGAACGTGGAGCTTTCTCACTGTCTCAGGTTTTGTATTTGTTATTCAATTAAAAGAAATAGTTTGACATTATGAGGAGCATGGAGTTTTCTTATTGATTTGTGTTTCACGCTCTGACAAGGTCAAATTAACTGAAGACTGGTATTAATACATGCGTGGGGCTTTCTCATTGGTTTAAGCTTCGTAATGATAATAAAGGATTCATACGGCCTGATATCCAAACCAATGAAATATTGACATGTGGCAAGGACAAATAAATGCACACATAGAAAAACGGAAATCCTTGAACCAATCAAATGTTGTCACTTATCGTTTTCCTGCTCATCTTGGCCTACAATATTTAAATGCCCATATCTTTCTCTCTAGAGCTCCAAATCATGTAAAATTGGTCTCATTGGAAAGGTCTCCTCGAGCCCTTCAATTTGGCATCATTTGATTAAGATATTGATGGCATTTGGTGGGATAAAAAGTGGAAAAATAGTTTGGACCATTAATGTGTAATTATAGGGAGTTCAACTACCATAATTGATTAAGTTTGGAATTTTCACTTCAAGTTTTTGATGACATGTTATAGGGCATGTCAGATGCTCATTCCTCCTTTGCGCATAAATCATATTGGTCCTTTGGGGTGGTGGGTGGTTGAAACCATTAAGACATAGTATGTGACCTCTCTCTCTTCTCTTCTCTTCAAAAATCTATAAATATAAGTGCTTGTGCACATTGTAAGGGGGGGATGTTTTGAAACGTAAAGGAACTTTGTCAAAAAAATTCCAAAACTTTTATGAGTTGTAGGCCTCAGATTTTGGTGTTTTACAAGGTGATTTTTGCCTTATTTCCTACATTGTAATGAATTGTCCATCCTTTTAAACAACAAAATTCATGTTTTGTGGCTCTTTCTGCCCTAGCTTGTGTTGTATTGCATTTCTTTCCTTTCATTATAATTATAGGTGTATTTTGCATACTTTATTCTTAGTGAAGGATTAAAATATGTTGTGTTCTATGGAAATGATCATGGTAAATATAGTTTGGGACTATGTCACTCATGTCTGACCTCTCCCCTCTCCATTCTTTCCTCTCATTTTCACTAATTGGAATGTATCTGCACCCATTTTTCTTGGTGATATCACCTCCCTTAGTTTAGGATTTTAATTTTACGCATATCTTCCTCTCTTTCATGGTTCCTTGGAATGTATAGTTTATTATTAGGTAGCTATATTTTCCTTTCTTAGGAGTATTTTTAGACATTAGGAATATTAGGTAAAGGAATATGGCCTTCTCCGGAGGTCTATATCTCATTTTGCAAGTCCCAAAACTTGGAGACAGCCCCATGTGTTACCTCAAAGATTCTGAGTCATCTTATGACTTTGGGCATAGGTGCAATTTTGAGCTCTAACAGTTTTGGTATGCTTGGTGGGACAAGTGAAATATTTATCTTCAGTGTTGCTAACTTTTGGTGTGTGAACTCAGTAATTTCCAGCCTTTGGAGAATTATTTATACACGTATGACAACTCTAACCTTCAAATTCAACATGGTTTCATCTGTTAAGGTGCCTTAATTTCATGATAAGAATTCCAGACAAGGTCAAGGACATTAGAAAAAGGATACTTTTTTATATCTACAGTTGTCACCTGGGAGGAGAAGACCAAGAGGTAGAATAAGTCAAAGCTAACCTTCACTACCAAATAGGACTATATTCCACACCACCTTCTTGTAGGCCTATCTTACTAGTATGCTAGAGTTATGAGACCTATCATCATGACGAGACACCACAGAGGAATTTACCATTTTTCAAATTCACTAGGTAGTCAGCCCTTTTTCTCTCAATTCCTAGCATGTACATTCTAGTAGTCAACCTTAAAAAGTGTCGCTTTTCTTCACCTGTGGAAAACTCATACCACTTCATCTAACCATATTCAAGACATTATCCAATGTATGTGTTATTCATTAAATTATTGAACATGATATAGTTCTCAAGTTTTGTTATCTTCTTCATTCAAAGGGAAAATCTTTTCAATGGTTTAGGAGTTTTAGACTACAAAAAATTAATAATTGTAATTATCTTGGAATAAACCTTTGTCATAAATTTGGGGAAAAGGTAGATAACCTCTCCTTGCTCGAACAATTGACAACTATAAAGAGGGCTCCCAACAAGTTCATGGACGAATTTTAATTTCTAGATTTTAGAAGATATGGGACAAAATCCCAGTCCCTCGTAAAACCAACTCCATAAGGTGTTATTTTATTTTACTTTTTAAGAGAATTCAATTACTGGTAGTTGTTGTCATGATTCAGTCTATGGGGGGTTGCAACATTGTCATGGGGCCCATACAATAGCCATTAGGGCTGAAAATTGTCTGATACAGGCCGAGGAAAATATCTCCTATACAACCCATTTACTTATACCCTAAATTTCCTCAAGTCTACTCATCCTTCTATTTCTCCTATTCCTGAGAAAAAATCCTAACCCACTGCCTCTACATCTCATTCTCTTGCACATAACAAAGGATTAATGAAGAGATAAAGGACCTTGATTAAAAATTCTATCCAAACAAAGTCATATAATTGGAGAAACAACATGCCCAATCTTATAGGAATTATTATAACTAGGGGAAATCTTCAAACCAAGGATTTTAACCAAGGTTATAAGCCATTCATATAGCAACCGACAGCCTAATTAGACATATATGGATGAAATCAACAAAGTAATAGGTTTGTAGGGTCAAAATATACCTCTTGCACTAGTAAAATTTTCTCTTCCCTAGTCACTTCCTATTGTTAGCTCAAGTCAAACATTGGTTCCATTGCAAAATAATGTAATACAAGAAACATAATGGTGTTTCCCATACAGCCAGCGACAGAATGGTGTTTCCCATGTAGTCAACCACATGATCAATCTCATTAAAAACCTATAAGTTACCTTTGATATTGGTATAAAATCAACACCTTCTCGTGCCTCCCCTAGAATCCTAGTAGTAAGTGTTGTATGTGTGTATGTATGATGCAAGTGGATTTAGTGTACCGATTAAACTATGCACCAAATGTTGTGAACAATCCCACTAAGGCATTGCAGATAAAAGTGTTACCTTGACAAGTAGCAAGGGAGTATCTTAGGATTTTACAAAGGTTTTACAAGATAGGGATGTTTTAATACTCTAGTATTGACTTGTAATAGGGTGTAGATCCCTTGAGAGTAAATGGAAATAAATTAAACCTAGGACCTCTTAAGAGGTTAATGTGTGGACTAAATCTATAATTATTTCTTAGCTATCAAAATTGTGTTCCTAAGATGTTGATTTTAGGAGTAAAGTGAGACTAGGAATCTAACCCCTTTTAACTCAATGTCAGGCCTTTTCATTTTTTTAATGATAAGATGAAGTGTTCCATGTGTGAACATGTGATTCAAAACAAGAACTCCTAACTTGAACCTGAATATTATGTGACTCGTGTGTGTGTTAAAAATGTTTCTAACCAATTATTGAAAATTTGGAAGCGAATTACAAAAAATTGAAATAAATGAAGTGGAATCTAGTAAGCGGAGGTGCAAATGAAAAAGGAAACTTGAATTTTGTCCCTCTTAAACTTAAAATTCTTCCCTTTTAACTTCATGTTATTTTCTCCTTATGTAATGAAAGTAAAACAAAATGTCATGCCACATGCTTGTTGGGAACATGAATCCTTTTCTTGAGAATGAGTTTTATGAGAATCTTATGTGTTGAAAACAATTCTAACTAATGTTTGAATTCCAAAAATTAATTATGGTAGAGAATGAAATCATTTAAAGTGTACTCCTAGTAAGATACAATTTAAATGAAGTAAAGAATGTGTAATTTTGAGAATGAGAACATATGCATTTGTATGTTAAATGTTTTTAAAATCGATACTATAAAATAAAGTGATTCAATTGTAATAAATTTGTAAACCATGAAAATGATGTGCATTTTGGAACATGTCCATCATTAAGTTCTTGTTTATTGTTGGGTCATTGTATTGTGTTTTTTTGTTTGACAAAATGTGGCATTAGTGTTAATCTTATGTTATCATGTTCTTTGTATGTTCCTCATGTTAGGGTGAGAATGCATCATTGTTTTTGGATGAATAAGGTTTTGTTAGTGAAGGGATGAATAAAGAGTATTGTGTGTTTTAATGTTGAAAAACCAAAGGAATTCATGGCTAGTCTTGGTGGAGAGATAAGTGCATATTAGAATGGAGGGATAAGGGGTATGTCAAAGCTAATATGGCGTGTTTCATCTCGTAGGAACCAAAATCTAGATAGGATTCTTTATTGGAGCAATAAGTGGTAGTTACAATGATGATCTATCCCCATTACAAGCCTCATAGGTAGGCTTGGTAGTGTGAGTAGTCTCTACTTGTGGTACCAATCACATTTTTATTCTATTGTATGTTTGGGTCCATGGTTATGTAAGAAGCTTAGGTGATGTCGAGTTATTCTAAGTGATCCCAAGTGGTGTTGTAAAACAAGAAAAGAAAGAAAGAAAGAAAATCATCCTAGTTTATTTTGGCTTGTGTTTTGGTCCTATATGTGTGGGTGTTATAGTACACTTCTCCTATAATTTTTCCCCTTAACGTACATTATATTTTGTCATACTTTGGTGTATTATTTTTGAATTATCAATTTACTAAAGTAATGACATGGATAGTATTAATTTTGACAAAAAAATAAATTTCCAATTTGGAATAATATTTCCTTTTCCTCCAATCAAAAGAAGACATTTAAATTTACATAATTCATGCTAAATAATATGTCATATTTAACCATAAAGATTATTTATTTTATCATAAAACATGAACACCATTTACTTATACTACTTGACCAATATGATATGGTGGCACTAAATGATGATACTCAAAATGTTTATCAATGTACTATTTCATATAAAAATATAATAGAAAAGTCACTTTATTCAGTAGTGAATATTGAAGCATTGTAATTCTAGAAGCCACTAGAAACCTCTATACTATAAACTAATAATCCCTTTGTTATCTTATTGTTAGCAGTCATAATGACTATTTTATCTTGTTGATGGAAATTTGGGAGAAAGAAATATTTTATGTAACATATTATAAAATAATATATTCAATTGGAAAGGTATTTCGATATTAAAAATGTAATCAACATGTAGGTCTATCAATTTAGGTAACTTATGGTTTTATACAATTAGGTTTTATTTTGTTAAGAAAATTGCTTAAAGTTTGTTAATTTCTTCGCCATTTAAATTAGTTGATAATTTTAGTATTGAATTGAATTGGGTCAAAATTCGTAACTCATTTACATTTTTGTTTAAAAAATCTTATAATTTTATAAAAAACAACTTTTTTCAAGCTCATAGTATTGTTGTTTCTAAATCTGTAGAAAATATGTTCATTTGGACTAAATATTTGACAATTGAAGATAATGATTAAATTTTATTGACATTGTAATTCATTATGAATTCATATACATTTTTTTTCCAATTAGAATTTTAAATTTTTATAAATGGCGGTTTGTATGAAATGCCACTTAAAAGGTATTTCAACATCAGAATTGTAATCAACATTTGGGTTTATGAGTTAAAGTAGCTGGTGGTTTTATACAATTAGGTTTTATTTTGTCAAGAAAATTGCTTAATGTTTTCTCTCTCATTTTTTCACCATTCAAATTAGTTGATAATTTTAGTCATGAATTTAGTTGGGTCAAAATTTGTAGCGCATTCATATTTTTGTCTAAATACTTCTATAATTTTATAAAAAAAATAAAATTTAAGCCCAAAATATTGTTGTTTCTAAATGCATAGAAAATCTATTCATTTGGACTAAATATTGGATAGTTTAAAACAATGATTAAATTTTATTGACAATGGAATTCAATAAGAAATCATATACATTTTTTCAACTATAATATCAAAATTTTATAAACATGGTGATTTGTATGGAATGGCACTTAGATGGTATCCCTTTAGCCAAGACATCTAAAAAAAGCTTAGTTACTTTCAAAAAATCTCTCCTTCAAAAATTGTATTAAAAATTTGTTGACAACTGGCTCTTTTAGATGGTTGTAAATTTAAATTTTTATATGCATATTTCCATGCCACTAGTTTTTTTAAATTGTTTTATTGATATAAATACTATTGTTTTCTAATTTATATATGTATCTATTAAGTAATTCACGAAACAAATGAACAAATTTTATATTGTAACTATTTAGGATTTCCTATTTTTTTATTATTTATATATAGTCCAAATCATAAAAAATCAAAACAAGTAAGAATACTTTGTAAATTTTATTCATAGTTGCAAAATTCATTATTAGCATTCACTCATTCCATCCACTAAAGGTCTCACTTATTTCCAATTGCTTGATTCCATTATCTTTAATTAAATAATATTTTTTTAGATAAGGGTAAAGGGGAGCTTTTTATAGGGACTCCACCCAGGAAAAAAAGGGGTTTGAAAAACCTAGATTCAACAATACATCCAATAAGAACAAAATAAAAAAGAAGCCAAGATGTAGCATAAATACCTCAATCAGATGCAAAAAAACCCAAAAAGGGGAAGTAAAACAAAAAACATCACCAAACCACTTAAGGCTTTTTGAAAAATCCTTCTTCAAATTATCTAAGCCCTTATGAAGATTCTTGTTAAAAGACCTATTAGGGTCTCTAGTCTTAAAATTTTCCAAGACCTTACCTTTATCCTTTTTTCTCCCTCGATGGGGGATCATCCTTTGCAGTACCAAGATGGCAAACTTGAAGAGAAATAAATTCAAGAATAGCTTTGGATAGGGAGACAATGACACGGTATTTGTTCTATATGGCCTCCATCTCCTTATACAATAAAGAGATCCTTTTGGAAATATCTTCCCCATAATTAGTGTCCCCATTACCTCCCTCCATAGAAATCTTACAACTCTTGACCATGTCCATCGATGCTCGAATCTTCTTGTTGATCCATTGATCATGTCCATGTTGGTGTGTGGGATCCTATGTGTCCTTCACTCACATATGGAGGGTCATCTCACATGGGTTAGGTTTATGTTTTGCTTGTGTGTCATGCACTAGGGTTACTCATCACCCTATATGTACCCTTTTATTCCTAATTTATGAGCATGCCAAGACACTATATTGTCTTTCCTCTATGTACAAGATTTATTTCTGTTGAGCAAGTTCTTCCATTGTTGATCGATCCTTGCAATTACGCTAGAGCTATCACGATTCCGTTTGAGTGCAACTACTTCATGGTGCATCGTTTCCGATTCGATTCTCGCAAACTCTTTCATGGTATCAGAGCTGAGATCAAGTAAACGTGAATTCGTCATTTGAGTTGCGATTACTCTTGGTCTCGTTTTTTTACTCCTCGTGCAAGTTTTTCGATCGTTATATTATGGAAATTTATTGCTAACATATTTAACAAGCTGTTCTTGGAAATTTGTTTCACCTGTTCAAGTCATGTTTTGATTTGAGGCCGAGTTTCTCCTCTGCGAGCTCCATTCACCTTTGTGTTTGAGTCCTAGGTGACTTCATGTGTTTGCTCGTGTTCGACCTGCTTGTGTTCTTGTCTGAGCTCATGTGCCTCTAGCCTACCTCTAGTCCTCCTCCCCTCGACCCTAGCTCACCATTCACTTCCCCTACCTCACTCGCCCTCACAAGCCTCTACTTAAGGCCTTTAGCTCCCACGTGCCGCTCTAGGGTTCTTCTGCGAGTGCCCCTGCTCCTGAGCTGCTCCTCGTGTGCCGAGCTTGCCTCCAACGACCTCCACTCAACTCAGGATCCTCCTGCATCTGAACGGTCTCCGACCCCAACATGGGATCCTCCATCTAACTCGAGATCCACCCGAACGGTAAGTTGGTAAGTTTTTTTTTTTTAAATCATTTTTGGTAAGTTATTTTAAAATTTCTTTTTTGGTGGGAATTTTTTTCAGGGGTGCTTTTTTTAGGTGGGATTTTTTTAAAAAAAAGGGAAAGTATATTTAAATATTTAATTAGGATTTTTTTAATTAGATCTTAATTAACGTTTATTCCTATTGTAATTAATTAGATTTAATTATATTAAATCTAGTTTTATTAATTACGACCTTAATTATATATTCATTATGATTTGTAACACTCTGATTTTGTATGTTAACTTGGTGAATGTTTTACATACTGTTATAGCTGCTGAAATGAAAGCAAACATGTTAAGATATGTTTTGATCTTAAGAGAATGTGTTGCTAATTTGGATTCTTGCATACTGTGATTTATTACATGGGACAACAAATATTGTACTTGTGTGTTTGCTGATGTGATGACAAATTGTCGTATACTTGCTAGCTCTTGTTGTTGATTGACAGCATACCCTTAATCAATTCCATTGATTCAAGTATGCTGAGGTCCTCTTGTGATTTCTGTGTCGATTCACACTTGAACCGGACTGAGATTGTTATGAGCGTGCAGCGCCTGTTTGCAGGTGTGAACAGCTAGCACGAAAATTCCAACGACAGGGGTTCGATTCTTGAACCCTGTACTGTCTAATTTGGGACCTCGTGAGGCAAGAAATGCCTGGACATGGGTGGCCTTGGCATGTAATCTGAAGGACGGAACGTCCTGCTCTGCATTAACGTGAATGTTAGTAAGGAGGCTGGATGGAAGTTGTTAGTGTTAGTGGTTAGTGTGAATTAAACCTAAACTAACCCTAAGGCCTAACATACATCCTACATTACTATCCTAAGTGGATTTTTAAATTACAAAAAAAAAAAAAGGGAAAATAAACCTAAGTTCTAAAACCTAAGGTTAAACTAGGACCTAGGTTGAATACTACTTGCAACCTAAACTAATCCTAATCTAAGGGGTGCGCAGAACCTTGGAGGGAAAGGGATAAGGATGGGAAGGAGGCATTCATTGGCATTTAATGAACTGTCCCTACGTGGACAGCGCCAGTTTTGGCGGGGCAGGTAAGGAATTAGAGGCATCTATTTAGAAATAGAGCCAAATTCAGTTTGCATGGAAATTTTGAAAATTGGAGTTTGCCAACCCAAGTGGCGGTGGCGTGGAAAGTAAGGAAAAAGGGCAGAGCCTTTAATACATTGATTGTTTCGGTCCTCGCGACCAGCTCGCCTTGGAAACAGCATGAGGGAATTTGATTTTTCATTGTTTGATTTGGTTTTGGCCGAAGTTGCTCTGCATTTGGTTTTTTTTGGTCTGGTTCAGTCTAACCAGCTCTTAGCATTTGACATTTTTCTTGGAGTTTCGAGGTTGTTGCTAAGCCTGAAGAAGAAAGGAGTGCTGGGAAGTTTGTGTTGTCGTTGTGGAAGGAAAAACGCGGCAAATAAGGTTTTCTTTGAGCTCTGGAAAAGAAATTTCAGGCATGTTAAGCCCTTCTCTTTAAAAATCTTTGCTTTGATTAAGTGTTTCATTAAAACAACCCTGGTCTTGGGTTTGGATTGTGTGATTTGCTGTTGAGTCGATTCGAATTGGGTTTCATCGATTCTTGTTGCTTTTTGGTTGGAAAATGATATGATGAATCGTTCTGGTTGCTTGGTTTCGGTGTGTTTTTGCTCGAATCAAGTTGGGAATGATTTACTGCGGTGGTTATTGACTGTATTGTGGGATAAAATAGACCTTTTCTTCCTCTGTACATGTTGTATGAAGTGGAACAAACTGTTTAATCTTTTCCTTACAGTGTAATCGTTTTCTTTGCTGTTGTGCTGGGAACTGCTATTGCATGTAAAGGGAAAATGGAAATACAATCGTGATTATATTGCTATGATTGGGAACCGATGACTCTTGCTATTATTTGGAAATAATATGAATCGTCGTTATTGGTCGCTGAGTTCGACTGTCCTTGTATTTTATTGAATGAAATACCTTCCTGTCGAGCTAGATGTTTAACAGTAATGGGAAAACGTCATATATATCTTAAGACTGTGCATGTTATATGAGTTGTGTCGCTATGATTTGGGTTTGTCGACCCTTGCTGTCTTTTCTTTTGGAAATGATAGGAAAATCGTTCCCCGTTGCTGTGTCTAACTGTCTTGCTCTTCTTGAATGGAAATACCTCCATGAGGTGCTGGTTATGGGTATTGTATGAAAATTTTAACTGGTTATTCTTGTGGAATGGAAGGTAAAACTGTACAGCTAGTATGGGTTATTCTATTGATGTATTATTGTTGTTGTCATCTGAACTGCGATATGATTGTATTGGTTGTAAGAACGGCTTGAGGTCGTTTCTCTACTGAAGCTTTCTTTGAAGGAAATAGTTTCCTCCTCTCTCTCTGCTGTGTTGATTGTGATGAATACAACATTGTTTCTTTTGTTTGAGCATACAAATTGCCATGGAGAAAGAAATGATAATATGTCTTTGACTGTTCTTTCCTTTCTTGCTTAAAAGGGAAATAAGACTTCCTCTTCCTTCTGCTGTTTTGAATTATGAGGAAATGGCATCTTGTATTTTAAAAGGGAATGGGCATTAGACTTTTATATGAGTGTTTATGGGAATTGGAAAAGAAATAGCTTTCCCTCTGAAATTGTAATGAATAAGGTGATCTTGCTAGGAAAGTATGAAGATTAGTTATGTTGATCAATGCTGAACGGTCTTTGAGAATGGGACTGTTTTGGTGGTTACGAATTAGTTTGAATTGCTGGGCAAGGAATACATGCAATGAAATTTTGTCATGCAATGGGAGTTGCCTTAACTGTACTAGGTTCATATTTTGCCATCCTGTACTGTTATTTTGCTAAAGGTAATGACGTCTGATTATTGCATTCTGGAAGTTGTGCATACTGTTATGAAACTGGAAAATGGATTGGGTAGAATCATTGTCGGAAGGAAATCCTTCTTCTGCCTGCTGTTTTAACTTGATGAAATTCATAGTCATGTGAATAATGGACTTGCTGTAGGTAACATCAATGAATAAATGTTATTCTGAACGGGGTACGTTCCTAGAATTAGATAATCATGTGATTAACTGACTGTATGATTGAAATATTGTTTCTGTTTAGTATGCAGCGAAAGAAATATGGTTTCTTTTATTATGGTAATTATATGGTATGCATCCTTATATTGTTTGATCTTGGATGTACCTAATGTTGTACTAACCTGTTTCGGATCTTTAAATGAGTCTGATTCCAATGAAGTATGGATATGGATGCCGAATTCTTCCCTATTTTCATTTAAAGCTGATTATAAATGAAATTATCCTTGCTGCTGGAAAGTGAATTCCGAATGGATTTTGTAAGTTTCACTCTGAACTGTTATCTTGAATTGACTTTTGTTTGGGTTTCACTGTTAGGACAGTTATGTGGAAGGAAATAGAGATATGAATGAATGACTTGGAAAAGTGATCTTTTCTTCTTTCATTTAGTTGGAAATCTGGAATTCGTGAATAATGAATTTTATAGTGCTTAGATGGGAGCAACTATATGCATTGCTGTTCGCTTTCTTGTTTGTACTTGAATGCTTTGAATTTAATATGCTTCATGAACGGAAAGGAAAGTAATGGATTTATATTTCAGTTAGTTTCATCCTTTGCATTTTCTATCAATGAAAGGCGTGGAAAGGATAACTGGATGCTATAGGCAGCAAGCTACTTGTATTCCTAACTTTACAAATATTGTAAATTGATACTTGCAATGATTATGTGGGAACGGGACAACAGTCCCTTGGCTGATTGTGATGATAGTTTTGATAGTTCAGTTGTTATGCTGATCTTTCTTCTGTGCCTATTTCGTGATTGATGTTTAACTGTCGTTTCATAAAAGCAGGGTTCTTTTATTGAAACAGTTAGTTGAAGCACCCTATTTTAAGGATAAGTGCTTAATATGCTCAGTTCATTGAACTGACCCGTGCAATTCATTTTGCAGATGGAATTTGATTAGAATGAAGACTTGGCTGTTTTATGATGCTTTTGATTTGATAATAAATTGTAATTGTTGCTTTTATTCCTCTTCGAGGAATTGTGAAAAGAAGAAAATATATTCTTCTGTCCATGAGTTGTATGGATGTTTTGTATAAACTATGCCCAATCAGTTGGATTGGCAAATGTACAAATTATGACTTGAAATATTGAATACAATTACAAGTGTGATATTTTCGATAATTGTATCAGTTTGATATTGTTGTTAAATTGGAAATATGATGTTATTTCTTGATTTGGAATTGTTTCATTGCCCTTGGATGGATGCTGAATTAAAACTGATATCTGTTCTTACTTAAATGCAACTTTTAAGTTGAAAAGTGCAATTAGTTCATACTTGGGTAAAGATGAATTTTTAATTGACATTAGAAAGGTTTAAGAAGAATATGATTCCATAATCAGAAGGTATTCAGGATTAGCTTAGGAGCTAAGGAATATCAATTCAACTTCGGAGTAATCGAACTTCGCTTTCAAACTCCATTTATGATCCCGTTTGATAAAATTTAGAATAAAGGATATAGGATAAATATATCCACAACTAATGGACCTTAACTATATAATGTTAAGGAGAACAAATGAATTCATTTCTCGAAGTTTAGACCTCGTTTGAATGACGTCTAATAAGTTAATATTCTGAAATTAGTTGCAGTTGGAAAAATCTTGGCTAAGTTTAATAGGTTAAACTTATCACGTCCGTCAGTACAGACTGCTTAATCCAATGATTAAGAAATAAACCAAGTAAGGAATTGTAGCCCTTCGATACGAAGGAGAAGATACATAACAAACTAATGGACGGTTTAGTCCCTCTTAGTTATATACAACTACAACGGAAACGAGGATCAAGGGATCAACACGAATGCTGAAAGTTGATTTTAATTATTAACTCGTGGCTAAGTCACTTGAGCAGGATGTGTATTCTCGATGGGTGGATTCTGCAGGACATTGGCATACGCCAGCTACAGCAAGGTGTCCTCATGAAGATGGGGTCTTCATGACGACACAATGTTGCAGCTGACATATAGCAATGCCCTCCCGAATTAAAACATTTAGAATACATAGGCTGAATGTGTAGATCTTAGCAGGGGGATAGGGTATGATCTGGTATACGGAGTGACTCCGGAATACTAAAGACAAATAGGCACATGGAGTCGTGGGGTAACGACACCGTATGTCTGCGTATCTTTAGTTACCTGGAGTGCCTTCCTATACCCGTTCATATTACTAGCTGGAATTGAAAGTTTAAAACTAACCTTAAATGATGAGGACTGGTAGGAGCCAGGAAAGACCATTCTAGATAACAGGTGAAGTGAAGTGAAGGACGTATTCCGTAGATGTGTATCACATCCAGGAATATGATCATGCAAAGCATGTGAAAATCTTTGGCCAAAGTATCGCAATTGTTGGTTGCGTTGTCCTTATCACTTAATTTAAGATGCAGGATGTCAGATGAATATCAGTAACAGATATTCAGATAGGCTTCTTAAATGGATCACTTCGATAACCGAGGAAGGTTATGAGAACAGGTATATATAATATACTATGCATAAACAAACATGAAGGATCGGTTGTTGCCGAGTCATGAACATGAAGGATCGGTTGTTGCCGAGTCATGAAATGAAGGATCGTTGAAACTCCGAGCCATGAAAATGGAAGATCGGTAGTTCATCGAGTCATTTACAGCAGCATATAGAATCTGTTATAAGATTGAATGGCATTGAATGTGTGTTCCATATTGTAAATATGTGAACAGGGAACATTCGTTTTAAAAAGGAATTGTGTGATCCAAACTGTGTTGTTTGGGCAGAGAACAATTATTAAAACTTGAACGTGTGTTTGAATTTTATAATTCATAATAGTGAACGTTATCAAAAAAAAAAAAAATTCCCTTGTTCTTGTGTTCTGAAATGAGGATGTTACATCTTGGTATCAGAGCTGAAGGTTACAGCTCTTGGACCTAATGAGTCCACGATATTAATAAAGTTTACATTTTCTTATTGAACAGAAAATGGTCAGGACAAGAGGGAATGCTGCAAATAACCCGTTGCAGGGTGGAGAAGCAGCAACTGCCCAAAATCTGGATGAAATCCTTGCTGCCCTACTTGAAACGAGGGATCGTTTGACTGTACTGGAACAACAGTCAATGGGGAATGAAGAGGAGGGGAATGAAGCTGAAATAAATGATCAGCTGCCTCCTGTGGACAACATCAACGGAGGGAATCTGGGTGTTGATGATAATAATGTAATTGCTCCTAATCCCCCTGAAAATAAGAGGGCAAGATTAGCAGCTGAACTTACAAATGATATAAAGAGAATAAGTCCTCCAAAGTTTGATGGAACAACTCTTGGGGACGGAGCTGAGAACTGGCTCAGTGAAATGGAGAAATACTTTGCAATAAGAAACTTCTCCGAAGAGACTAAAGCGATATGGGGAGCATATCAGCTTTCTCATGAAGCATCATCATGGTGGGACAACCGCAAGGTTGAGTTGAATATTGTCGAATCAGACATAACTTGGGATCAATTTAAGGGTTATTTTAGGCAAAGATGGCTGCCTCAACTCTATTTTGATAGGAAAATGACTGAATTTCAGAACTGGTCGCAAGGAAGGTTGTCGGTAACGGAATACTGGGAAGGGTTTACTAAACTCCTTAAGTATGTGCCGCAGTACCAAGCTGACGAGAAGTTCAGAATACGGAAATTCATAATGGGACTGAATCCCATCATTGGTGGCGAAGTGGATGTCCACAGCCCAACCACCATGGATGGAGTTGTCGAAAAGGCAATCAAACAGGAACAGAAATTGAGACAAATATCTGCTCACAGGGAAGAGATAAGGAAGAAGATTCCCAATCCTTCTTCGTCTCTTACACCAAAAAGGGGACCTTGGAAAAGGTTTGGTGTGAAAAATAAAATTGTTGTAGATAACAACAAGAAACCTGTGATGAACAGACCTGTAAATAGCGTGCGGAACAGCTTCCCAAAAGTTAATGGCATTGGACAAAAGTCCTATGGAAGCCAGAATGATAATTTTAAGGCTGGAAATAAATTTGAGCCTAGAAAAGGGCTAGCTGGAGGATGCTTCAACTGTGGAAAGGACCACTATGCGAATCATTGTCCTCTGAAGAAGGACGATCGCGGACAGCAGCATAGGATACATGCTGCAGTGGCTAACAGACAAGCTGAAAAGCAAGTGACGCCCATAGAAGTTACGGGTAAGTTATTCGGTAAACCTGTAGTTGTACTTTTTGATACTGGAGGTACAGAATGTTTTATTTCTACTAAACTTGCCTTGAAATTAAAAAAAAAGGCTGCAAGAATGGATAAAACATGGACAGTGCATTATGGGAATAATGCTGTCCATACAGTCGAAATGTGCCTTTTTGGGGCAATTCTTGATCTGCCTGGTTTCTCCACCGAAGCTGATTTGTATGTCACTCCTCTAGGATCATATGATATCATTATTGGAGTTAACTGGTTGGCTAAACATAAGGCAAAGGTCGACTGTTATGAAAAACAAATCTGTTGCCTTGATGACCTGCAGAAAGCAGCAGTCATTCAAGGTGTAAAACGGGAAGTTGCAGTCAAGAAACTGACGGCTATGCAACTAAAGAGGGCTAAAAACAAAGGTTGCACCTTGTATGCGGTAAAAATGACAGAAAATGAAGAGGAAGATAATGATTTCATGGAAAGATATGCATTGTTGAGGGATTTTCGTGATGTATTTCCAGAGGAATTGCCAGGTCTTCCGCCCAAACGTGAGTTTGACTTCGCTATAGAGATCAAGCCAGGAACGGAACCCATATCTAAGGCACCTTATAGAATGACTACCATTGAGTTGGTAGAGCTGAAGGCTCAGTTACAAGAACTCCTGACTAAGGGGCTGATCAGACCGAGCGTCTCACCTTGGGGAGCGCCGGTAATTTTCGTAAAGAAAAAGGATGGCACCTTGAGGCTGTGCATTGATTACAGAATGCTGAACAAAGCAACCATTAAAAATCGATACCCACTTCCTAGGATTGATGATCTGTTCGATCAGATGCGAGGAGCATCAGTTCTATTCAAAAATAGATCTTCGATCAGGGGTATCATCAGTTGAGAATAAAGGAAGAAGATATTCATAAAACAGCTTTTAGAACGAGGTACGGGCATTATGAGTTCACGGTGTTACCTTTTGGGTTGACTAATGCACCTGCCTCCTTCATGAATCTAATGAACAATATTTTTCAAGAATACTTAGACAAGTTTGTGCTTGTATTCTTGGATGATATTCTTATATACTCTAAAAATGTCGAAGAGCACCAAGAACATCTAAGGATAGTACTAGAAATCTTAAGAAAGAGGAAGTTGTATGGCAAACTGTCCAAATGTTCCTTTTATGATGCAGAGGTGCATTATTTGGAACACGTTATAAGCAAGAGATGGGATAGTTGTTGACCCTTCAAAGATCAAAGCTATAACTGAGTGGCCTGCGCCTAAGAACGTGCACGAAGTGAGGAGTTTCATGGGCTTTGCTGGATATTATCGAAAGTTCGTTAAGGACTTTTCAAAAATTGCTGCCCCAATCACTTCGCTGCAAAAGAAAGAAAAGAAATTTGTCTAGACAGACAAATGTGAATCTGCCTTTAAGAATTTAAAGGAAAAGTTAACTACAGCACCTATTTTGACTGTACCTGATCTAAATGGAGATTTTATGGTTGTAACGGACGCCTCAGGAGAAGGCCTTGGAGGTATTCTATTACAGAATAACCATGTCATAGCTTATGAAAGTAGAAAGCTTAAGTTACATGAACATAATTATGCTCCACACGATCTAGAGCTCAATGCCATTGTTCATGCACTCCAAATGTGGAGGCATTACCTTCTAGGCAAGCCCTTTCGAGTTAAAAACAGACCATCTGGGGCTGAAGTATATTTTTACTCAGCCAAATTTGAATGCAAGGCAGCGAAGATGGTTAGAATTTCTATCTCTGTATGATTTTGATATAAGTTACATCAAGGGCAAGGAAAATAGAGTAGCAGATGCTCTGAGTCGAAGGAAGCATATCTCTGCTCTTATAACGTTAAGAACTCAGGTTAAGGATGATTTTGTAAAAGATGCCTTGGAATCAGATCCTGAGGTTCCAACCACAGTCACATCAGGACTTAAATGCAGACTCCTCAGGAGATCAGGTATAAAGGCTGCCTGTTTATTGCTAATCTAAGGAGTTCACAGGTTCGAAATACAGGGTATATATACCTATGGCACACTAATCTTAACCATTGGGAAATTGTTAACTGAAATCCCGATAATCCACCTTTTTCTAGACACCCTGGCATTACAAAGATATGCTCGCTGATCGTAAGTGACAATAGGTTAGAAACTGTTACAGTGAAAGAAGCATGTGGTAGAAAAGAAATGGGAGACACACTGCTTGGATTTTCTTTCGAGTTAAACACAGAGCACGAAATGCATCATACTGGATTATTGTAGATCCCCACAGCATATCCGCAGTCTGAGATGGCAATTAGATAACGACTGAGATTTCGTATCCAAAGAATAGCTTTAAGATCATGAACATAAGAACACTGTCATTAAATAAGATATATTTCACAACACAAAGTCTGCAAAACAATATCAACTTCTATTCTTCAAAATGATTGAAAGAAAACACAAAGTTTTTCTCCTTTCCAATAGCCTCTTAATGCTTCAAAAATTCTCGACCCTTTAGAATGCACAAGCATCCCTTATTTATAACAAAAGAAGCTAGAGATAAAACAGGACAGATCCTGAAAAGTAGCATGCTAACTAGAGTTCAGCTTTGCATGACTCTCACGCAGGAGATCAAGTCAAAGTATGAATTAAAAATAATGACAAAACGGAAATAAAAGATATGTCATTCTAAAAATAGAAATGTCATGGGACGTTGGAACTTAATGCAGAACCCCTGTCAGCTGGGACAGCGTTGAAGACAGAGAGGTAATTGGGCCAGAAATCCTTATGGAAATGGAACAAGCAAATCAAAATGATTCGGGAAACATCTAAAGGAGGCTGCCAATAGGCAAAAGAGCTATGCAGACTTGAAGCGGGTTGACAGGCATTAATAAACTTGGAGAGAAGGTCTTTCTTCGGGTGAAGCCGAAAAAGAGCTCCATAACTTTTGGCAAGGCTGCCAAGTTGTCGCCACGTTACGTGGGACCTTTTGAAGATTATTGAAATAATCAACCCTGTAGCTTATCGTCTAGCATTACCTCCTACCTTGTCTCAAATGCATGAATGTTTTTCATATTTCTTTGCTTAAGAAATACGTGACAAATTTATCCCATGTGCTAGAATTGGAATTCCTTGCAGGTCCAAGACCCAGGAATAATCGTGGTTAAGCCCATTCGAGTGCTGGGAACTCGCCAGTTGTACTTGAGAAATCACGAAGTGAACCAATGTAAGGTCCAGTGGGACCATTCAGCGAGAGAAAGTTATCAACTTGGGAGAATCTCGAGAAATGAGATCTACTTTATCCACACCTGTTTACGGAATTTGAATTCAGAGAACAGATAAGTTTACCAATTTAAGAACAATTATGAGTCCTATTGGTACAGTGGTCCTTAAAACGTTGTGTTTAAAGGAATGAATCTGTTTTTGGTAGTGACTTATGAAACGAAAGGAGCAAATACTGAACTTGTCCTAGGAACTCCTTGTTTTGGTTATCTGAATCATCGGGACGATGATTCTTTAAAGGAGGGAAGAATGTAACACGAATACTTAGACAAGTTGTGATTGTATTCTTAGACGAACATTTTATATACTCTAAAATGTCGAAGAGAGCACCAAGAACATCTCAGGATAGTGCCTTTGGAAATCTTAAGAAAGAGGAAAAGTGGTATGGCAAATGTCCAAAGTTCCTTTTATGATGCAGGAGGTGGCCTATTTGGGACACGTTATAGCAAAGACGAGAAGCTATTGGACCCTTTCAAAGCTCACAGTTATAAAGAGGGCCTGCGCCTTAGGAACGTGCACGAATGAGGAGCGTCTGGGCTGGCCTGGAGATTATCGAAAGTTCGTCAAGGCTTTTCCAAAAATTGCTGCCCCAATCATTTCGTTGCAAAGAAAAAAGAAAGAAAAGAAAAATTTGTCTGACAGCCAAATGTGAATAGCCTTTAAAAAGTTAAAGGAACAGTTAACTACATGCACCTATTTGACTGTACATGACCAAATGAGATTTTATGTTGTACGGACGCCTCAGGAGAAGGCCTTGGAGGGATTCTGTTACAAAATAACCATGTTATCGCTTATGAAAGACCGACAGCTTAAGTTACATGAACAGAAACTATGCTCCACACGATCTTGAGCTCGCTGCCATTATTCATGCGCTTCAAATATGGAGGCATTACCTTCTTGGCAAGCCCTTTGAATTAAAAACAGACCATCTGGGGCTGAAGTATATTTTTACTCAGCCAAATCTGAATGCAAGACAGCGAAGATGGTTAGAATTTCTTGTTCTCAGTATGATTTTGAAATAAGCTACATTAAGGGCAAGGAAAATAGAGTAGCAGATGCTCTGAGTCAAAGGAAGCATATCTCTGCTCTTATAACGTTAAGAACTCCGTTTAAGGATGAGGGTAAAAGATGCCTTGGAATCAGATCCTTATTTCCAACAAGTCAAATCAGCACTTGCATGCCAGACCCGCAGGACATCAGGTATAAAGGATTCCGTTTTGATAACGAAGGAGTTCTGAGGTTCGAAAACAGGTATATGTACCTGTGGCAATGACTTAAGAGGGAAATTGTTAACTGAATTCCATAATTCACCTTTTTCTAGACACCCTGGCATTACAAAATGCTCGCTGATCTTAAGCAACAATATTTTTGGAAGGGAATGAAAAAGGATGTGGTAGAGTTTGTAACACACTGCTTGGAATGTTAGCGTGTTAAAGCGGAACATATGCACCCTGCTGGATTATTGTATCCCCACAGCATTCCGCAGTATAAATGGCAAGTGATAACGATGGATTTCGTTCAAGGATTGCCTATGTCAAGAAATAAACATGACATTATCCTGGTTGTAGTCGACAAATTGACCAAAGTGGCACACTTCATTGCTGGTAATTTGAAGGACGAGTGCACCAGTGCTGGCAAGAAGATTTGTACATGAAATCTTCAGATTGCATGGAATACCGGAATTAATCATATCGGACAGAGATCCGAGGATGACATCAAGGTTTTGGCAAACGCTTAATGCAAGCCTTGGGAACTAAATTAAACTTCAGTCTGCATATCATCCGGAAACGGATGGACAGACTGAGAGAGTTAATCAAGTTTTTAGAGGACATGCTAAGGATGTATTGCATGGACCACCAGTATAAATGGGAGGAATACCTTCCACTGGTAGAATTTGCTTACAATAACACCTATCATGCCTCTTTAAAAATGGCACCCTTTGAAGCATTGTATGGAAGAAAATGCAGAACCCCTGTCAGCTGGGACAGCGTTGAAGACAGAGAGGTAATTGGGCCAGAAATCCTTATGGAAATGGAACAGCAAATCAAAATGATTCGGGAACATCTAAAGGAGGATGCCAATAGGCCAAAAGAGCTATGCAGACTTGAAGCGGGTTGACAGGCATTATAAACTTGGGAGAGAAGGTCTTTCTTCGGGTGAAGCCGAAAAAGAGCTCCATAACTTTTGGCAAGGCTGCAAGTTGTCGCCACGTTACGTGGGACCTTTTGAAATTATTGAAATAATCAACCCTGTAGCTTATCGTCTAGCATTACCTCCTACCTTGTCTCAAATGCATGATGTTTTTCATATTTCTTTGCTTAAGAAATACGTGACAAATTTATCCCATGTGCTAAATTGGAATTCCTTGCAGGTCCAAGACCCAGGAATAATCGTGGTTAAGCCCATTCGAGTGCTGGGAACTCGCCAGTTGTACTTGAGAAATCACGAAGTGAACCAATGTAAGGTCCAGTGGGACCAGTTCAGCGAAGAAAGTACAACTTGGGAGAATCTCGAAGAAATGAGATCTACTTTTCCACACCTGTTTAACTGAATTTGAAATTCAGAGAACAGATAATTTTACCAAATTTAGACAATTATTAGTCTATTGTACAGTTGTCTTAAAACGTTGTTTTAAGAGAGAATCTGTTTTTGGTATGAACTTATGAACGAAAGGACAATAACTGAACTTTGTCCTAGGAACTCCTTGTTTTGTTAATCTGATCATCGGGACGATGATTCTTTAAGGAGGGAAGAATGTAACACTCTGATTTTGTATGTTAACTTGGTGAATGTTTTACATACTGTTATAGCTGCTGAAATGAAAGCAAACATGTTAAGATATGTTTTGATCTTAAGAGAATGTGTTGCTAATTTGGATTCTTGCATACTGTGATCTATTACATGGGACAACAAATATTGTACTTGTGTGTTTGCTGATGTGATGACAAATTGTCGTATACTTGCTAAACTCTCCTTGCTGATTGACAGCATACCCTTAATCAATTCCATTGATTCAAGTATGCTGAGGTCCTCTTGTGATTTCTGTGTCGATTCACACTTGAACCGGACTGAGATTGTTATGAGCGTGCAGCGCCTGTTTGCAGGTGTGAACAGCTAGCACGAAAATTCCAACGACAGGGGTTCGATTCTTGAACCCTGTACTGTCGAATTTGGGACCTCGTGAGGCAAGAAATGCCTGGACACGGGTGGCCTTGGCACGTAATCTGAAGGACGGAACGTCCTGCTCTGCATTAACGTGAATGTTAGTAAGGAGGCTGGATGGAAGTTGTTAGTGTTAGTGGTTAGTGTGAATTAAACCTAAACTAACCCTAAGGCCTAACATACATCCTACATTACTATCCTAAGTGGATTTTTAAATTACAAAAAAAAAAAAAGGGAAAATAAACCTAAGTTCTAAAACCTAAGGTTAAACTAGGACCTAGGTTGAATACTACTTGCAACCTAAACTAATCCTAATCTAAGGGGTGCGCAGAACCTTGGAGGGAAAGGGATAAGGATGGGAAGGAGGCATTCATTGGCATTTAATGAACTGTCCCTACGTGGACAGCGCCAGTTTTGGCGGGGCAGGTAAGGAATTAGAGGCATCTATTTAGAAATAGAGTCAAATTCAGTTTGCATGGAAATTTTGAAAATTGGAGTTTGCCAACCCAAGTGGCGGTGGCGTGGAAAGTAAGGAAAAAGGGCAGAGCCTTTAATGCATTGATTGTTTCGGTCCTCGCGACCAGCTCGCCTTGGAAACAGCATGAGGGAATTTGATTTTCATTGTTTGATTTGGTTTTGGCCGAAGTTGCTCTGCATTTGGTTTTTTTTGGTCTGGTTCAGTCTAACCAGCTCTTAGCATTTGACATTTTTCTTGGAGTTTCGAGGTTGTTGCTAAGCCTGAAGAAGAAAGGAGTGCTGGGAAGTTTGTGTTGTCGTTGTGGAAGGAAAAATGCGGCAAATAAGGTTTTCTTTGAGCTCTGGAAAAGAAATTTCAGGCATGTTAAGCCCTTCTCTTTAAAAATCTTTGCTTTGATTAAGTGTTTCATTAAAACAACCCTGGTCTTGGGTTTGGATTGTGTGATTTGCTGTTGAGTCGATTTGAATTGGGTTTCATCGATTCTTGTTGCTTTTTGGTTGGAAAATGATATGATGAATCGTTCTGGTTGCTTGGTTTCGGTGTGTTTTTGCTCGAATCAAGTTGGGAATGATTTACTGCGGTGGTTATTGACTGTATTGTGGGATAAAATAGACCTTTTCTTCCTCTGTACATGTTGTATGAAGTGGAACAGACTGTTTAATCTTTTCCTTACAGTGTAATCGTTTTCTTTGCTGTTGTGCTGGGAACTGCTATTGCATGTAAAGGGAAAATGGAAATACAATCGTGATTATATTGCTATGATTGGGAACCGATGACTCTTGCTATTATTTGGAAATAATATGAATCGTCGTTATTGGTCGCTGAGTTCGACTGTCCTTGTATTTTATTGAATGAAATACCTTCCTGTCGAGCTAGATGTTTAACAGTAATGGGAAAACGTCATATATATCTTAAGACTGTGCATGTTATATGAGTTGTGTCGCTATGATTTGGGTTTGTCGACCCTTGCTGTCTTTTCTTTTGGAAATGATAGGAAAATCGTTCCCCGTTGCTGTGTCTAACTGTCTTGCTCTTCTTGAATGGAAATACCTCCATGAGGTGCTGGTTATGGGTATTGTATGAAAATTTTAACTGGTTATTCTTGTGGAATGGAAGGTAAAACTGTACAGCTAGTATGGGTTATTCTATTGATGTATTATTGTTGTTGTCATCTGAACTGCGATATGATTGTATTGGTTTGTAAGAACGGCTTGAGGTCGTTTCTCTACTGAAGCTTTCTTTGAAGGAAATAGTTTCCTCCTCTCTCTCTGCTGTGTTGATTGTGATGAATACAACATTGTTTCTTTTGTTTGAGCATACAAATTGCCATGGAGAAAGAAATGATAATATGTCTTTGACTGTTCTTTCCTTTCCTGCTTAAAAGGGAAATAAGACTTCCTCTTCCTTCTGCTGTTTTGAATTATGAGGAAATGGCTATCTTGTATTTTAAAAGGGAATGGGCATTAGACTTTTATATGAGTGTTTATGGGAATTGGAAAAGAAATAGCTTTCCCTCTGAAATTGTATAGCTTAGGACCAAACCATACCATGCTCTAGACAAAGCCATATGGTTTCATACCAACTGAATTTTCAACTACATTTCTAGAGATGAAGCACCTCTATGTCATTTACATTTTGCACAATCATCTTGCAATGTTAGACCATATCTCTATCTATATATTCAAGTAAGTGCACTTTTCCTGTTGTGTTTTGAGCAATATTATTTATCATTATATCATATAAATTGCTTTGGATTTATATTTTGATTGATGCATTATTGTTTATTAATTTTTTGATATACAACATGTTACTAACTCTACACCTTTAAATACATATAATACATCCTAACATAAAATCCTTATTTATTTATTGAGGACGTAAACAATAGTATATCTAGTATAGGAAGAGAAATTATATGCATCACTCATATAAAATAATATTCACTAAAAATTTATGATATATTTAGTTAAATTTATAAGATTAAAGAAAAGATAGTGTATAAAACATTTTGTGTTATGTATGTTGTGTTATATTAAAATATAATGCCCACTTCATTTTGATTAAAGGCTTATAACAAGCACTCTACCTCCAAAGCCAAATTAAAGGTTAGAAGCGCCCTAGGAAATAAGTGAAGTGGATGCCCTTTTTACACTTTTAGTCAATAATGTTTTCCCCATCAAATAAATAAAGAAATGCTATGTACATTATCATATTTTAAAATTTGTATAAGGATAATAACAAATCCCTAGTTTAGATAAATTGGTATATAAAAGGAATAAAAATATCCTATAAAATATTCAAATAAGGACAAGTGATAACCCATAGATGGAGAGAATTAATCAGAGGATGTGCTTTGAATGTAACAAGATACTATTTTTTATGCAAGGTTGGTTACTTGTCTTATTTACCAATATTAAGTGGGTAATGGGACTCAAAACTGAACAAAGCACCATTTTTTTGCAAAACAATAAAAATTCTTAGGTAAATCCCATGGTTTTTTGAAGAGTGGTATCTTGACCAAGCCTACTAATTCCTCCATAAAAAAGAGACATTTCCCCCAAAATATTTGGAATAGAGAATAAATAATTTTTTCCTTCAATTATATTTGCATCTACTAGCTACACCAGTGACATTAGGCAAAAAAATACCTTAACCTATTCTCCAAAAAAATTACACACTTGAATTATCTAGAGCTACATTAGAGAATGGGTAAGAATACCAACAAAATCGAATGAGCTTGAAAATATACATATTTATTTTTTACTTGCAAAAAATATTATAGCTGAACTTTTTTATGTATATGTGTGGTATTCATATTACTTTATAATAATATCAATAAAAGTGTCAATTAATATGGACTTTAGGTAAAAACTAATAATGCTAAATTGTAATAATAATAAACAATAATAAAAATATTTAGATTTAGGTACCCCCTGACTGTTGGCGCCCTAGGCAGTTGTTGTTGGTGTGTGGGATCCTACATGTCCTCCACTCACATGGAGGGTCATCTCACATGGGTTAGGTTTAGGGTTAGGTTTAGGGTTTGCTTGAGTGTCATGCACTAGGGTTACTTAGCACCCTATATGTATCCCTTCATTTGACATTTATGAGCATGCAAAGACACTCCGCTATATTTTCTTGTATGTGCAAGCTTTGTTCTGTTATGCAAGCTCTTCCATTGATTGATTGATTCTTCCTTGCGATTACACCAGTGCTACTTCGATTCCATCAAAGTGCAACTTCATCATGGTGCATCGTTTCCGATTTGATTCTCGCAAACTCTTTCATGGTATCAGAGCTGAGATCGGGTAAATGTGCACTCGTTAATTTTTTAGTTGCTATTACTCTTGGTGTCGTTCTTTTACTCCTCATGTAAGTTTTTTTTCGATCGTTATATTGTGGATTTTATTGCTAATGTTATTAACAAGTTGTTCTTGGAAAGTGTGTCAGTTTTCTATGTCCGTTGTGCATGTGCAGGTATTCTTGAAGCTCTCAGGGGTTTTACAGCTAAATTTAGCTGGCTGCAGATAAATCTGGAGATTAGTTAAAACAAGAGGTTATCTTATTCTGGTTTTTTAATTAAATTTTTTAAACTGGAAGCATTTTTTTTATCTCTATTTTTTGGTCTCTTCTGTGTTTGCATGGTTTTGCAGTACAGGTTCAATTTCATTTTGAAGTTTGCATGGTGTTGTGGTTCTCCACCGAGATCCTCACTGAGCCCCTCCCTCCTGCAACCGAGCTACTACAACACATCAGTCGAGCTCCTTTCCATCTCCACTGAATGTTTTTGTTCTAACTCGCCACGAGCTCGTGTTCTTGGTGTGTTTTTTGGCTGAGTTCCCATGGCCGTGTCATTTCTTGGTTGTGTTCTTTGTCGTGTTCTGGCCTAGCCAAGCCCTGGTCTGCATTTTTTTTCCCCTGGTCTGAGCCGAGTACACCATACTGAGCCGTTTCTTATGTGTGGTGAGTTTTTCCCCTGTGCGAGCCTTCATTTGTTGTGACCTTCAGGCCGAGCTCCCTGTGTGAGCTCCTCCTCTGCCTCACACTCTTTGCTTCAGCTTCCTTCCCATTAGAGCTCTCAGTCCTTATCTCCCACTCCACGTGCTCTGACTAGACCTCCTACTCCCAACGGATCTCCCCGTGCCAACTGAGACCAAACTCCCTTGGGATCCCTCCAACTGCTCATGCCCGAGCTTCCCCAAGGATTCCCACACCGAGTCCCTTCTCCTCGGGCTCCACCCACCCTATCAGCATGTCTTCCCTGCACCCGACCGACCCCAACTCGGGCTCCTCCCGTGTGATCACCATGTCCCAAGCCCCTTCTCCCGATTCTCCCGAGCTTGCTCCCCGAGTCCCCACTCGCTCTTAAGCTCGCTACCGCCCCTCAGGTTCTCCATCACGTCCCTCCAACTCGGCCCACTCCCAATGGCCTGTCCCCCATCGAGCCCCATCCTGCTCGGTCTTCTCCCACCTCGACCATCAAGCCCACCACCAAATCAACCCCACCCGGTCTCTTTTTAAACGGTGGGTATATTTCAAATAGTGGGTGCATTTTAAAACTTACAAGTATGATTTTTAAAATGGTAAGTTTTTTGAAATTTCTTGGTGGAAATTATTATTTTAAAGTGGAAATCATTTTTAAAATGGGGGTATTTTAAATTCTTGGGGGCAATTCACTCAAACGGGAATATTTCAAAATTAGGATTTAAAATTCATTTAGATCTTAATTATAATTTGGATGTATTTCCTTCATCAATTAATTAGATTTAATTAGATTTAATTAGATTAATTTGTAACTAAATCTAATTTTATTAATTACGAACCTAATTGATCTTAATTACGATTAGTAAAGTATATTAAAATTGTCCTTTAAATTAACGTTTATTGTCATTTTTTAGTCCTAATTGCTTTAAAATTAACTACACTAGATGTTTCAAAACGATAATTTTTAAGCGTTATTATCTTTTTTTTGCTAATCATGCACTCAAGTGTGCAGTGACACTTCGAGCACCTCTTTTCCTTCCAAGCGCTTTTCCGGTATTCTGGCGATCATTTGGACCATTATTGTGTCCATTTTCTCATTGTATTTTACCCTTATTATTACTTGCGACTAGTGATCGCATCCACCACAGTCTGTAGCAAGGGGGTATTCTTTGCGATGTGAGACGCTTTTTCTCACAACCAGGATTTGATTTCACCTCCTTTTCGTAGTTTTTTGCAAGTTGTGCTTGTATACGGTGTCACTTTGTTGCACTCTACAAAAATTATTTGTGGCCTCCTATCTTACACGTTATTACGTTGATTGTAAGGTGAGTTACCAATTGTTTCAAGACGCAAACTCAGACCTGATTATATCCAACGCACTCAACTATAAAGTACCGAAAGCAGGGGGTTACTATATTGTCTTGGGTGGTTGTGATTCTTTTCTGCATTCCTTCTCTCTCTCTTCACAATGGATGCTTATTCACTTCCTTTGCTTACACCGTTCAACTTTTTCGAGTGGAGATCAAAATGATTATGAAACTAAGGGGTAAAGGGTTATTCCACATCACCATGGGAACTGAGACTGAACCAGACGAAGACCCTGAAAAATCTAAGTGGTTAAACCGTAGTGATGAAGTTTTAGGTCTTCTTTGCATGTCTGTTTCTCCTGACTTGTTCTTCCACATTGAGTCATCTGAAACACCTAATTCTGCGTGGAAAACGTTAGATAAAATGTTTGGACAACAAGATGACATGAGAGCACATGAGTTGGAAAACAAACTACTAGGGTTAAATCCTAGTGATTTTGAAAACCTACAAGCATTCTTCTCTAAGTTTTTCCACACTAGATTGTTGTTAAAGGAATGTCAAGTAGAGAAGAAATATTCTCAATTGATCTTGTCAATTCTCTCTAAGTTAGGTCCTGAATATTTTGTCTTTGTGTCAACTTTTTACGCTACAAAAGCTGCCTTGGGAAATGATTGGAATATGCCCTCCTTTGACTATTTTTCATCCCAACTCATTCGAGAACAGGACAAACTCATTCAAATGGGGTCTCTCAAGTCCAAGTCACATGCCCTTGTAGCAAGTACTAGTAAGGAAAAGAAGATTGAAAAGAAGAAAGAAAGAAAGGATCAACCTAAGAAGGAAACCAAGACCAAAACTAAATTTAACATGAATGCTTCGACTTCTGAGCCTAGAGCATAGAAAGACAAGTTTTTGTGTTCCTATTGCAAGAAGCCTGGTCATAAAGAGCATCTATGTATGAGAAAAAAATTGATCACCTTACTCATTTACTTGAGAAAAATCAAATAGGTGTTCCTGAGTCTATCAAACAAAATGCTCAAAGGTCAGAGTCTTCTACTTCAAAAGGGTCTAAATCTAATAAGAAGAAAGGAAAGGCCCTTGTAGCCAAAGTTTCTCCTTCATCGACATGGATTATAGATTCTGGTGCCTCACACCACATGGCTTCTTCACATGTTGAGTTCTCCAACATTGAGCCTTGTGGTATGTCCCAAATCATGATGGGTAATGACACGACAGTGTCAGTTTCTAGTAGTGGATTGGTAGAGATGGATGGGGGAACATTCAACCAAGTGTTGAGTGTTCCTGATCTCTCTACCAATCTCCTATCGGTTTACCAAATTACTCACCTTGGTGAAGGAATGCAAGCGGAATTTGGTCCTAACTCAGTGATTATTCGTGAGCTTAATGATGACACTACAGTGGCTGAGGGAAAGGCAGATCACCATTCATGGTTGTATACCTTTTCCCACTTTACTTCTGATTCTACGCCCACTTCCTTTCTCACTCATGCAAATGAGGTTAGTAAGCTATGGCATGAGCATTTCAGACATCTAAATTATTGCTACCTTGAACAATTGAGCCAAAATGAAATGGTCAACGGGTTACCCCGCGTCAAGTTTTCTAAGGGTATTTGTGAGGGTTGTACCCTTGGAAAGCATCCTGAAAAGAAATTTGACAAAGGAAAAGCCTGGAGAGCTACTCGTCCCTTGGATCTTGTTCACAATGATATTTCTGGTCCATTTCCATCTCCTTCATTTACTAGAGCTCTTTATGTGCTCACCTTCATTGATGACTATTCGCAATATACTTGGGTATATTTTCTTAAGCTTAAGTTTGAAGTCTTTGAACATTTTCAGGACTTTAAGGCTCTTGCTGAGAAATAGGCGGAACGGTCTATTAAGGTTCTTCGAACCAACAATGGAGGTGAATATGTAAACAATAGGTTCATGGATTTCTGTACTTCTGAAGGGATCTCCTTACAGCATACAGTTGCTTATAGCCCTTCGCAGAATGGAGTAGCAAAAAGAAAGAACCGTACTCTTAAGGAGATGGCCACTTGTATGATTCACTCAAAGTCTCTTCCTCCATAGTATTGGGCTGAAGCAGTGAATTGTGCTAATTACATTCAAAACCATGTTCCACACAAGGCAATAAGAGGGATGACACCCTTTGAAGCCTGGTTTGGATGCAAGCCTGATGTTGAGCACTTTTGAGTCTTCGGATCCAAGGCTATGGCTCAGATTCCCAAGAAGAAATGCAAGGCATTGGAACCACAATCCAAACCTTGTATCTTTGTAGGGTATCCTGATGGCGTGAAGGGATATCAATTGTTGAATCCTACTTCTCATGAGATTTATATTGAGAGAAGTGTTAAGTTTGATGAGTCTTCTTTGACTTCTACTTCTCTACCTATTGAGGTTCTTCAGCTTGCTGATTCAGATTTTGACTCATCAGATGATGATGTTGTTGAGCATGCTCCTCTTCCTGATCCTCCCGACCATCAGACCTTTGAGTCTTCTGATTCTGACAGTAGTGATGATGAGGACTATGTCCCTTCTCACTTGAGTGAAGAATCTTTCGACTCTGTGCCTGATCCTCCTGGTCCTCTTTGGGCTAGGAAAACTTTGCAAAGTGCTGGAGATTTAGTTGGAGATACTTCGGATATGAGATGTACTCGCTTATATTTTGTTGGACCCCACTCTTTCTTCACCTCTACTTCTGATCCATAGTATTTCTGGGAGGCTTCTGGTATTCCTGAGTGGGATTTTTCCATGGATGAGGAGTATTCCTCTCTCATGAAGAACGATACTTGGGATCTCACCCCTCTTCCAAAAGGAAGAAAAATTGTTCGGTGTAAGTGGGTGTTCTGAACAAAGTATGGAGTAGATGGAGATGTCGAAAAGTTTAAAGTGTGATTAGTAGCTAAGGGTTTCTCCTAGATAGCTGGGGTTGATTATACTGAAACCTTTGCTTCGGTTGCGAAGATGACTTCTATTTGACTGACCCTAGCCATTTCCACAGCAAACAGATGGAAAGTCCATCAAATGGATGTTAAGAGTGCCTTCCTTCATGGTGACCTAGAGGAAGAGATCTACATGGAACAACCTCCGGGTTATGTCCATGATCCCTCCCATGTTTGTAAGTTAAAGAAGTCTCTTTATGGCCTTAAACAAGCCCCTCGGGCTTGGTATGCCAAGATGGACTCCTTTTTACTTACATCAGGGTTTACTAGGTGTCACTCTGATCCAAATGTTTATATTCTATGGTAAGATGACTCCATACTCATCCTTGTTCTCTATGTTGATGACTTGTTGATCACAGGTAGCTCTTCCTCTATCATTGATTCTGTGAAGATTGCCTTGGCCAACAGGTTTTCCATGACTGACTTAGGTTTGCTTCATTACTTTCTTGGGATCCAGATTTCACAATCTGACTCAGGAATTTTGATTTCACAACCTAAGTATGCTCTTGACTTGCTTGCTCATTTTTAGATGTCCGATTGCAAGTCTTCTCCTACTCCTTTTCTTTCTGGGGTTAAGTTGGTTTCTGATTGCTCTACTCCCTTGGTTGATGGTACCCTTTATCAACAGTTGGTGGGGAGCTTGATTTACTTGACTCACACTTGACTGGATTTATCTTATGTTGTTGGGATCGTGTCCAGATTCATGCAGGAGCCACATGAGCTACATTGGAAAGCAGCTAAGTGGATCCTTCATTATGTTCGTGGCACCTATACTGATGGCATTCACTATTATGGAGGGGTGGATATTGACTTGATTGGGTTCACAAATTCTGATTGGGCTGGTGACTTAGATCATCAGAAATCTACCTCTGGCTACAGTTTCTCTCTTGGTTCAGGTCCTATTAGTTGGTCTAGCAAGAAGTAGAATGCAATTGTGATATCTTCTACAGAGGTAAGAATACAGAGGAGTAGTTAACGCTACCACAGAAGCTGTTTGGCTACAGGGTATTCTGATAGAGTTTGGCATCCACTTTTGGTGGCCTACCATTATCTATTGTGATAACACGAGCACTATCTCAATTTGTAGAAATCTAGTTCAACATCAGTGGATGAAGCACATTGAGATCCATATGCACTTCATACGAGAGCTTATTCATGATGGTATCATCGACATTCAGTACATTCAGACAGCTGATCAGATTGTAGATATATTCACCAAGCCCTTCACTGAGGTGAAGTTTCTTCACTTGCGGTCTCTTCTTGGGGTGAGGTCTTATGCAGCTACTCATCTTCTTCAAGCTATATAGTCCTTCTCTTCTTCTTCTTCTTCTTCTTCTTCTAGGAAGATGTTGTTTGTATATGGGCACCTTATCAGGCCTTTAGTTGTTGGGCCCCATTGACACATCTTTCTTAGTTGTTTAGGAGTGTCTTCTTGTTCTGTCTGACTCATCATAGCCACTACCCCAACTTCGATGAAGGGGGGTGTTGGTGTGTGGGATCCTATGTGTCCTCCACTCACATATGGAGGGTCATCTCACATGGGTTAGGTTTAGGGTTTGCTTGTGTGTCATGCACTAGGGTTACTCAGCACCCTATATGTACCCTTTCATTCCTGATTTATGAGCATGCCAAGACACTCCACTGTCTTTCCTCTATGTGTAAGCTTTATTTCTGTTGAGCAAGTTCTTCCATTGTTGATCGATCCTTGTGATTACACTGGAGGTATCACGATTCTGTTTGAGTGCAACGACTTTGTGGTGCATCATTTCTGATTCGATTCTCGCAAAATCTTTTAATCCACATGTAGGTCTAACTTAACAAGAATGGTAGAAATATTTCCTTTAGAAGGCCCAAAGGTGGTTTTTATAAAATATAAAAGGCTAAGAGATCCCAATTCACCCTAACCAAGCTTAGGAGTAAGAGGGTTCAAGCCCGCTATCTTTAGCTTTGGTGGCATAACTAAGTAGAGTTTTACAGGGAGGGTCAACTCTAGGACTTTTTTTGGGAGCTCCAACCTCAGGAGGAGAGGAAGGTATGCTAGCAAAGGGAATAAGTGGGGGAGGGAGAATAGGATTGGACTGTTCATAGTTATTATATAGAAGCATAATAATGACTTGATGAAGCAGAAAGACCTTCTTCCCCCATTAGACCAACTTAATGGAGTGTTTAAGAGAATGTATGATGTAAAAAGGGGAAACCCACCAGAACATGGTGGTGAAAATATTGAGAAACACTTTTTGGTAATAGTGCATTACCTAGTAAATGAATCTCACGAGTGATGAACTTCATAAAGAGGAAACCCACGTCACTATAAGGATGAGGTAGAAAATTTCTCTGAAATTCACCATTAACATGCACAAGAGCTTCAGATCCCTCCAAACATTTCATTTCCTCTTCTGTGTGATCAAACTTATTTTTATAGAATTTGAGGCCCTCAATCTAAATACCAGTAACCCAAGTAATCATCTCTTCATTAATATCATAAGAAATACACTTGAAAGTGACCACTATGTTATTCCATTTTTTGTCAAATTCCAGTGAGATTTGAGTATCATGACCCCTAAATTTCTCCATGAAGTTGCTAAAGGACCCCTCCTTTGAGATGTTCCAAAGCTCAGAGTCAAGTTTCCATGCCTCATTGCAAATAGTTTCAACCTGAAAAATATCCCCCCAAAATAATCCCCTCATACTTTTCTTTGTAGTGAATTTTAGGGAAAAAATGATTCTAAAAATGTAGAAGGGGAAGAAAATGTTGCTATCAATATTCTGGATGGGAATATAAAATAAATATGGCTTTTAAAGCCTAAAGAAAGCTAGAATACTCATGCCACATTCTCCACATTGATTAAAATGAGTGATAAAAAATTTCCTAGTCTTTTCCACGTGAGGGAAAATACCTAAGATTTCAATTAAGGTTATCCTCATCATTTTGGATAGTGGCACAAAAAAATATGGGAACTTCCTCCCTACCATGCTAATTCATATTATAATTAGTATTAACAAAAAAGTTTGCAAAGTGGTTTGCAAACATATTTCCCTCTCTGTATGTATGTTGAATGATGATGCTGGAAAATCCCAAGAGTAATAACATTGCCTCTTCAATGATATCTTTCATAGTCCAACTAGCAGGGGTATTATCTTGGAGGAATTTCACAATATTTAGCAATTACCCATTCAATAATGATGTTAGATAAAGTTAATAACTTATCAAGTCTAATATCTCAGAGGGAAACAAATGTTCAAAGTGTTTAAAGAGAAACATAATAACGTCCTGATGAAGCGGAAAGACCTTCTTCCCCCATTAAACCATCTTAATGGAGTGTTCAAGAGAATGTATGACGTAAAAAGGGAAATGCACCAGAACATGGCGTTGAAAATTATTGAGAAGTGCTAGATGGTAATAGTGCATTACCTGGTAATGACCCTCCAGAGTGATGAAATTCACAAGGAGTAAACCCATGTCACTAAAAGGATGAGGTATATAGATTCTCTAAAATCCACCTTTGACATGCACAAGAGCTTCGGATCCCTCCAGAAATTTCCTTTCCTCTTACACGTGATAAAAATTACTTTTATAGAATTTGAGGCCCTCCATCTGAAGACCAGTAACCCTAGAAATCATCTCTTCATTAATCTAATAGGAACTACCCTTGAAAGTGACCACTCTGGTATTCCATTTTTTGTCAAATTCGAGTGAGATGTGAGTATCATGACCCCTAAATTTCTCCACAAAGTTTCTAAAGCCCCAATCCTTTAAGATGTTCTAAAGCCCATATTTAAGTTTTCAGGCCTCATTGCAAATAAGTTCAACCTGAGAGATATTTCCCCCATAATAATCCTTCACAACTATCTTTGTAGTGAATTTTAGGGGAAAATGATTCTTAAAATCTAGAAGGGGAAGATAAATGTTGCTATCAGTATTGTGGATGGGAATATCAAAGAAATATGGTTTTTAAAGCCTACAACAAGCTGAAATACTCATGCCACATAAACTACATTGATTAGAATGAGTGGTGGAAAATTTCCCTGTCTTTTCCACATGAGGGAAAATACCTAAGATTTAAATTAAAGTTGTCCTCATCATTTTGGATAGTGGCACAAAAAAATATGGGGACCTCCTCCCTATTATGCTAGTATTATAATCAATATTAATAACAAAGTTTGCAAAGTGGTCCATAAACTTATTACCCTCTCTATAAGCATGCTAAATAATGATGCTAAAAAATCCCAAGAGCAATAAGGTTGTTGTATGTACCCAAAATTGTAAGGTATTGTACTGCCAGAACAACGTGACACGTGCCCCAATGATGATACAGGTCTCCTCGCAAGGTGTTCGGGATCCAGAAAAGCTCTCCAAGTGTGCGTTAACATCCTGCATGCCCCGCTTAGCCTTGCTTGCTTTGTTTTTCCCTTTTTCCCCTCTTTTCTTGGCCTTTTTCTCTTTAGTGACGAAACCGCCGCCCTGAACAGGGAAACGGTCCTGTAACCGCCACCCTGCTCAGGGCGGCGGTCCTTTACGTGTTTTCCAGAAAGCTCTTTTAACACGACTCACGTAAATTCAACATTTTACCAGCTTTCTTTCACCGCCATAAGCTTGCATTTATGATTCTGGTTCCCTGGAATAGTGTTTTGCCATTGTTTATAGTTTAAGAGTTCTATTTGGCTTTTACCTTGGGTAAATGCAAATGCTATAAATAGTTGGCTTGTGCTCAAGCAAATGGCCCCTCATTCACTTCTCATCTTCTCATTTCAGTAATTCAGTCTTTTATTTTGCTTAGGATTCATAGTTTAGTTCATTGCATGCTTTGTTAGCATTGTTTTACTGTTGGTAAGCCACAAATCCATCTTGTGCAGGCAGTGCTGTTATTTCATCCAATCCATTGGAGTAGAATAGCTTAGGAAGCCATTAAAGTTGCAGGTTTTGCTCCTCAAACAGGATAGTTTCAGGTTCTGGATGCTTCATGTTGCATGACTCGCAATAGATCCCGCTAGGAATTGCATAAGCCAAGCCCTGTACTCTTGCGCTATCCCTCTCCTACTCGCATTGTATTCAGTCTGTATTCTGAGCTGCCTTTGTCCCAATATCTACTTCTGTTGATGCTAGCATTACACACTTTTCTGGATCCACGTGAACACGAAGGAACGAGGAGATCACACTGAGGGGACAAGATCACACACACCATTGGATTCGACACTGTTCTGCAGAATCCAGGTTCTAGCTTTCAAAGTTCTAGTTAGAATCATATCAAATAGAGTAGTTAATTGTTTTATTTCAGTAAATTCTATTCTCGATGTTGCCAGGGAAGCTGTGGGGATTGATAGTTTCTGAGAAACTATGATTCACTCCTCACTTCTGAGGTAGGATCGAGAATCTTGCAAATAGATTAGATAAGCTATTTTATTGTTTAGAATAGATCTACAAATTACACAGACAAATAGCTACACTCGGTTATTTTGTTTGTTTTAAATTGATTATTTTAGTTGTCATTTCTAGATATTTTAAATAGTTGCTTTCTTAAATTCGTAAAGTTCATCAGAAAACACAAAAAAATAGAGAAATCATATATAAGTATATTCGACATAGTTAAGTTTCATTTTAATGTAGTTCGTTTTACTTTGTTGTTTTGTATGACAATCACGGGACCTAGAGAGCCCAGAGAATACGTATTCGAGCCAATCGTGCCTCAACCCAATCTCATCACAGCAATAACTGATATAGATCAAAATCTTAGGATTCAAGTCTTCCGAACAACGGTAAGCTTGTAAGAAATCAATTCCCAATTGAGTGGGTTAAACGTAGAAGACGACCAAGCACACACGTTTTTGGTCAAATTAACCAAACTACAGATTACACTAGACAACATTCATATGACTGTAGAAGGGTTCGAAAGAGAACAAACCTTTGGTTGTGATCCTTTGGTCCCACAGCCAGGCGAAGGAGACACTCTTACAGATATAGATACCAGCCTAAGAATCCAGGTTGCAAGAACGCCTATAAGATATTCTGAGAAAATCACATAGTTATTGATCCTAAATATAGAAGCTGAGAAAGCATACGATTACTAGATACTAGGGATTAGGACTTGATTCCACGCATGACCATAACAGGTCCACAACAACTAAGAGTCTACGGTTGTGATCCACAAATCCCACAGCCCAACGAATCCATAGGAGAATTAGACATAGACACTGGCCTACGCACACTAGTATTCCGGTCTACTCCACTTCCACCTATCATCATCGAACAATTATCCTTGCTAGACACAGCAGCTAACAGAGCTAGGGAATTCTGGACTAGGCCAGAGAATCGTCCATAGAATTGGCTATATTTACCATCCACCATATGACCCTGTCCGGAGAAATACACGAAACTATCCCGGGTCATTTTCCACGTATTCCACAACCTATAGATCGAATCACGCCAGAGCTCGATATTGATTGGAGCCTTCGAGCAGTCATCCTTGCTGACCGATCTATCACACCAGTTCAAGTTAGGAGGGCCTTCTTTGCCTTAGATTCGTAAATTCCACTAGTGCGTATTGAAGACATTAGATTGCCTAACTAGTTTGTCTGCATCCCATACATATTCCATACCCACCGGCTGTCTCGGCATGACCTCGGGAGGTCGGGTGCGAGGAAGAGTCACTTGTAGATTCCCACGCTCGCATGTCACTTTTCCATCGTACAAAATTGGTGAACCCGACGTGAAATTCCTACTTTCTAGTTTGGAGTCATATTATTACGTGTTCTTCCAAGTTAGTATACTTTTCATCTTTTCCACCTCATTGGCTTTCACCATCACCTTCGCTCCTTCCCATTATTCTGTGGGTATTCATATACCCCCTGAATATGTCGGGATTCGATGCATATGGCAGACCCCTCTTGGGTCTTGAGGCATACTACGCCCAACAGAATAGACAATCATCACCCTCGCTCTCAGTATGGGGTGACAACTATTCAACTAACCAGTTGTCAACAAAAACTCCAAGGATCAGATATAGCTCGTCCTTCCAAATAGAGGAGTTGGAACAACTCGCTCAAACGCAACAAACGGAGCCTTCAGGCTCGAACAATATGATGTTCACCGGAGAATCTGGTTCATCTCCTCAGATGCTACTTAGACCACAAATTAGTAGACAATCAGACTCATACCGAGGTTTAGACAATGAATATTCGGTACGTTATGCCAGGAACGACCAACATTCTCGAAGTATGTATCCACTTGTAAAAGGTTTACAACAACAACCCGAGGTCTCTTTTCAAGAAAATACCTCTATGCCACTGCATATAGGAAATACCCTCGGAGAAACTTGTCAAGATAGTGATCAATTCATAGTGGGGTATCACGTGCCTATACAAAACTATGGTATACAACAAACGCCACCACAGCAAAACACTGTGACTTCACCAAATGAAATCATTTCAACATTAGTAGAAAAGGTTAGAGAATTAGAACTTGCACAAGCAAGTCAAAATTTACAATTCATGCAAACAGGAAGTTCCAATCCTCCACACCATCCTAGCCAAGTAGATCTCCTTACAGGAGTAGGTACGTTAGGCATGACTCCTCAGTATTCACAACAAACGCCAACTAGACCCACCATCTCTAGCACTGTTCCTCCCGGTCTAGTACAGAACAATCCATTCATGGACAGTACCCCGTCATACTTAAACATGTACTCCAGATCACCACAAGGGGATATGTTCTCCTCTCCCAACATGTTTTCTCAAACACAGGGGCTTCTTTATGCCCCTGCCAATGCATACGCTGCGCCATACCAACAAACCATTCCACCACCGCTCCCTCAATAGGCACCATCAATGGTCGAAACATATGCGATAGGGACGTACTCAGAATATTTGAAAGAGCCCTTGGATTTCACCATACGAAGCGTCATGCTTCCAAGACCTCTTCCCAATTTACCCAAATACAAAGGAGAGGGAGATCCAAATGCGCATATCAAAGCTTACGCTACAGCCATTCGAGAACTACTCCCATGGGATGGGGTTGTTGCTAAAATATTCCCAAAAACCTTGGAAGGCATCGCTCTCGATTGGTATTATAGAATACCTAAGGCTTCCATACATTCATTCAAACAACTTGTGTCAGAGTTCATCAAGGCCTTCGACATGAACAAATTATTAAGAACAGGAATCAGGGAGTTCTTACACATTAAACAAGAACACAACGAATTTGTCGCCCATTTCATCCAAAGCTGGCGTACAGTTCTTTATTCTTCGGCAAGTGCTCCAAACATGGATCAAATGGAACTATGTGATTTGTTCTTTCATTCCCTTAGCAGAGAAGTGAAAGAAGAAGTCCAGAAGTTCCCATTAAGAACTTATGATGAAGTACTTGAGAGTTTTGCTCTTCGAATAGATCAAGCGGCAATTGACAATGGTCACAAAACATATGGAGCAAATGGGAGGTTAATTGATAGCCCCCAATCAGAACACCGCAACTTATCCTACTACCACGAACGTCAATCAAGGACCTAAAATCCCTAACAAAAATCAGGGTGTAACAACAGATGGAGTAACCGACCAGCCTAAGAAGGTAAATGTTGTCAATACTCCATCACAAATAAACAACTAACGAAATAACAACTTTACCTCGACAATCAATACAGTGGATTTTAATCATCGACAACAACAACAACAACAACAACAACTAGGCATGATTACAACATCGCCATCTTTTAAGGGTGAATCAGGAGTTCTTACACATCAAACAAGAACACAAGAATCTGTCGCCCAATCCAAAGGTGGCGTACAACTTTATCTTTCGGCAAGTGCTCCAAACTGGATCAAATGGAACTATGCAAGATTTATTCCTTCATTCCTTAGCAGAGAAGCAACTGAAGAATCCTAAGAAGTGCCCCATTATGAACTACAATGAAGTACTGGAGTAGTGCTCTTCGAATAGATCCTAGCAATTGAATGGTCACAAAACATAGGCTACTAGGAAGTAGCTGCAGGTTAATCGCCCCCTGTTTTTTTGCAGAACTACTACAACTTTATCCCAGTACCATTTTTGCTGATCTCGTCAATCAAGGTACCTAAAATCCTTAACAAAAATTAGGGTGTAACAACATTGTATCATTTGGAGTAAACTGACCATCCTTTTCACTCTAGTTGTCAATACTTATCCATCACAAATAGGCAACTTCTTTTGAAATCAAGGGTATAGTCCCTTTTAACAATCAATGCAGTGGATTTGCCAATCATCCAAAACAACAACAACCAACAACAACAACGACAAAATCCCATACAGGGTCCAAGCCAAAATTCAACTAGGTACCAAAACCAGAATTCAAACCAAAGACCACAAACGCAAAATTTTAATAGACAACGGTTTGATCAAAATTTTGGGCCACAATACACGCCAAACCAACAAACTAGGAATTACAATCCTAATTCGTATTGTGGTTTCCACAAAATTCAGGGCCATGACACTAGAACGTGCCGTGACTACAACAAATTCATGCAACGCTTACCAGATGAACAAAAACAACTTTTCATGGATATGTTCTTAGCAGATCCTACGTCACCAACGTCAAGTACCTTTTCAGGGGCAGTTTCCCCTCAAAACGCACCCCTGAAGATCTTTAATGATCCACTCCCAAATCACGATAACAACAGGCTAAATCTAACTGGGACGAACAAGGGTGTAATGACAGGAAACAATGATTATGAAGCCTTGACCTCACTAAATCCATTAGTTGCGCCGCAACTAGGAAGTCAGCCACGACCTAAGGTAGTCGGTTTAGTGGAGTTAGACGCCGAGCTGCCCATCGAAGCTATAACAAGGACGCGAGAGTATTTCTCTCAGCCAAGTCCAAGCCACCTGCCAGAGGCAGATGACATCCAACAAATCGTAGTAAAACCTGTGGGAGCCTATGATTTGATTAATGACCTAACAAAAACCTTCTCGCACATTTCATTCTTAGACTTACTAAAGAACTCTCCTGCCCACAGGGCTGCTCTTTTAGAAGCATTAGGTTTAGGTCATCTAATTAACATCACTCCACCACCTGAAACACAGGTAAATCATGTGGACTTTGATGTTCATCCTCCAGGGCAGGCAGATAGGGATGTCGAATTCATATTCGAGATAAACAAAATGCCGACAGATGCTGAGATCGCACGCCGAGGTGATCCAACCTTACATTTGCAAGTATGGGTTTATAACAACTATGTAAAGCGTGCAATGGTTGACGATGGGGCAGCAGTTAACATAGTCCCCTTCTCTTTCCTCCAAAAGCTAGGGTATGGAGAAACCAATTGCTCCACAACTCGAAATACACTAAGGGGCTATGATAGTCTTAAAGCCACTTCGGTTGGAACTATAATATTACCGGTCACCTTAGGACCCAAAACCATCTTGACTGAGTTTTATATCATAGATCGGGAAACTAACTATAATATGATCCTCGGCCGACCTTGGATACACCGCATGAAGGCAATCCCTTCTACACTATTTCAAGAAGTAAGGTTTTTACATTTAGGAAAGGTATTCATAGCCAAAGGTGATCCAAAACCATTTGATGTACACCTAGCTGACTTAAAGAAAAGACCAGGCGTACACTCAGAGTTTGAACTCCCAACAAACCAACTTAATAAGCCTACCGATGCAAAAACAAAAGAAAAGTTGGTACCTACAACAGATCTTGAAACTATGAGCCTAGCCAAAGCAACCCCAACCCCCAAAGATGAGGCTAAAACTGTAGAAGCAGTATCATTAGGAACTACTGCAAAGATCGTTGAACTGCTAGAAAATGATCTACCAATATTCTTACCATTCGATTCAGTAGGCATAGGATATTCCCTAGGCATTGGCTCTCTTCCAGCAGAGGATCTCTGTATGGTGGAAGTAGAATATGCAAACACAACAGATATCCCAGCGTCCATATTCCCAGTCGAATATTGGACACTCCATTTTGATGGAGCTAGATGCCGTTATGGAGTGGGGGCAGGTGTAATCTTCACTTCCCCTGAAGGAAAAGTCTTACCTTTTGCCTTTAAACTAAATTTTGAGTGCACAAACAATGGCACTGAGTACGAAGCCCTCCTCCTTGGCCTCATCTTAGCTAAAAGAATTGGTGTTGATAACATCAGAGTCTTAGGAGACTCACAATTAGTAGCAAACCAAGTCTCTGAGGTATATGAAACCAAAGCCGAGCACTTACAACTTTACAAAAAAGTTGTATTAGATTTAAGCAAGGAGTTTGACTTCATATCAATTGAAGCAATCCCGCGAGAGAAAAATCTTCTCGCCAATTCAATAGCAACTTCAGCATCACGTTTTACTCCAAGCAATGAGTTAGAGGATACCCGTTTCATGGTATCCCTTCGTGATGAACCATTGATAAAGACAATGACAAATTCTCTTTTAAACGGAAATGAATCTACTATCCTAGACCATGTTGATAGTGATATGGCCACTTTGGATTACTTAAACACCTATGCGGCACTACATCTCTCCTATCATATGATAGATTTGTCCTTAATCCCACATTCGTCTTCCTACTTCGGAAATCCCATGGTGGATCTTCCCTCACAAATGGAACCTAGCATATGCACAGTAGAAAATGGGGATGATTTGGATTTACCTCCAACGCCACCTGAGTTTGAAGAGGGTAACGCCTCTTTGATCGAAGAAACAATTGATATTAACATCGGAACGGAAGACGAACCAAGGATATTGAAACTAGGGTCCTCGTTAACCCCAGAGGAAGTAGAAATACACACTCGGATCCTCAAAGAACATCAGAAGGCATTTGCATTTAATTATAAGGAAATGACAGGAGTTGCACCCCACATTGCAGTGCACAACCTCGTCACTAAATCTGATGCAAAGCCAGTTAAACAAAAATCAAGACCCATGAAACCCAAGGTAGCTCTCATGGTAAAAGAGGAGGTAATAAAACTCCTCCAAGTAGGATTCATCAAGCCAGTCGATTACTCCCAATGGGTATCTAACATCGTTCCCATTCTCAAGAAGAATGGAAAGATACGCATCTGCATAGATTTCTGAGACATCAACAAAGCGTGTCCTAAAGATGACTTCCCGTTGCCATCCATTGATGTCATTGTTGATGCAACAACTGGGTTTGAACTTTTGTCTCTCATGGATGGATTCTCGGGATACAATCAAATTAAAATATCTGAACAAGATCAAGCTAAAACCACATTTATAACTCCCTGGGGAACTTATTGCTATGTTGTCATGCCATTTGGTCTCAAGAATGCTGGTGCTACATACCAGCGAGCTATGACATATATATTTCACGATTTAATTCATAAAATCGTGGAATCCTATGTAGATGACTTGTTGGCTAAGGCCAAGAAGCGTTGTGACCATCCGGAAATACTCCGCATCATTCTCTCACGTCTGATAGAGTACGGAGTCATGCTAAATCTAGAAAAATGCGTCTTTGGTGTAACAGGAGGGAAGCTCCTAGGTTACATCATATCATCACGAGGGATAGATGTTGACCCAACCAAAATTTGGGCTGTCCTCGAAATGGTTCCACCTTCGGATGAATCTGGAATCAGGTCGTTTCTCGGAAAGCTGGGTGCAATCCGAAGATTCATCCCGGACTTAAGTTTCACCATACATCCAATCAACAATTTACTCAAGAAAGACTATAGCATCGATTGGACTGAAGATTGCAATAAAGCTTTCGACGCAGTTAAGCGTTTCTTGTTGTCACCACCTACGCTAATGCCACCTAAGTTAGATCACCCGTTAATTTTATACTCACGAGCTACCAATGTCTCGCTAGCCTGCATGCTAGCTAAAGAAGACGATGACAAGAGAGAACGCAAGATTTATTTCATTAGCCGAACATTGCTCGACTATGAAACACGTTATACCCAAGTAGAACGAGAATGCCTCGCCATAGTTTTTGCAACCAAACACCTAAGACATTATATGCTAAATCAAGAAACAAGGGTCATGGTAAAAACGAACCATTTACGAACTTTCCTCACACAAGGGTCCTTGTCTAAAAAGGATGGACATTTTATAACCTTAATGGGGGAATTCAAATTAACATTTGTAAATTAGAAGTTGATTAAAGGACAAATCATCGCAGATTGGTTAGCTGATAACCCATTAGATGGAGGCGATTTAGTAGATTTAGATTTTCCAGATGAGTGCGTATACTACATCGAAACCCGACCCTCTATCTCTGAGTGTCCCTGGTACACTGATATCATTAATTATATCATGGACCATACGTATCCAGAAGGAGCTACACCACAACAAAGAAGGTGGTTACATATTATCATAGCTAAATACATCATTATAGAGCAAGTGCTCTATCGGAAAGCGTTCAATGGAATGCTCCTAAGATGTGTCGACACGGAAGAATCCAAGAAGATTCTCCATGAATCCCACAGTGGAATGTGTGGAGGCCACTTTGGTGGTCATGCCACCGCTCGTAAAATACATCGAATGGGCTATTTCTGGCCTACTCTAGAACACGACACAGTAGAGTTCGTATGCAGGTGTCATAAGTGCCAAGAATTCTCCCATGAGATCCATATGCCGACACAAGCTCTGCAACCAATCACTACTCCATGGCCCTTTTCTACATGGGGCCTAGATTTAATAGGGAAATTCTCTCCCTCATCCACAGATGGCCATAGTTTTATAATCACAGCCACCGAATATTTTACCAAATGGGTAGAGGCTATGCCTCTTACTACTGTACCTGGTTCTGTAATCGCCAAGTTCATTTTGAACCAAATCATTTGCAGGTACGGTATCCCGCAAATCATTATCTCCGATAATGGAACTTCTTTTAAGAATGAAGAGGTTCGCGAACTATGAAATAAATTTAAGATAAGCCATCATACGGCTTCCTTGTATTACCCTCAAGCCAACAGACAGGCTGAAGCGACAAATAAAACACTAAAATCTATTCTCCTTAAAACGGTGAAAGAAAACAAACGAGATTGGAACTTAAAGTTATATCTAGCCTTATGGGCCCACTGAACCTCAATAAGAACACCAACGGGAGCAACTCCTTTCTCGCTAGTATTCGGGGCAGAGGCAGTTCTCCCACTCGAGGTTGAAATACCCAGTCTCCGCATTTCATTACAAGGGATTCTGGATGAAGACGCTTACAGAGAAGCACGTCTCTCCCAATTAGAAAGCTTAGATGAAGCTAGGTTAGATGCTGAACAATGTCACAGAGTCTGTGTTGAATGGATGTGCCGGCAATATAACAAGAACGTATATGAACGTGACATATATGAAGGTGATCTAGTTCTAAGGCTAAATAGCCGGATTGACAAGAAGACTGGCGAAGGAAGGAAATTCTGGCCTAAATGGTTGGGCCCATATCGAGTCATGAAGGACTATGGAAATGGTGCATACCTCCTATGTACGCTAGAAGGTGAGGAATTTGGTGAAATAGTCAATTCCCTGCACCTCAAGCGGTTCTACGCGTAAGCAGCTAACACTACTTATGTATCTATCTACATTGCATTTTCATATAGATTAGGATCATATTGTCCACTTGTTTCGTACACAAATTGTGATCAAGGAATCTATTCTCAAAGTAATTCATTACAAACTTATGATGTTGTTGGCATAAACTTTCTAATCGTACCTCTCCATTTTCATGATATCATCAAATTATCTCGGAATCATTTTATCAAATAAACCTAGACATGACAAAGTCTTAACGGTAACCATACCAAGATCTGCAAGTTTATTCTCACTGTTGGTTTCTTCTTAGGGTAGGTGTCTTGCCTATGGTCTGTTCTAGAAGCTTCATAGTGTCACATCTATCCCATATGTATATCTCTTTGGAAATAAACACATACTGACATTTTACTCAAATAAACAAGTCAAACATTGATCAAACAGAAAATTTTAATTTTACACATTTCCTTGCCCCACCAACCTTTGGTGATGAGCTTGTGTCTCTTACTAGTGACGTAGGGTTGGGAAAGGATGGAAATTCCCTTACTCGCCTATGCTTTTCCCACGGTGATAAACCCACACTTCTTACTAGTAGCGTGGGGCAAAGTGTAGGGGATCCTCTTGACAAATAAATGCAAAAGGTCATACACAAACAATTCAAACTTTGAAATTTTGAGTCAAAAACAAATGAATCAGATGTTCAAAATCCCAAGAGAGTTAAAATCCTAAAAACCCAGATTTTGTCTACTATGTGGCCATCTACGGGTCTAAGTCTGGATAAACCACAAAGCAAGTTGCATCCAAAACTATGAAGTCACTCGAGTAGAGTGGACTTGTAGTGTCCTAATTTGGTTCGGTGAAAGCTTTGTCTGTCTTCCATCACTACCATTTCACTACACCTCATGACTTGCGCCCTTCCCAACTCTTGGTGATAAGTCCTAGCATCTTACTAGTTGCGTGGAGTTGGGGTTAGGGGTAGGTTTATCTGTTCATCGTACCGGTTCATTTTCATCACTTTGCCAAAACAAACATGAAGCATCCAAAATTGCTTACAGAAACTAAGATTCGAAATCACATTATATCTACATTATCATATATCAGCATCATGAAACACAAAAGGAAAGTAAAACACTTGCATCATTTGATTCACCATTGCATATATTCTAAAAACATATAAACATACATCATAGTATAAGAAACTGGAAATAGAAAGTGAGCCACGAATACCAAGAGTTTGATCCAGAACAAAAATACATATATATAAATGACCAACGTTTATATACAATGCCATCATGCACTCAGCATGGTCAAAACGCTCAAAAATCCCAGGATATACAAAATAATACATAGTACAAAATATGTGAGAGCAAAGTGGCTTCTCAATCCCTACGAGACCCCTCTAAAGGTGCACGCCCACGCCTAGGACTTCGGCTATGCTAGCGCTCTAAATGCACGGAGGGCTTAAGATCCTGAGGGGCAGCCGCAGTCTCACCATGAGAATGGCTCCTCATCAAGCGCTCAGCCGTCCTGTACCCCGCTAACTTCGTGCGAAGGGTCGATACCATCCTGGCCACATGCTAGATTGGAGCGAAGACGTCAGTATGTCTACCGGCTACTGAAGGCTCCCCAGCGTCCATGGACAGCTCTACGCGGGTCCTCTCCATGGGGATCATCAGGGTATCAGTACATACCCTGCGAATCAAGTCCTGCCACTCATTTGTGGTCTCTGCAAACCAAGGAGAAAAATTAGAAACCAAATAGGAGATTAGAAATCCAAGGTAAAACACTAGAAGGGAGAGAGGGTAACTTACTTGGATCACCAGGCCTCCAAGATGGATCTATGGGATCAATGCCCGCCACGGATGCCGCTGCAGACTAAGGGACTGCTCCTGTGGCTGGAGCAATGTAATGCCCTGCAACAGACTCATCCTCCCCATGGCCCTGGGAGAGTGGCTCCTCTGAAACCAAAGTCACCCTCCCTACACTCTGCTTGGTCCTCTCCGCTTGCATGATATCTTAGGTATCGTGCCACTCAGGATCATTGTCCTTGGTCTCCTCCTCTATCTCTCCCCCTGTATACTCCTCAGACTCGGAGTCGACCTCAATGGGGTCATCGCTGCTATGGGCAGGACCCGCGGCGATTTGAAGTAAAGGTGCCTGAGGTGCACCGGCTCTCCCTCTGGCACGAACTATCCTCCTGGCTGGAATAGGAATGCTAGGAGTAACCACTGTTCAACCCCAGCCTCTAGGCCCCCCTCTGGCCTCTCAGACTGATCTATATACTGGCGCCACTGGGGGAAGCATACCCATGTATGGTAGGCCAAACTAATGAGGAACTCGGCCAAAGGGGTGCATCTCCACTCGCCCCACTCTATCAATAAGCTGCCCTATCGTGGAGCAGGAGATCAAAGTAAGAGCCTCCTCACCCCATATGCCTACCATAGTCTATTATGGTGTGGACTCCATGTCGGCAGTAGTCAGGGAGGCAACTGGCTGATGAGGTGCTCTAAGCACCGACATGTCTGTCCATCTGGCTGCCCTCACAGCTCCAGCATCTGTCACCTCCACACCCCTGCCATAAGGGATGAAATACTCATAGACCCAACTCATGACTAGGGTCGAATGGCTCAAGGAGTACCCCTGTAAATGGACCACCTTATATAAGTCATGGTAGGTGGTCCCAAGAATATCTTCTCCCCAGGCATATATCTGACCATGCCCCTCTATCTGTGCAATAATGGGGGACCAACAGTATAATAATGTATCTCCTCCCTTGTCCCCGATCAGTCTCAAGGCAAGGATCCCCATGATGGCCTGACGAAGTAGGGGGATGGGCAAAGAAGGAATAGATCGAACTCACACCCCCTTCTTCGACCCCGTGGAGATGACTGCATCTCCCATATATGTGGCCCACTGTGCAATCTGTGCTCGTGAGCCTGCCGTCTCTAGGGTGAGTCATCTCCCGATGATCGGGACCCCCAGAATACAATCGACGTTCTCCAGTGTAATAGTCCACTCACCGCGGACCCTTGGCAATCAGAAGGTGTTCCGATCTGCATCCCAGTATGAGAAAAAGTCACAAAGGATGTGACTAGATGGTGTGACGTGGGGCACGCGTGAAATGCGTAGTATCCCAGCCCACTGAAGAATGTCCTCCTCATCTTGTGAGAGGGCATCTAGAACCCCTGGAAGCCAATCACACTCCCTCTCTCTACTCCACCGGATATACTCCTCTCTCGCCTACATACACCCAAAAACACATAAAACAAAGCAAGTTAGCATCCAATTAATACTGGAAAAATCATGAAAGCACGTAGAAATGCTAAAAATACAAACACAATCTCAAAAAGAGGTTCCTTTTGCATTCTGTGTAAAACCGCCACCTTAAGGGCGGCAGTCGTGTAACCGCCGCCTTGAGCAGGGCGGCGGTCGTGTAACCGCTGCCCTGAGCAGGGCAACGGTCGTGGTTTGAAAACCCACGCAGGTTTGTAAATTTAAAAAGCCTAAAAACGTAAAAAAATGACCATTTTACCTAAAAACAAAGCCTACCCAATAGGCGCCCCCCCTAGGTGGACCTTTCAACACTAACATTTTCAAAAATTACCCCCCCATGACAAAGTATTTAGCATTTCAAATTTAAGGTGGTAAAAAGGATAAACTGAAGAAAACTAACCTGTGATCTCACGGGTCAATGTGCCGCACGTGGAGGCATGATCGCTATCTCGTCACGGATGTTTTGACTCTACTCATGCAAGAAACCGTCACCGTGGGTCCCAGAGCTCAAAATCAATCAAATCGACTCGCGCAAATGAATAGGAAAATGGGCCCACTTTCATAAATATAGCGCTCTGATTCGTTTTAAAATGACTTTTTCACAGGTTTGGAGTGTTGACGGAGGTAAGTTCCTATCCCCGCACAAATGTACGTTCTCATTCCCTGTTATTTTAGAGTTTATTTTTCAAACTATTGTGTCTATCTGCACTTGATTTCTCTTTTCGTTTTACAGGTAACGGGAATTTTGGATGGTGTCATTTCAACACACGAATATATCAGGTATAACTTCTAACTTCCCATTTCAGGACCGCCATACTTGGACCCACCATTTTATGCCCCTTCATGGCTAAAACGCTTCTCCGAGGGGGCAATATGTACGTACCCAAAATTGTAAGGTACTGTACTGCCAGAACAACGTGATAGGTGCCCCAATGATGATATAGGTCTCCTCGGAAGGTGTTCAGGATCCGGAAAAGCTCTCCGAGTGTGCGTTAACATCCCGCATGCCCTGCTTAGCCCCGCGTGCTTTATTTTTCCCTTTTTCCCCTCTTTTCTTGGCCTTTTTCTCTTCAGTGACGAAACCACCGCCTTGATTGGGCGGCGGTCTTGTGACCGCCACCCTAAACAGGGCGGCGGTCCTGTAACCGCCGCCCTGCTCATGGCGGCGGTCCTTTACGCATTTTCCAGAAAGCTATTTTAACACGACTCATGTAAATTCAATGTTTTACCAGCTTTCTTTCACCGCCATGAGCTTGCATTTATGATTCTGGTTCCCTGGAATAATGTTTTGCCATTGTTTATAGTTTAAGAGTTCTATTTGGCTTTTACCTTGGGTAAATGCAAATGCTGTAAATAGTTGGCTTGTGCTCATGCAAATGGCCCCTCATTCACTTCGCATCTTCTCATTTCAGTAATTCAGTCTTTTATTTGGCTTAGGATTCATAGTTTAGTTCATTGCATGCTTTGTTAGCATTGTTTTACTGTTGGTAAGCCACAAATCCATCTTGTGCAGGCAGTGCTATTATTTCATCCAATCCATTGGAGTATAATAGCTTAGGAAGCCATTAAAGTTACAGGTTTTTCTCCTCAAACAAGATAGTTTCAGGTTCTGGATGCTTCATGTTGCATGACTCGCAATAGATCCCGCTAGGAATTGTATAAGCCAAGCCCATTACTCTTGCGCTATCCCTCTCCTACTTGCATTGTATTCAGTCTGTATTCTGATCTATCTTTGTCCCAATATCTACTTCTGTTGATGCTAGTATTACACGCTTTTCTGGATCCACATGAACACGAAGGAATGAGGAGGTCACACTGAGGGGACAAGATCACACACATCATCGGATTCGACACTGTTCTGTAGAATCCAAGTTCTAGCTTTCAAAGTTCTAGTTAAAATCATATCAAATAGAGTAGTTAATTGTTTTATTTTAGTAAATTCTATTCTCAATGTTGCTAGGGAAGCTGTGGAGATTGATAGTTTCTGAGAAACTATGATTCACTCCTCACTGAGGTAGCATCAAGAATCTTGCAAATAGATTAGATAAGATATTTTATTGTTTAGAATAGATCTACAAAATTGCACAGACAAATAGCTACACTCAGTTATTTTGTTTGTTTTAAATTGATTATTTTAGTTGTCATTTCTAGATATTTTAAATAGTTGCTTTCTTAAATTCGTAAAGTTCATCAGAAAACACAAAAAATAGAGAAATCACATATACGTATATTCGACATAGTTAAGTTTCATTTTACTGTAGTTCGTTTTACTTTGTTGTTTTGTATGACAATCACGGGACCTAGAGAGTCCATAGAATACGTATTCAAGCCAATTGTGCCTCAACCCAATCTCATCACAGCAATAACTGATATAGATCAAAATCTCAGGATTCAAGTCTTCCGAACAACGGTAAGCTTGCAAGAAATCAATTCCCAATTGAGTGGGTTAAATGTAGAAGACGACCAAGCACACACGTTTTGGTCAAATCAACCGAACTACATATTACACTAGACAACATTCATATGACTGTAGAAGGGTTCGAAAGAGAAAAAACCTTTGGTTGTGATCCTTTGGTTCCACAGTCAGGTGAAGGAGACACTCTTACAGATATAGATACCAGCCTAAGAATCTAGGTTGCAAGAACACCTATAAGATATTCTAAGAAAATCACACAGTTATTGATCCTAAATACAGAAGCTGAGAAAGCATACGATTACTGGATACTAGGGATTAGGACTTGATTCCACGCATGACCATAACAGGACCACAACAAATAAGAGTCTACGGTTGTGATCCACAAATCCCACAGCCCAACGAATCCATAGGAGAATTAGACATAGACACTGGTCTACGCACACTAGTATTCCGGTCTACTCCACTTCCACCTAAGATCATCGAACAATTATCCTTGCTAGACACAACAGCTAACAGAGCTAGGGAATTCTGGACTAGGCCAGAGAATCGTCCATAGAATTGGCTATATTTACCATCCACCATATGACCCTATCCGGAGAAATACACGAAACTATCCTAGGTCATTTTCCATGTACTCTACAACCTATAGATCGAATCACGCCAGAGCTCGATATTGATTGGAGCCTTCGAGCAGTCATCCTTGCTGACCGATCAATCACACCAGTTCAAGTTAGGAGGGCCTTCTTTGCCTTAGATTCACAAATTCCACTAGTGCGTATTGAAGACATTAGATTGCCTAATTAGTTTGTCTACATCCCATACATATTCCATACCCACCGGCTGTCTCGGCACGACCTCGGGAGGTCAGGTGCAAGGAAGAGTTGCTTGTAGATTCCCATGCTCGCATGTCACTTTTCCGTCGTACAGTTGCCTCTTCAATGAATAGTCCAAATAGCATGGGTATTGTCCTGGAGGAATTTCACAAGGTTCATCGAGTCCCCTTCAATAATGATGTTAGATAAATTTATCAACTTAGAAATTCTAATACCCCAGAGGGAAGCAAGAGCTTCCACATAATGGTTTACTTGAATTCTCATAGGACCATCGTACATCATAATCATCATGCCTTTATTATCCCAAATACAACCTATACCACTAGCTTCTCTAGGGTTACCCTTAGATGTACCATTTAAATTCAATTTGTAGCAACAAGAAGGAGGGGGGTTCCTCTTAGTTTGAGCCCTATCGATCAAATTTTTTAATACAGTGAAGAGAACTGGGTGATTTTCCATTTCTCCAAAGCCTTAATTTCAACATGACTAGAAATTTGCTTTTTAGGAGGTCTTAAATTAATAATATTTTCCCAAATTTCATATACCATATGTTTGAAGAGGAGAGTAGACTTCAAATATTTATCTTCAAATATCCTCATATTGCCCATTTTCAAAATCTTCTATATGACGTGTAAAAAAGAAAGAGTCCAGAGCTTTTTGTTGACAATATGTTTGTAAGGAGATAACCAATGAGTCCAAGACAAGATAAAAATATTTGGGAAGACCCACTTGGCTCCCACAAATTCAAATAATAAACTCCAAAGAGAGGTGGAAAAAGGGAAGTGAATAAAAATGTGATTAACTAATTCGTCTATACTTTTACATAAAATGTATCTATTAGGGAAGAGTTGACCTCTCTTAACTAGGTTATCCACAGTCATAAACTTGTTATGAAATAGCTAACCACTAAAAATAGTTAATTTTAGGCATGAGTTCTTCAATCCAAACTTTTTTCCAAGAAACATCGGAGTTCATAAGGGGAGAGAATTGGAAAAAAATATTTAACACTTGTTGGTGAGGAAATTTGTCAGGTGGACGAACTTGTGGATTTCTTGCCAACGCTATGGTAATATAAGTCCCTCTACTTAACTGGTGCAACTACTGTATATGCATGCATGATAAAATGTGGATTTCTGTGGTGGCCTTTTGATCGGGGATCCAACAGGGGCACTCCACTGACCCTGTGACAAGGCTAGCAATATCTTGCTAGGGAATAATTTGTCTGAAAGTGGGAAACAGAGTGAGAATAGGGGTAGGAGAACTAGTGATATAGGTAGACAATCAGATTCCTGCACACACACTAGTTAGAAATTTCAACACATGCATTTATGAGAAGAAACAACCCTGCAAATGGCAACAAGACAAGATAAGATTGTGAACTCAAAGTTTCTAAAATCTCCTCATCAAAGAGGCTAAAAAATCCTTCTTCTTGTATTGATGCTTAAACAGAAGTTGTACATAATGTGGGAATGGAAGAAATTTGAGAATGGAGGAAAGTAGAAGAAAATGGCTATCTCCTTTGCTTTCTCTAAGTACAATGCACTTGTGAGTTTACAAGATCAATTACCAACCCTTTACAATGGCATGAAGAAGCCATTAAATATCTTGCAAGAAATGGTTACAACTTCTTCTTTGTTAGCAAGAAACAGTTTATAATCTTTTCAATCATTCGCGATCATTCAGATTCTTGATTCGCGAAGAAACTCCAATGGCGGGAAAACTAGAATTTTCATAATGCAGCCATTACACTCATTTTGCAGCTTTGAATTTGAACCGTTCATCTTGCCTTTGAAACTTTAAACCAGAGATCGTCCACGTGGGAGAAATTTACTGGAGCAGGTGTGGAGGATGCCTTTTGCATTTTGTGACTTTATAGAGATTTGGCATTTTTTACATTTTTGGTCTGCCCTTCCACTTTTGATATAATCCTGACACATGGCTTCACTTGATTGGCAAAGGAATCATGGCTCACTTTATGACTTTTAGCCCTTTTTACAAAAAGGCTCAAAACCTCAAAGTTCTCCACCAACCCACTTTGACTTTCAATGCGGGCTCAACATTTGACTTTTTCCTCATAGCATGATCGAGGTTGCGGGTCACTTTATGACTTTTACCCTTTTTACAAAAAGGCTCAAAACCTTAAAGTTCTCCTCTAACCCACTTCCCCACTTTGAATTTCAATGCGGCCTCAACATTTGACTTTTTCCTCATAGCATAATTGAGGCTGCGGGTCACTTTATGACTTTTAGCCCTTTTTACAAAAAGGCTCAAAACCTCAAAGTTCTCTGCCGACCCACTTCCCCGCTTTGAATTTCAATGCGGGCTCAACATTTGATTTTTTCCTCATAGCATGATTGGGGCTGTGGATCACTATATGACTTTTATCCCTTTTTACAAAAAGGCTCAAAACCTCAAAGTTCTTTCGCTGACCCAACTTTGAATTTCAATGCAGGCTCAACATTTTACTTTTTCCTCATAGCATGATCGGGGTTACGGGTCAATGAATTTTATCCTTTTCACCACAATGCCTCAAAACACAAAAAGGACCCATCATGCGGCATCCACTTAGATATTTCCACGTACCCATGGATAATGGGGCCAAAATTTTACGAGGAAGAAAACGCCCATCATTCACGACTATAGAAAAATGCAGAGAAGAAGAAAACTCCACCATTTTGCGCCCGATTTTCAAATTTCTTTCGCGAACCAAGGAATTGAAAACAATACAAGGTTCGACAATCCATGGCCATAGAAATATTGAAAATTTCATTCAAATGAGGACAACAATAAAAGTTTCACGCTTCTAGATAGGAAAACGTAAAATTTATCAAAACATACAGACTGGAGAGTTTTAAAAACTTCAAAGAATGAATTTCTCTATCTTTTCAGACTTCCAACTTTACTTGAATACTTCTGGATGATGTGAGCTCAAAATTTTTGAATTTGAATTAAAAAATGAGGGGGGTATTTTAAGGGTGAAAACAATTGGCTCTAGCTTGGGGACATGACATGGACTGAGCATAGTGAAGACATGACATGGGAATCCAGAATCTCAATCTCTAGACCCTGTAATTCGTTGACCAGTGCCTTATCCATTGGGCCTTGCAGAGTCATGTACAACTTCAAGAAAGAAAGATCAGAAGAAGGAAACACACAAGCACACAATGGGAAGGAAACACACAACACACAACAGAAGGGGAAACAAAACCACACAACGGAAAGGGAAACACACCTATGGTACAAGGTGAGGGAACAACCCGCTTTCACTGATGATACAATTTCAAGTATTGACCACTCCGAGGTAATTCCAGTGGCGTTCCATCCAAATATGAGAGAAGAAAAGTGTTCTCACCACAAGCTTCATGAATCTGGAATGGGTTGAGCCATAATGAATCGAACTTTCCATGGCTGCCTTTTGGTTCTCTTCTCTTGTCCCATAGCAGGATGAAGTTTGCAACTTTGAATTCTCTTTCCTTGGCATTCTTATTAAAAATCTTCTTTACTTTCAATTGGTTCTTTAATGCAATCCACCACTTGGAGTCTATTTTCTTCCAGCTTCTCAAGAAAGAGGATCCTCTTGTCAATGGAATCCTTGTACTGACCATCTTCTATTGCATGTAGTAGCTTGAGAGCTGGCATCTCGATCGTGAGAGGAATTTCTGCTTCGACTCCATACAACAGTTGGAATGGTGACATACCTATTTCCTTCTTGGGAGTGATCCTATCCACCCACAATGCATCGTACAACCTTTTGTGCCAATTCCTTTGATTCTTGTTTACAAGCTTACGGACAATGGTCACAATGTTCTTGTTGCTTGATTCGGCCTGTCCATTTCCTTGTGGATAGTAGTAAGAAGAATGAGATAGGGAGATTCCGTAGCTATAGAAAAACTTGGTCAGCTCTCTTGAAGATAAATAGGTAGCATTATCTGCTACAATCTTTTGTGGCACTCTAAAATGGACTATGATATTCTCCTTGATGAAGTTGCATACTATTTCAGTGTTGGCTTGTTTGGCCAGAATGGATTCCACCCATTTGGTGAAGTATTTTGTTGCTGTGAGTACATAGGTGTGCCCCATGCTTGAGTGAGGGTTCAGAACACCAATGAAGTCCAGCCCCCACTATTGAAATGGTTCTTCAATAACCACAGGCCTGAGTGGTAATGCAATGAGTTGTGGTCTTCCAACGAATTGTTGGCATGCTTTGCATTTAGAAACCCAATCTTGAGTGTCTGTAAAAAGATGGTGGGCCAATAATACCTTCCTCGGAGGATCTTGTGTGTAGTGACCATTACTGAAAATGTCCACCACATGCTTGGTCATGGTATGCTTTAAGAAACTTTTCTTGTTGCTCTTTATCTATGCACCTAAGGAAACAACCATCCAGGCCTCTTTTATAAAGCACATGATTCCATATTACGAATTTAGCTACCTTCAGCTTGAGTGTTCTCCTGTTCTTGTAATCAAGATGGGGAGGGCATTCTCCATAAGTCAGGTAACATGAAATATCAACATACCACTCATTAGTAGTGGTGAAAAAGATAACCCGTGGGTTTTCTTGTAAACAAGTTTAGAAAGCACAATTTTCTTCGCCATGTTGAACTTTGAGTGTTTCATCTTCAGAAATCAACTTGCACAAGCCATTTCCTCTTACCAGATTGGAGGGTTGAATCTCCAAGTCATATTCTTGAGTCTTTGAAATCTAATTTCCTTTTTTAGCTCTAGGATCCTGCTGTGTCAAGATGGACTTGATTGCACTGCCGAGGACCATCACCACCGTATGGGAATTGAGGATGTAAAACCTAAAAGTTTTTTACAGCCTTGACCACTGCATAGACATTCTTCTCCAATTGGTAGTATTTTAGCTCATGCTTTTTCAAAGGACAACTCATGAAAGAAATAGGTGCTTCCACGCCTTCATCATTTTTCTGAACAAGAATGATAGAAGAGCGTATGTTCTGATGCATAATAATACATGATGAATTATTTGTTAAAATATGGAGATACAAGAGTTAGAGCCTTGACAATGGATTTATTTATCTCTTCAAATGTTACCTTCCCTTCATTGTTCCATTTGAATTTTGCTTGTGGTTTCATCATGGAAGTGATGTGCTTCATCAAATCAGCAAACATCAGGCACAAAATGACGAAGAAAGTTCACCTTTCTCAAAGAATGAATGAACTCATTTCTTACTTGTGGGTAGGGCTAATGCTTGAATGGATCTAATCCTCTCAAGATCAATGTGTGCTCCATGTTTTTTCATAATGTGCCCCAATAACTCACCTTCTGTGACTCCAAAAATGCACATTTTTGGATTTATTGATATTCCATGTTTCCTACACCTTGTAAGTACCTGTTCCAAGTGATAGATATGATCTCACCTCTTATTTGAAAATACTATGAGATCATCAAGATATATGAAAATTTAATGCTTCAGATCTTTGAAGGTCAAATCCATCACCCTTTGGAATGTAGCTCCTGCATTGATTAGGCCAAAAGGCATTCCATTGTAGGTAAAAGTGCCCCAAGGTGTTGTAAAGGTTGTCTTGGTGTGGTCCTCCACTGCCACTTTGATTTGATTATATCCTGAGAATCCATCAATTAATGAAATCATTTCAGATCCAATGACTAGCATGTATGATGGTTCATGATAGGAATAGGATACTTTTCCTTTAGTGATGCTTGGTTCAGGTTGTGAAAATCTACACATATCCTTATTTCACCATTCTTCTTCTGCACTGGCACAATGTTAGCCACCCACGTTGAATGGTGGATGGGAAAGATGATCCTTGCATTAAGCATCTTCATTACCTCCTCCTTGATGGTATCGGTAATCTTTGGGTTGTACGGCCTTTGTTTATGCCTGAAGGGCTTAACACCCCGCTTCAAAGGAATTGAGTGATGCATTTCCTTTGGCTAGAAGGATTTGAGTTCATCATAAGAGTAGGCCAAGACATCTGAGTATTTATTGAGTAATGCAACAAACCTTCTTTTTTCTTCAGGCGAGCAACATTTTCCAATATTGACCATCCTTGGCTCCTCCGGGGTACCAATGTTTTCTTTATCAAAATCAGTTGGGCACCGAGAAGATTGATTTTCTTTCTCTTGAATGAATCTATCATGTTTGTCAAAGAGGTCTTCTAAAGAGACTAGGCCTTTAGGAATTTTTTTCCCTTTCAATTTGATTACTCCCTCATCATCAATCCCTTCAATTCCTTCTTTCTCTTCTTTGGGGACTACTTCTCGGTGTGGATTTTCACCTCCTTTGAAGAAGAGATTATTGAAATTATCCCTTTGCTCTAAAAAGGCTAGAATTTGGTTATCATCATTGAAGACTTGCCAATGATTTGCATTGTCTGGTACACTAGGCCTGAATACCATTTCAATGGTCACTTTTTCTTTACCAAAAGAAGGATGAGGTGTCACAGGGAAGCTAAAACTGCAAGAGAATCAACCTTTTCATTTTGTTCCCTTGGAATAGATTCAATGGAAAATGCATCAAAATATTCAATGCAGTCCCACACTCTGTTTCTGTAATGCCGGAGTCTTGGATTCTTCACCTGATATTGTTGGTAGACCTGCTTTACTACAACCTCTGCATCACCTCGGCATCTCAATTTCTTGATTCCCATGTCCTCTGCTGCACTCATGCCTAAGAGTAGTGCTTCATACTCTGCAGTGTTATTTGTATTATCAAATTGCAGCTTGAAGGAAAATGGGTACAACTCATTGGAAGGAGAGTACAATACTACACTAGCTCCTGAGCCCACACTGGAATGACTACCATCAAATTCCATTGTCCAAATTTGATCTTCCTCTTCCTCCATGATAAATGACAAGTTATCCTCTTTTGTTGATGTGAGGAAGTAGTTTCCTAGCCCACAATCTTGAAAGAGAATGTTTGCTTTCGGATCATCAGACTTTCATACTGTGAACTTCATCTTTCTTACTGGTAGCAACTTCTTCATCTCACCTTTTACTGGGATAGTTATAGATGACCAATCCATTTTTATCTCTCCACCCAGGTCTTTGCAGAAACTCCTACTCAATAGCATACCAAAGGATGTTGGGATGTCTGCTACCAATATGGTTAGGAGCACCTTCTTGTCTGGAAAATCAGCTAGTGCTACCTGTGCATCTTTGATTCTTCCTACCAATGGCACTTGTTTGGATTCCATTGAGTAGCAAGTGCCATTTACCTAAGTCAAGGTGAGGCATAAAGTATTTACAACTTTGGCTGGCATCACATTGTCTGAGGCTTCGAAATCTATGATACAATTATTTAGCTAGAATCCTTTCATGAGGAGTGACAGGTAGAAAGGTTCAACCCTGTTGGTTTTGGAGGCACTAAGGGCTAGCATGTTTTGGGAAGGTGGTGTGGATGGTGTGGGTAGTAAGCCTTTAGAATTAGGACTCGAGGATATAGGGTTACCACCATGAACTACATTAATGAACCTGTCAAACTAGGTAGGGTGTGTTTGTAGGTATTCTATTTCTGAGAGCTGGACTTTGGTTTTGCTTGCATGTTCCACAAAGTCAAATGGGTTATGATGAGCAAGGAAGAGGTTCCAGAAATTGGAGGAAGATTTACATGGTAGAGGATTTTCTACTTTGGGTGTTGAATTCTCCTTTTTCAGGTGTAGAAATTGGCTTGGAAGGGGGTGAGGGTGTAGCTTTTGATTGAACCTTAGATGTTTTTATAGGAACAACATTTAAAGGAGAATTTTTCTTAGCAACTTTTGAGCTGGGAGAAGAATTAGATGACTTACTTGGCATAGTAGCATGATCCCTGACAACCAGTGAGTCTAGTTTTTCTTTGTCCAACTCCATAGAAGGTGGTAATGGTGATCCTCTGCTGATGATTTTATTTTGTGTGACCTCTGGAGGAGAATATTCTTTATTCTTCTTATCCTTTACCGCAACCATTGAGGATGAAACACCTTTCTTGGATTGTGCACGAGTGAAAACAACACATGAGAAACTTGGAGCTTCTTCATCATCCTCATCTTCATCATCAATGTACTCAATAATGCCATTGTGCATATTAGCTTCCTCGACCTCAATATATTTTTCATAATCTTCCATATTTTCTTCTTCGGTTTCATCAATTTTTGCTTCCTTCTCTGGCTCTTTGGTGTCACATATGGCATTGACTTGTGGTGCTTCAAGAGCAAGCCAACGAGGAGGTGGAGAAATCTTTGGCCTATCTGGAGGGTTTGGTTTCCTTTGAAGTATTCCATGCATTGTGATCTAAGATAGCTGCTTCTTCAAGGAAACCAAGTCATTTGCCATTTTTTGGACCATCAGATCTGTGGTGACAAATTTTGAATTCCAACCCTTTTGCTTTCCATTGGGGCCTTTCAACTTTTCAGAAAGGATTAGATCATCATCGGTTTCTATTGCATATTCCTTGGCTTCCCTCAATATTAGTGGTTGGGCTCTTCTGAGGAATAAACATACTTCTGATGGCAAAGCATTGATGAAAAAAATCTTCAGATTATTTTTAGGAGGCACCACATCTTTAGGGATCCTTTTTATCACTCTATCATATCTTGCTATGAAGTATCTTCATTAACACAGAGGTTTCTTTCTTCATTTAGTACCAATTGGACAAAAAGATCTTGAAAATATTTTATGCTCTTGAACCTATGTTAGAATGCACTTCTTATATCCTCCCAAAAGGTGATGGACCTCGGGGATAGCATGTAGAACCATTTGAGAAATTTTTTCTTGAAGTGACTCCACAAAGAGTCAGACTGACACATCTTCATCCTCAACACCTAGCACATTGACAAGCAATGATAAATGTTGCTACATGATCTTTAGGGAGTTGAGAACCATCCCCTATGAATTTTGGGAAGTTTTTTCTCGTACCTCTCGGTAGCTCATGGAGTGGTTGAGAAAGAGCCAGTGGACCGGTGTTTCCTCCCCATGGTACATTAGACCTATGGGCCTCACGATCACGTTCACGCTCATGATCACGATCCCCCATTATATTTTTGTCTCTAGATTCCAACCTTGCTAAGGCTGCGGCTTCTACTGCTGCTCTTTCATCTGCCTCGGCTTGAAGTCTCTCCATTTCTTTGAATTGAGCTCTTATTTCTTCGTCGGCTCTTGCCTATCTTTCTCTAGCTTCTTCTTCAGTCTCCACATCAGTGAAGTCTACAAGGTTCTCATTGATGTATGGAAATTCATTGTCCAAAGGATTGGCAACACTCAGGTTCCCAACGAGACCGGTTGCTTGAAAAGGAAGACTCTAGATTTCGAGTATCTCTTGTCTCCTTTTAAGTTCCTAAAAAATGGGACCATTTTGTCCTCCATATCTCTATTGTTAGGTGTATCTTCTATCTGCCAGCTTAAAAATCTATGCTCTTCTTTGTGGTGCTGGAATTTTTCTTTGCCTCTCCAATTCAACAACGCGTTCTTCTTCAAGGTTCAGAATTCTCATGGCAATGAAGTAGTGATTGGCACTTTGTCTATTATGCTAGATAGCTTCTCTCAAATATGAAGCAATGTCTTTTTGGATGTGGAAGAGAAATTCGGGTCTTTCAATAGGAGGGTTTCCCAGAATAGCCATGATTTGAATCCATGTGGTTCATATAGCCATTCAAATTCCATAAATTTTTCTCATTTTTTAATTTTGAATTTTCTAACCTTGAGGTCACATTCAGGTGCAGATGTTTCTAAATCTACCCCACGGTGGGCTCCAAAAACTGTTGGCGAGGAAATTTGTCAGGTGGACAAACTTGTGAATTTCTTGCCATTGCTTTGGTAATCTAAGTCCCTCTACTTAACCAGTGCAACTATCGTATATGCATGCATGATAAAATGTGGATTTCTGTGGTGGCCTTTCTACCGGGGATCCAACAGGGGCACTCCACTGACCCTTCGACAAGGATATAAATATCTTGCTAGGGAATACTTTGTCTGAAAGTGAGAAAGGGAGTGAGAATAGAGGTAGGAGAACTAATGTTGCAAGTAGAAAATCAGATTCCTGCACACACACTAGTTAGAAATTTCAACACATACATTTATGAGAAGAAACAACCCTGCAAATGGAAACAAGATGAGATAAGATTACGAACTCAAAGTTTTTAAAATCTCCTCATCAAAGAGGCTACAAAATCCTTCTTGTATTGATGCTTAAACAGAAGTTGTACATAATGTGGGAATGGAAGAAATTTAATAATGGAGGAAAGTAGAAGAAAATGGCTATCTCCTTTGCTTTCTCTAAGTACAATGCACTTGTGAGTTTACAAGATCAATTGCCGACCCTTTACAATGGCATGAAGAAGCCATTAAATATATTGTAAGAAACGGTTACAAATTCTTCTTTGTTAGCAAGAAACAGTTTACAATATTTTCAATCATTCACGTTCGTTCAGATTCTTGATTCACAAAGAAACGCCAATGGCAGGAAAAACCAGACTTTTCATAATGTAGCCGTGACACTCGTTTTACAACTTTGAATTTGAACCATTCATCTTGCCTTTGAAACTTTAAACCAGAGTCATCCACATGGGAGAAATTTACTGGAGTGGGCGTGGAGGATGCCTTTTGCATTTTGTGACTCCATAAAGATTTGACATTTTTTTACATTTTTGGTCTACCCTTCTGCTTTTGATATAATCCTGACACGTGGCTTCACTTGATTGGTGAAGGAATTTCTACTCGCTTAATGGATTTTAGCCCTTTTAAAAAAAAGGCTCAAAACCTCAAAGTTCTTCACCGACCTGCTTCCCTACTTTGACTTTCAATGTGGGCTCAACAATTGACTTTTTCCTCATAGCATGATCAAGGCTGCGGGTTACTTTATGACTTTTAGTCATTTTTATAAAAGTCTCAAAACCTCAAAGTTCTCCGTCGACTCGCTTCCCTACTTTGGCTTTCAATGCAGGCTCAAAATTTAACTTTTTCTATAGAGTGTATGGTCACATGAACCATAAAAATCCCATCTTGAATGACTCTTCCCTTAAAAAACCACATTTTTGATGAGAAATAAGAGTTATAACAAGAAGTTGGATCTAGGAGGTGAGAGTTTTTTCTGAAAATATTGTACAAGACATTAGAGAGACTTATACGTTTGAAATCCTTGAAGTCTTTTGCGCCACTATTTTTTGGAACGAGAACAATGAAAGTATTGTTTATTTCTTTGAGTAATATTATACTATTGAGGAATTCGTTAATGGCTCTACTAGGATGATCCTTAAAAATATCTCAATATTTTTGAAATAAACTAGTAGGAAAACCATAAGGTCTATGAGGTTTGTATTTTTACAAAGAGAAATCAACCTTTTGAAGTTTATCCAATTTAACTTGAGTAGTTGTCTCTGTAAAGTCTGTTTGGGAAACTAGATTAGAGGGGACAACATTTAAGAAATAATTTGCAGCATTCTCATCATTAATAAGATCCCAAATAGGAGGAAGGGTTTTGTATAAGGAAATAACGTCTTCTTTGATGATGTCAATATCGATGGTAACCTCACCATCTCTAGTAGTCCCCTCTATAATCCTATCACGGATTCTATGTTTAAGGGTAGTCATGTTTAATTTTTTGTGTTATGGTCCCCTTCTCTCTACCAAAGAGCCTCAAATTTCTATCTCCACTCAACCTTTTCCTAAGTGTTAATAGAATGTAAATCTGAAAGGAGATCCTTCTCTAGATGATAATCATTAACATCCATGCCATTGGTAGCCACCCTGTTCTCAAGCATAGTAATATCTTATATGTTTTTTTCTTTTTCTAAAATATATTCCCAAATACCTCTTTATTCCACTTTCGTACATTACTCTTAACTTTCTTCAAATTTTGGACCTTAATATACATATCAAATATGAACCTAGATGTTCCACTAGTATTTGATTCTATCAAATAGATTTGGATGAGAAATCCACATCTTTTAAAATCTAAATAGAGAAGGGAATTTTCTATCAAGCTCCACCATATCAAAAACAATTGGGTTGCAATCTGAGTTGATTATGGGAAGTGCTAAAAGATTGAAATTTTGAGTCAAGATCCAGTCAGTAGAAATAAAATCTCTTTCTAATATGACTTGGATAAGAGCATCTCCCATTCTTCAATTTCCCTAAGTATAAAAAACCTTTTGAGTTCAATAACCATCAGATTATTAGAGGTAACCAAACCCGTGAGATCCTCTATATTGGTCATGTCATAAATTCTTCCACCTTTCTTTTCCATAGGGGATAGGGGACTATTAAAGTTCCCCATGAACATCCAGCTGAGTTTTTTACAAGAATCTTAAAAATATTTAAGATCTAACCAAAGTTTCCTTCTCCCCTCTTAGGAGTTGGGGGTATAGATATTAGAGTGAATCCACATACCATTGTCTTTAAGATAAGTAAAAAGAAAGACAAGACGATGATTAGATTAAAAAATAACTGATCCTTTCACTAAATACTTGTCCTAGAAGGCATCCATTCCACCAATTGCTCCCAAAGGTATGTACTATAAGATTTGGATTTTTTCTAGATATTTTTATTAATTTCCATAACCATAGATTTACCCATCTTAGTTTCCTGAATGGCCATTATTGGAGGTATGTTACTTTTTATAAGATACTTCAAAATTATTTGCTTATTGCTACTATTGACGCCTGTAATGTTCCATGAGATTAACTTCATCTTATAAATTTATTAAGAAGATTCCTTGCAAATTTGGGATCCAAAGTTGACTATTTTCCATCTACAATATCTCTATTTGTGTGTCTCTTTCTTTTCTCACCAGCAGTATGTCCACCTTTCTGCTTTTACCCCCCACATCTTCCATCCATCTAGATCTAGTTAGGGGTCTAGAGCAAGAGGCCTCAGAGGTTTCATTAAGCTTATCCTTTCCCTTTGTTGTAGAAATAGTTATCTATAGTGTCTTTACATTATCTCCCCAGTGTTATTCCTTCAAAGGAGTCGTAATATTGCTTATATTTCCCATATTTTATAGGTTTAAATATCTAAAATTGTTTTGAACCAGTTCTCCTTCCTTGAGTTGATTCAAATACAGATCATACGCCAATTTTTTTCCCATCCGACTCTAAAGATATTTTTGGATGAATATTAACATTCTTCTTGTTGAGAAGAGGCTGAGGTTGAGACTTTGACCCCTCTTGAAGCTTAATGGGACTAGCATCTTCATTAAAAATATCATCTAAAATAGAGGTGTTTTTAGAAGGGGTTTTAGGTTGCAAAACATCTTGTATTTGTTTCTTCAAGAGATTTGTCACCTTTTACAATTATTGAGGGGAATATTTAAGGAGAATGTCCTGATTTAGAACAATTTTTACATCTCATTGTAGTCTTCATAATCCAGGGGATGTTTCTAGACACCTAAAGTGGAGTGGAGATTGATGTAATCCGAAAGGGCTTGCTACACATTCACACTAATATAGAAAAGAACAAAGGCCAATCTGGTTTTGGCCTTCATTGATCCATAAAAACCAATGAGAGATCCTAAAATTTAGTTATTCCTGAAATAATATCTTCATGCGAAAATTCTAGGGGAAGTATAGGAAAATAGACCCAAATGGGCATTTCTTTCATGTTTTCTTTTTCAGGAGTAAATCTCGGAGTCTATTATTTAGATAAATTCCCATCTTACATAGGAACTAAGGACCTTCCAGAAGGCCCTTAGTCCAATCCTCTTGTATATTGAAATGGATCCTTCTTGACCTCATTGTCAGGAATCTCTTTATTCCACTCAAGCCATGTGAGCATCGTATTCTCTGATTCCCACCTAAGGGGGTATTTGAAATTTTCAATCTACCCTCTATGACATGACATGAATTTTAATATTAAATTTTCATTATTGTCATTACTTTCAATCAAATAATATTAATTTCCACATTTTGTAATCATTTCATTTCATAATAAACTTGAAATTTTATCCTTGATTTGGTAGGGACTAGTTGTATTTTGACCTTGTTATTTTAAGTGGATTTATGAAAAAATTGGAAATGTGAAATATGATTAATTTTCTTTCCTTCAAATATATAAATACAAAGATGGCCTAGAAAATTCTAATGTCAGTTCAGAGTTTTTAGAGAGCTATGCTGCAAAATGGTATCCAACATTTAGTGAGTTTGTTTCTCATATATTAAGTTTTATACCAAATTATTAAAACATATGTTTAATGTGTAAATTTATTTTTTTTCATGGAAATATTTGATGCAAATAGCTCCATAAATTTCCCAAAAACACGTGATATATATTAGGTGTAACAAACCTATGGGATTATTGCCTTTAGCCTCTCCACCAATTCTGTTTTATAGCTATATATTAATAATTATATTTTTGAGTGACACCTCCACTTTGGTGGGTTTTTTAAAGATGGGATGACACCTACTAAAATATTTGAGTCTAAGATTGATAGGCTAAGGTCATCATAATTAGTAGTTCCTTCAATAGTGCATTTTTCACTGACTAATATTATATGCATTTAATATTGTTAGGAATAAAATTTTTAACTAGAAAAATATATGATTATTTAATAAGATTGATTTGTTTTTTGAGATAATGTATTATTTCAAAATGGATGTCTATTAAATTTTAATTAAAATACCTATATTTAGAACTACGTCTAAATTAAATTGAAATAGTAAATAAAACCTAATTAAGAACTAAATCCAAAACAATTGAAAAGAGGTGACATAAAAGGTTTAAAAGTGTATATTAAATATTGTAAGATATGTTAAAATTTGTTAAGATCTAACAATAGAAACATGTGTCCAAATTAAGACAAAAATAACCTAAAAATTTCCAAAAAACTAAAAAAAGTATCTGAAATTTTTTGTACCTCTCCTGATAATGTTTAGAGTCTCTACAAAAATTTAAAAAAGTGTATTCAAGTCCATTGTTTTTTACAATTACATCCTCATAGTTTTGCATTCCAAATACCTCTCTCACACTTCAACACTTTTTTAATGATCACCTATAAAATTCAAAACTCCTTTTATCCTTAATTGGAAAAAATAACTACAAATAAGGTGAAAAATTATGTTTTGGGGCTTGTGGTAAACCATATAATATCATAATGTCCTTGATATTTTTAGGCCCATAGTCACTCCCAATACTAGAAACTACACACGAATAATTACAATAACCTATCAACTATGCAAACTAATGTTATGTAGTGTATGTCTTTCCTCCTCCCAATGATTACATGAATAAATGATCTAATGATTTCTTTATTTACTTTAGAATACTTGCAAAATCTCAATATTTTCCCTCTATAATATATATTGTGTGTATGGTTACTCATAATTACTATGTTACTTTTTAATTGTTAAATTTCTTATGTCTATGATAGAAAAATTAGGTTTTACATGTAATTTTCTTAAAACAAATATAAATAATTCAATATTAGTAAAGGAATTTTGAGAATAATCCTAAATTATGTAAAGATTGAATTTATGATATGTTACATTACTCACAATTTGAAAAAGTGTAATTAGGATTAAAGAATGGAACAAACTCTTTATAATATGACAATAAAAGATATACATATTGTATTTTTATATGATGAGTAAAATCAAGAAAGTTCATCATCAACCTAAAAAATATTATAAATAAAAAAGGAATTAAAATAATTGGGATGAATGGCCTAACCACACCCCCGTTGATGTAATGAATGCTTCCTACATATCACCACTCTAAAGAAGGATAAATCCATATGTAGTTCTCTCAATCATATGATGAGATGCAATAAAATATATAATAGAAAATGATCCATTGATTTGGCCATAACACTTGGAAACATGCACTTTGGACATTAAAATTTAGAATTAAACTCAATATGTGATCTAGGACTAAGCTTAATTGACTTTACATAGAAAAATGATGTGCTCTAAGGAGTGTAATGTGTTCACTAATTTTTCCCTTAGATGTCCTATATTGTGCAAGCTACTCTTGATAATTTTATTAGTTTTCCGACTCAAACAACTCTAAAATATATCCTAGGATAGCAAGTTGTAGACAACTAATTTCATCAGCACAATTTTAATACTAAAATTACACTATTGTCTTCTTTCCCATCATTCCCTTAGAATTAGCAATTTTTCCACTAATTAGCTAATATTACCCATCTTATCCTTCAATTAACTACGTGTCATTAATTAATTGGCATTTTCCCTCACTTTGGATGCCAATTAACGTCACTTCATTAATTAAAATCCTCTTTTAATTAATTAATCAACCATTATTAATTAATTACCCTTCCATAATCTCTTTTTATTAAAAACAACCCTCTTATTAGTTAAATACCCCTCTCAAACCTCTCAATTTCAATTCATTTCCCTCCAAATCATCTCCAAATAACTTCTACAAGCTAAAATTGGCCTATTAATCAATCTTAATTGATTAATTAAACCTTCCCAAACTCCCATGAGTTATTAATCTCTTATAATCATGTTTATCCTCTTCTAAATTCTACATTCAATTTATCCCACATTCACTAGGTTGCAAGCTTCTCCCAAATTAGAAATCTATATAAGAATCCTAGTACACCTTTTAATCTTGAACACCTTGTCCTTGTAAGATCATATATCTCAAGAGAGCATTTCCCTCACAAGAAAGATTACTAAATTGAGAAAACCTCCATTACCAGAGTTAGTGGAAAAAGATTCAAAAATGGTACTTAAGCCATATTGATGAGATATCTTCCATTTTAATGAAATCTTTCGATCATATGTAGCTTGAATTTAGCTCACATAAGCAAGTATATACATATTGGATCACATCTAAACATCAAAAGGGTGGTTTGAATTTAGTGTAGATTTACATTTTGTGTAATTTAATTAAGATTTTCCTTTTTATCTCAATTTTGATGTATTTTTTTAAATGGACTAAGTTAGGATTTACATGTGTTAAATCCATTACATTAGCTTAGTTTACTTTCACATTAGATCACGGGTTTGAAAATTGATGGGCTTAAAGTTTACAAGGATAAAACCCATAAAAAAACATGAAATTGCTACTTTCTTTGAAGCTGGGGAGAAAATTATGGCTTATGATGATGGTATTACCCGAACTTATCTTCTTGACTGATTGAATGATGTCTATCTTATGGTCATCAAATATCTGACCTTAGAGGGGAAGTTCCATAAGATCTTTTCACACCATCTCTCTATCCTAAATTTCTTTCGCAGAGACTAAACTATGATCTTTGCCTTCTTCCTTTATAGGTCGTTGCTTTCTACTAGTGATGATTTCAAAAATAAGAAGGTGGACATACCTCTCCATCAGGGCCTGCTTCTTATACTTGTTTAAAGAAGTAAGCCAGTCATCCCTCCTCAACTTGTTCTTAACAATGAACCCGACTCAGATCAGGAAACCCTGACATCTCACCTTAATTGCATAAGGAAATAAAAGGATCCCTATGTTGACATAGCTGATGCCTTGTGCAATTTGAATAAGGGGATTTAAAATTTGGGGGAAATATCCAGTAAAAGGGATCATGATTTTTCTGATTGGGATGCCAGACTAATGAGAGCTGAATTAACTGTTGACACTATCCTGACTATTAATAAGAGTCTCATACATGTTTTAAAATAATGCCATCACAAGATTGAAGTTCAGAACAAGACTATTAATGGAATTCAAGCATATTATGTTATGCAGGAACAAAGGGTCTCCATATTACAGGATCAAGTCCCTAAGGAGGAGAGAAAACCCAACATGAATTTCATGCTTAGTACTTCTGAAAGTGAGGCATCTGATGCTAGTGAGAGCTCAAACTTGGAAGCGACAAAAACCCAAGTCAAAGATAAGGAGGGGGCCAATATGGAGGAACAAACCAAGAAAAAGAAAGAAAAACATCCAAAGCATGTCATCATTAAAGTGGCTAGCAAGAAAGATGGTGGGCCAAGTACTAGAGCTCGTAACAAAGCCATGAAGAACTAATTACAGGCCTTTGGCTGACCTTGTTTTTCTATTCCTTTTGGTTTCTCCCTTGTGGTGTTTTGAAAAAAAATGTATTATTTAATATGTAAACTCTTTTGGAATTTGGCTCTATTTTGTGGTGGTCTGTCATCAAGTCTTTTTGACTTAGCCTTCATGGCTCTTTGATGGTTTTTATCTGAAATTGGCTTCTTTTTGTGTGGGGTTTTTTTGGTCCCTAGTTTAAAACAAAACTCTTTTATCTTATCTAAAAACAACTTTCACATGCATACATATGGCATGCCTAGTGGGACACCCCTTTATCTCATGTAAATTTATTTTTAAGTTATCTTCAATTACCACTTTCATGCAAGTTATTTCAATTTGTGGAAATTTGTGTTTCTTTGTGCATGTATGTTGGTATTTGGTAGTGTTGAGTCTTCTTTGCAGGCACAAAAGAGGTTAAGTGTTGTCAAAATTTGATCTTGACGAGAAAAATTCAAGATTTTTTTTTATTTTGCCTCATTTTTCATGATTTTTTGTTTCAATGACCTCGACCTGTGGATTTTTCTAACGTTGTTTTGTAGATTCAGTGACTTTGATGGATTTTTCAATGTTTTTTCACTATTTTAGCGATCTCATGGCATATTTTGTGGCCACATCCTGTGTCACGACCCTGCTACCTTGCCTAGCATCCTTGCCCTTTTTCAGTGGCCTTATCCCAGATCTCGTTGGCCTCGCCTTGTTAAGATGAACACTCATTTTAATAACATTTTTCCATATTTTTTGAGCTATTTCTAATTTTCTTAGAGTTATTTCATCTTATATCTTCACTATTATAGCTCTATTGATTTTGCTGTGGATTATGTACCTATTCTAAGCATATGATGAGCTGGAAACATTCTAGAACAGAGCAGAAAAAATAAAAATTTAACAAGAAAAGACATCAAGAGTAAAAATTAGCGAAGTATACTAAATTTTTTGGACCATTGTTGGTGTTCAATGACCTTGTCATATGTTTTAGCGGTCTTGCTTCATTTCAAAGGCCTTGTAGTGTTTTACGATGACATTGCACATATAGGTGGTTTCGCTTTATAGTGTAGTAACATCATTCAATTTTAGCAGCCTAGTGGTAATTTTCAGTAGTTTTGGTGTTAAGTGGTCTATCCCTGCTAAACAGTGGCCTTGTTGACTATATCAATGGCCTTGTAAAAGAGAATTACATTTTTTATTTTTCTCACGTTTTTTGTCACATGGATTTTATTTTTGAGCATTTTAAAGATTTTGAAACTCCTAATTTCTTGTTTGTAGGTTGCCATATTTGCATACCAAAGAAAAATTTCTCAAACAAACAAACCAATTAAATAAAAAGACCAAGTTGTGTGAACATTAGTTATTACTTTACTTCACACTTTGCTTACTTTTTACTTACAAAATCACATTTTCCCTTCGTGATTGACATAACATTCTTGGATAAATCTTTTCGCTAAGAACATAGGTTGTTTGGTTAAGAGATATTGGATTAAATTTTTTCCTTAACACATCTAGATTGTTTACAAATCACCATATATTGTATTGATCATTGTCTTAACCATTTTAAAGGGTGTTTTTTTCCCTTCAACATAATTTGTTGCATGATTGTACCTCATCTTAACTATGTATGCTCTTTCCATGTACTAAAAGGCGATCTTGGAAATAATAAATAATTTCAACACTTTTTCTCTTTAGTAGGGCTCGGTGGGCAAGAGGTTATTACCTAATCATTTAGACAAAGACCATGTGTTGATGGGATATATAAATTTATTGGAGGAACAAACATTTTTGGCTAAGTAGGGGTTCACTTTTACATGTCTCCTATGAAATGAGGGGTGCATTTTCCTCCAATACCTAAGCCCTAGACTGGACCCCACAAGAAACCACTGTCATTTTTTACCAAGATCCACTTAAACAAATTGAGTGAAGGGGAGAGGGTATTTTACCCTTAGAACCACATCTTAACAACATTTACTAAATTCTTGAAATTTTTCCTCACATACTAAAAGCTATATCGAGGATTCCTCAACAACTTTGTCATCCTAGATAGATAGCCAAATCTTAGGGAATATATTGTGATTTTTTGTTTTATCCCAAAAATTGTGTTGTAAACAATTTAAACTAGAGAGTGGTCCTTAGTCCAAAATCCCTGATTTAAAAAAACCTGACATGACAAGACTTTGACCAAAGCAAGAGACCTAATTTTGGAAAGAGAAGAAGGTGATGTTTTGGCCAAGTTAGACCAAAGGTGTTTTTCTAGATCAAACTTTGACTCAACCACTCATGAGGCAAGACTTTGACCAAGTTAGGGACCTGATTTTGGAAAAAGAATAAGGTGATGCTTTGGCGAAAGTTGAGCCAAATGTGTTTTTGCTAAAGTCATGGACTTAGTCCATATTTTTTACTATACATAAAACAAAAAAACATGTTACTTTTCTAATATCAAAACTTGTTTATATACACCAAAAATTTACAAAGAAAATACTTTATCCGAGTTAAAATACTTTGTTCAAGTTGTGTCACGTATCTTTCATCACAAATCATACTTCTCTCACAATTTTGGATTGATTTATCAAAGAGAAAAACCTGAAACTCTACCAAAATGTCATCAACCATTTTGACACTCGCATTTGAAACTCTTTTTTGAACTTGCTTGATTGTTAAAATTACATTTTTATGCTATCATATTTTTCCTAGTTTCCTTAGAAAAATTTACAAACATCCAAAACTAGGAAAATAACCATTACAGTACAATTATTTTAATATTTCCTTAGTAATCCACATCATGCATCTAAAAACTTGGAAAATCTTCACTTTACAGTCATTACATTACCCATTTTTACATACAATCCTTGTGACATTCACATAAACATACAAAATATTTGCAAAACACTCGGTTTACAACCGTTATGTTATCTAAATCAATTAAAATGACCCTTGTACAACACATAATACATCATGCTACTTATAACATGTTTAGGACACGAGACACGTGCATCTAATCCATTCCTTTGAAGCCCTTTAGAACCATACTTTGATGAGGAAAAAATACTTGTTGATCACAATGTAGATAAGAAATAAATCCCTTATAATGTATTGGAAAATGATCTCGCCCACGTAGAAAAATTATTATTTCAAAACAAAGACCAAGTCTTGTTACACATAGTAGAATTAGGGGCTAAACTACCCTCTAATTTTGATCCAACCTTACTCACTAGCATGATTCAAGCAAAAGAATGAATAAATCCTCCTCCTTTTAGAACCATCAATGACATATTACACCATGAACTTGCCTCTACATTAGCACAACCTAGAGGTGTTGGGTTTTAGAATGGAACATGGTTTAAAACCATAGTCAAGGGACAACAAGTCCCTCCTCTTTAATGGGAGAGGTTCCCTTATTGAAAGCTTGAAAAACAAATGTACAAATCTACAACTATCAATGTTTGGATCCTGGTATCCTAGAATGTTTTCATACTTAAAATATTATAAATCAGAAGGAATTGAAGAATAAAGAGATGGGAGAAGGAAGAAAACAACAATACTTTTGGGAAATATAGATAGCAGAGTATCTCCATACTCACAGTAAACCAAGAAAATATAGAAAAAGATCAATTGCTTCACCACCGATGTAAATCTATAGACACAAAGTTCTAAAGATTACACAAACCAGAACACAAAGTTTCTATTGATTACAAAACCAATGATCCATTGAATCGAGTAAGGAGAGAGAGAGATATATAAAAAAAGAAATAAGAAAGAAAGAACTTATGTATTAAATTACTTAAGAATTTACAACCTTCCCAGAAAACCAGGATCCCTTTTCCATGACCAAAACCATGTTCTTATAACAATCTGTGTACATCCATACTTTATCCCCAAGAAAATAATGTCCAAAAGGAATAATGTTTGTTGTAGATCTAATTTTGGAAAGTGACATGAAACAAACGCACTCATGAAAACTGGAGGTTCAAAAAAGTGAATATTTCATCAGTTCAAGCATGATTACTTTAGTAGGGGACATCTCATGATTTTCTTCTTCATGTGGTCTTGCCATTCCTACCTTTTAACCACTTTCATAGCACTCAAGTGCTTACTGGTAAGTTTTCTCCCTTTTTATTGCGTATGCCTGATAAACTCCATTTTCTGATGATCAAACTCTACATCCCTTTAAACTTATTGATTTGGCTCCATAATAAACCAAAAATGTATCTCATGCAGAAATGAAAAGAATACAGAGAAAAAGAATGAAGAATGATCCATTTTTTCGTTTTGTAGAGCTCTAGTTCGTTAATGACGTTAAAAACCAGATGAGTGCATTTGGCTGTCATTTTCCCCTTTTTCCTTCAAATTTAGACCCTACACGTGGCAAGATCCAAACAACGATGACCCTGGGGGAGAAATCTACATTTCCTAAAATTTGGCAGAAAAAGTGCAATTTCTCATTTTTCTCTACCCCCTCGCAGCTCCACCAAAATCTAGACACGTGGCGCCATCTGAGTGGTTGGGGAAATGCGGTTCAAATCTGCCATTTAAACTCTTTTTCAAAAACCTCTGCCAGACCACTTTGACTTTTCAACGTGAACACGTGGCACACCACAATTGGAAAAGGGGGCGCACGACTTAATTTGCAACATTTTAATGCTTTGGTGAAAAAGGCTCAAGTTCTCAATTTCCTCCGCAGGCCTGCTATTCTGATTTCATTCTTCAACATGTGTCACCACGTTACTGGTTTCAGGGATGTGCTTCAATTTTTATCTGTATTCGAAAGGGGAAAAATTCTAACTTTTTCCCAAAAATTCCATGCCTCCACCGTTGAATTTTCAACGTAGGCCACGTATCCCTTTCTAATTTGTTGTGGGCTTCAACTCAGAATTTATCCCTTCACATGAGCAGGGCCGCGGGCCATTTTAGAACTTTTCACCCTTCCGCCGTAATGCCTTGGAGAACAAAATGGATCCATCACCCTGAAATTCCGCCAAAAATACTCCAGCTAATCAGGGACCCACGGGGATGGGGGGCAAATCTGACATTTTTTCCAAAATTACCAAAATTGATAAGTTTAAAAATAAACCCGTTCGGCCGCATCCAATGAGAAACAAACGTGTAGCTTCACCTTTCCAAGCAAGAATTTGATGTGGAAAATAACATAGGAAGTTGCAGGAAATGGGAAAACACCATTTTTGCTCTCCATGAAGAATTTCTTTCTCTGTAAAAGGTTAAAAATGAAAGATGCAAGGTCCCATGCATTCCAAACGCATAAAGGGAGAACAAAAATAATTTCCCATCCATTAAAAATAGGTAAAATGTTTTAACAGCAGTGGACTGAGGAAATGTTGATTAAAAATGTCATTGGAAATGAAACTGAGCATCTGAGGATTTTAAAACACAAATTTCTTCTATGCCAGGGCTTCAATTTTCATGAAATTAGATTCAAAAGGGTGGGGAAAATTGAGAGGACAACAACTGGCTCATTCTGGGGATGATTTGGCAGAGGAAAGAGGTAAAATCAAGAACCTTAGAGAATTTTGGGTAATTAGATTGAACCAGTGTCTTAGCCAATGGGCAATGGACTCAAAAAGAAGCAATACAAACATAGAAGATAAAGCAGAAAGGAAACCAACCAAAACAAAAATAAGGAAAGAAAAATGCTATACAAAATGTATAGAGGGACCGCCAAAACTCCTAGGTTTTGAACAACTTCGAAAATTGCCCACTATAAGGAAGTGGGAGAGGAGAACCATCCATGTAATCCAGGTAAAAAGAGTTCTCACTAGCAAAATGTCTAATTTTAAAAGGACCAAGCCAAAGGGAATCAAATTTACCATGGCTGCCTCTAGGTTCATGCCTTTTTTCCTAGAGAAGAACACTGTCTCCCACTTGAAAAGTTTTGGGTTTATCCTTTTTTTCAAACAGAGCTTTTACCTTGAGTTGATGAGCTGATATTCTATCAACCATTTGCAATCTTTCTTCATTCAATTTTTGGAGGTACATAATTATTTTGTCCAATAAATTGATAAAGCTGGCATCCTCAATGCCCTTCATCAAATGTAAGGTTGGCAGTTCCAATGTCGCTAGCAGCTGAGCTTCAACTCCATATACCACTTGAAAAGGAGACATTCCAATGGCTCTCTTAGGTTTAATCCTATCTACCCATAAATCATAATATAGTTTCTTATGCCAATTCCTCTGAGAGTCAATAACAAGCTTCCGAACAATGGTGACTAAGTTCTTGTTAGTTGATTCTGCTTGTCCATTCCCTTGGGGATAGTAATCTAAAGAGTGGGAAAGGGAAATGCCATAGCCATAACAGAAATCCATCATGTCAGTAGAAGAAAAAATTGAAGCATTGTCAGTGACAATCTTGTTTGGTATCCCAAACCTTATTAAGATGTGCTCCTTGATGAAGTTGCATACTACTTCAGAATTAGTACTTTTAACTGGAATGGCTTCCACCCACTTGGTGAAATAATCAGTGGCAGCTAAAACATGAGTATGCCCTACACTTGAAGGTGGATTGAGTGTCCTAATGAAGTCCAAGCCCCATTGTTGAAAAGGTTCCTCAATCACCACTGGTTTGAGAGGTAAATTAGCCAATTTGGGTCTTCCAACAAAGGTTTGACATGCTTCACAGTTACCTACCTAATTTGATGCATCTTTGAACAGGGTAGGCCAATAATACCCGACACGGAGTATTTTTGTGGGCCATGCCAGTAGAAGAGAAATGGCCTCCATAGGCATGGTCATGAAAGGATGAGAACATTTTCTTTTGGTTCTCTTTGTCAACACATTTCAAAAACCTTCCATCTATGCCTTGTTTGAACAATGCATTTTCCCACAACATATATTGCGCAGACCTTAATTTTATGGCTCTCTTATCCTTGGCACTCAAATGGGATGGACATTCTCCATAAGTAAGAAAGTGTACAATGCCAACATACCATTTGTCAGTTGAGCTAAGGAAAAGAACAACAAGGATATCAACTTCCTCCTTAGACAATTTGACATCAACTCCTTCAGCAATGAGTTCACATAAGCCCTTTCCTCAAACCAACTCGGTGGGTTTGATGTCAAGATCATACTCCTAAACTTTGGCTACCCAATTGCCTCTCTTGGTTCCAAATTCTTGTTGTGTAAGAATCGATTTAATAGTTGTATCAGGCACAAGCACAATATAATGAGAGTTGAGGATGTAAATATGAAACTGTTTCACAACTTTGACCACTGCAAAAGCATGTTTCTCCATCATGGTGTACTTCATCTCATGGGATTTCAAAATATAACTCATGAATGCTATGGGAATTTCATGACCTTCATCATTCTCCTGGGTTAACACAATAGCTAGAGTACTTTCAGTAGCATAGAAATAGATAATGAAGTCCTTGCTATAATTAGGGCATGCCAAGATTGGAGTCTTTGCTATAGCTCTCTTGATGTCTTCAAATGTGACCTTTCCTTCAGAGGACCAACCAAAATTCTAATTCCCTTTCATCATGTGGGCTATGTTCAAAGTAAGTTTAGAAAAATTAGGTATGAATCTTCTTAAGAAGTTGATCTTGCCAAAGAAATATTGCACACCCTTCTTGCTTGTGGGGAGAGGGATCTACTAAATCATCTAGACTCTTTATGGATCAATCTTGATTCCCTCCTTAGAGATAATGTGTCCCAATAATTTTCCCTTGGTGACACAAAATACATATTTCTTGGGATTCAAGGAGATGCCACCCTCTCTACACTTTTGGAGGATAGTTTCAAGGTGTTGGAAATGATCAGCTCTAGTTTTTGAAAACACCAGTCAGATCATCAAGGTATATAACTATGCATTTTACCTTGAGACTACCAAAGGCCAGGTCCATTTCCCTTTGAAAGGTGGCACTAGCATTGATGAGGCCAAAAGGTATTCTCCTATAAGAAAAGGTGCCGCAAGGAGTGGTAAAGGCAGTCTTATGTTGATCTGAAACACTTACTTCTACTTGATTATATCCATGAGAATCCATCAAGAACGAACAACATTTCTTAACCTGTAATAGCCTGCAACACTTGATCCATTATGAGGGAGAGGGTAATTATCCTTCAAATAGGCTTTATTTAAATTCCTAAAATCATCACAAATCTAGATCTCACCATTATTCTTCCTGACATGCATAATATTAGCAATCCACGTTGAATGGTGAATGGGGAAAATGATCTTAAGAATTCAATAACTTTTAGATCTCTTGAAATATTATATCAGTAATTTTAGGGTTATATTGCCTCTGATTTTTCCAGAAGGGGTTTGATCATAGGTTTTTAGAGGAATGAAATGTTGCATCTCTTTTGGCTGAAAATCCATGAGATCATCATAAGAATAGGCAAGAACATCAGCATACCTTTTCAATAGATTACACTGCTTTCTCCTCTCTCCTTTTATGTGCAACACTTTCCAATGTTTACTAGCATGGGCTCATTAAGACTCCCAATGTTTATCTTTTCATAGTCAGCAGACTAGCTGAGCTTCTTTGGAAGTTTTGGACTTGATTTACCTATCATGTTTATCAAATAACTATTTCAAACTTACTATTCCTTTAGGTATCTTATTACCTTTTAGTTTTATGCAGCCATCATGATCCATTTCTTCTTTTTTATCTTCTTCATTTAGGGGCACATACTCTCTAGATATATTTCCACTTCCTTCAAAGTACAACTGGTCAAAATTATCTCTGAGTTCAAGGAAGGAATGACAAGTGCTAATCATCATTAAATACCTGCCAATTATTTACGTTGTTGGGCACAATAGGCCTATGAATCATCTCAATGGTGAATTTATCTTAGGATAAATTTGGATGAGGGATCAGTAGAGACCCTGGGACAGCTAAGGAATCAAGCCCAATGGTGTTCTTTCCCTTGGCATGGCTTCAATTGAAAAGGCATCAAGGAACTCAATGGAATCCCAAACCAGATTCCTGTAATGTTTCAATCTTCTATTCTTCACTTGAAAGATATCTCTAACCTGTTTTTACAATCAACTTTGCATCTCCATGAGTAAGGATATTATTGATCCCCATCTCTTTTTTCCATGCTTAAACTGAGGATGAGAGCCTTATACTCACCTGTATTATTTGTGTTTTTCAAATTGGAGCTATGAAAGAGAAAGGGGTGAATTTTCCCTTCAGGAGAAAAAATCACCACGTCAGCTCCAGAACCAGACTGAGGAGCAAGCTCCCATCAAATTCCAAAATCCAAATGCCATTAGGATTAACAAACACTTCCTTAGGATGGTTAGCCTCATCTTGTGACATGATCATGTAGTTACCATGACTAATGTCCTCATAAAGTATTTTGTGCCTTTGGGTCATATGTTTTTTTCATGATATATTCAGTTTGTTTCTCAGGCAGTAGCTTCTTAATTTTCCCATTCACTAGAATAAGAGCATGTGACCAATCCATCATGATTTCTCCTCCAACATCTTTGCAAAATTTTTTGCTTAGCAGCATGCCGTAGGAAGGGGTAATATCAACTACCAAAATGGTGGCTAAAACTCTCTTTCTCTGGCAAAGTAGCAAAGGCTACTTGGGCATCCTTGATCCTTCCAACTAATGACACTTCTCTACTTTCCATTGAGTAACATGAACCAAAAGTTTGGGTTAGGGTTAAGCCTAAGGCAATGAGCTACCTTAGCAGGCATCACATTATCTGAAGTACCAAAATTAATAACACAATTGTTGAGTTTGTGGTCAACTACGAGGAAAGTGACATAAAATTGTTTGATTCTTCTCATCAGATGAAGTGACTGCTACCACAAAGGCTTGGTTGAGATGAAGGAGAAGGAAGTGGGCAAGAGATTTTTTAGAACTAGGGGATGAAGGCTTGGATTTGGAGTTTACAAAGTCTACCATCTTAGCAAAGGCCTTGGGATGGGTTTGGTAGAATTCAGCTTCTGAGATCTAGATCTTAGTTTTCTTGAGATGGTCAATAATGTTAAAAGAACTAGAGGTAGATGGAGCATCAATAGATAGGAGTAGATGAACCTTTTTACTTATCAACTCTATCATTTGAAGGGGAAATAAGTTTTAGGAGCATAACCAAAGGAGGAAGGAACAACAAAAACCTACCTTGGGTGTGGAAGAAGTTAGAATAGGAGCTCCTCTTCTTGTAATCAATGGAATGGCTATAGGAGGCTCCTTAGATCTTTTAGCAGGGCTACACAACTTTCTCAGTCTTGTTGGCTTGCTCATGAGTCATGACAACATATGATTCATTGTTCATATCTACAACTCTTTCTTTATAATCATCCTCTTCATCTATACCTTCAGTGGTGAGAAAATGGAGATGAGATCCACTCAACTCTTCTAATTCTTCATCAGCTTCCTCTTCACATTCTTCACAGATTTCATCCTCCTCCTCGTCCAGGCTCCATCACTTCACATGTTGCATTGATTGGAACTTTAACAGGTGGGCCTTCAATTGCCAATCTGGTTTGAGGAGAGGGCAACTGATTCCTGGGCTGAAAGTTCTTCCTAGGAACATCCTGATAAGGAGCATGCTGGGATAACTGCTTCTTGAGAGAAATAAGATCATTAGCAAGTTTCTGAACCAACTGATCTACATTAGCTCCAAGATAATATTTGGAAGAAGGAGATACTTTGGATTTGGATGATTCTCTCCTTAGCTTTCCAGACATGATCAGATCATCTTCAACACTAACGGTAAATCTCTGATCAACATATAAAGTTGTAAGATTAGCTCTTCTAAGTGCATAGCTCACTTCAAGTAGTTGGGCATTAAGGAAGAAACATTTCTGAATCTATTGCATAGGGCGTGTGTTTTGTGGGATCTTGTTAACTAGCTTGGCCACAAATTCCCTCATGGGCTCATGTGACTCTTTCTTGATTTGAGAAATCTAGACCAAGAGGGAATGTACATCCTCAGTAGGTTTGAAATGCTACTCAAACTGGGTCATCATGGTGTTCTAATTGGTGATGGATCTAGTAGGGGGGATGACATAACCAATCAGTAGAATTGTCTTTCAATGTCTCTACAAAAATTATAACAGAGATATCCTCTTGTTTAACTCTAAGAACACCAAAAGAAACAATGAGGGCCACAATATGCTCATCTGGATGAACCTTCCCATCACCTTTGAATTTAGGGAAGTTATTTCTATTTCCTCTAGGCAATTCATACAACGACTGAGGAAAAGAAAGAGGCCCAACCCTTTGGCCCCAAGGCAGAGGAGCTGTCATAGTTGAAAAGATTATTTGGAGAGGAATTAAAACACCAACGAGAATCAAAGCATACAAATTAGGAATGATTTTATCTTGAGGGATGTCACTCCCAAAATTTTTGTCTCTAGCAGGAGGAGTGCCTGCAGATCTAGTTCCTTTTCTTTTCCTTGATGAAGGGAGAGAGAAACCTTGATGATCTAGAAGTTGGAAATGAGGGTCTTCTTCCCCAAGGGTTCTTCTACCCCGAGTGTATCTTGGAGTCACCAGATCAAAGATGATTAAGAAGTTGTTATTCAAAAATTGGAATCCATTTGCAATGAATTACCCAGTGGAGTCACCAAAAACTATTGGGTTTTAGAATGAAATATGGTTTGAAACCACATTCAGGGGAAAACAAGTCCCTCCTCTTTAATAGAAGAGGTTCCCTTATTGAAAGCTCGAAAAAAAAAAGTAAAAATCTATAACTATCAATGTTTGGATCCTGGTATCCTGGAATGTTTTCATACTCAAAAGATTATCAATTAGAAGGAATGGAAGAATAAAGAGATGGGAGAAGGAAGAAAACAACAATTATTTTAGGAAATATAGATAGCAGAGTATCTCCCTACTCACATTGAACCAAGAAAATAAAGAAAAGGATCAATTACTTCACCACCAATGTAAATCTAGACACAAAGTTCTAAAGATTACATTGACCAGAACACAAAATTTCTATTGAATACAGATCCAATGATCCATTGAATTGAGTAAGGAGAGAGATATATATAACAAAAGAAATAAGAAAGAAAGAACTTCTCTATTGAATTACTTAAGAATTTACAACCTTCATAGAAAATTAGAATCCCTTTTCCATGGCCAAAATTATGTTCTTATAACAATCCATGTACATCCATACTTTATCCCCAAGAAAATAATGTCCAAAAGGAATAATGTTTGTTGCAAATCTGCTTTTGGAAAGTGACATGAAACAAACACACTTATGAAAACTGGAGGTTCAAAAAGGTGAATATTTCATTAGTTCGAGCATGATTACTTTAGCAGGGGACATCTCATGATTTTATTCTTCATGTGGTCTTTCCATTCCTACCTTTTAACCACTTTCATAGCACTCAAGTGCTTACTGGTAAGTTTTCTCCCTTTTTATCGCGTATGCTTGATAAACTCCATTTTCTGATGATTAAACTTTACATCCCTTTAAACTTATCGATTTGGCTCCATAATAAACCAAAAATGCATCTCATGGAGAAACGAAAAGAATACAGAGAAAAAAAATGAAGAATGATCCATTTTTGTGTTTTGTAGAGCTTTGGTTCATTAATGGCGTTAAAAACTAGATGAGTGCATTTGGCTATCATTTCCCCCTTTTTCCTTCAAATTTGGACCCTACACGTGGCAAGATCCAAATAACGATGACCCTGGGGGAGAAATCTAGATTTCTTGACATTTGGGAGAAAAAGTGCGATTTCTCATTTTACTCCACCCCCTCGTAGCTCCTCCAAAATCCGGGCACGTGGCGCTATCTGAGTGGCTGAGGAAATGTGGTTCAAATCTACCATTTAAAATCTTTTTAATAAGAAACTCAAATTCTCAAAAACCTCTTCTGGCATGCTTTGAATTTTCAATGTGAACACGTGGCACAACACGATTGGAAAAGGGGGCGCGTGACTCAATTTGCAACATTTTAATGCTTTGGTGAAAAAGGCTCAAGTTCTCAATTTCCTCCGTAGGCCCGCTATTTTGATTTCATTCTTCAACACGTGGCACCACGTGACTGGTTGTGGGGATGTGCTTCACTTTTAATCTGTATTTGAAAGGGGAAAAATTCTAACTTTTCCCCCAAAATTCCATGCCTCCACCATTGACTTTTCAACATAGGCCACATGTCCCTTTCTAATTCGCTGCGGGCTTCAACTCAAAATTTATCCCTTCACATGAGTGGGGCTGCGGGCCATTTTATAACTTTTCACCCTTCCTCCATAATGCCTTGTAGAACAAAATGGATCCATCACCCTGAAATTCCGACAAAACTACTCCAGCCAATCAGGGACCCGTGGGGATGCGGGGCAAATCTAACATTTTTTCCAAAATCACCAAAATTGATAAGTTCAAAAAGGAACCCATTCATCCGCATCCAATGAGAAACAAACACGTAGCTTCACCTTTTCGTGCAAGAATTTGATGGGGAAAAGAACATATGAAGTTGCTAGAAACGAGAAAACGTAATTTTCACTCCCGATGAAGAATTTATTTCTCTGCAAAAGGTTAAAAATGAAAGATGGAAGGTCCCACACATTCCAAATGCATAAAGGGAGAACTAAAATAATTTCCCATCCATTAAAAATTGGTAAAACGTTTTAATGGTAGTGGATTGAGGAAATGTTGATTAAAAACGTCATGGGAAATGAAAACGAGCATTTGAGGATTTTAAAACACGAATTTCTTCTATGGCAGGGCTCTAATTTTCACGAAATTAGATTCAAAAGGGTGGGGAAAATTGAGAGGACAACAGGAGGTCAAAATGAGGAAGTGAAAATATCCAAAACTAAAACTGACTCTCATATGCCTTTCATTATAATCAATTATGAAGCTATAAAAAGGGTCAAAAAACTCAATGCGAACCAAAAAATGAAGACATCACCGTAAATCAATAACTTCAAGCTCTGCATCACCAATTGGTAATTCTAGATTCATATATCAATAGAGACACACACAAAATTGTTCACAAAGACAAACCTCAGGTGATGTATGTTATAAACCTTAATGAAAACCATGTTGATGAAGCCTCCAAATATAATTGAACACATATATCCACCACACCATCCCACGACAAAATTTTTGACCAAGAATGGTAGTCTATGAAGGATTCACTTGTTGGCCTATAAGAAAATAGTACTAGACACAGTAAAAATTATTAGTTTGAATAACTATGTCCCTACCCCTTTGATTGAGAGATATTGCGTACTCCCTTTCCACCAAGCTTCAAATGCCCTAAATTTTACAAATATAGGGGAAAAAGTGATCATCATGTTCACGTAAAAGGATTCTTCGTGGCATGTTAGGAAGTTTCTTATAACGATAATTATCTTATTCACTTATTTCTACAGAGTCTTGGGGGCTAAGAACTTGAATAGTTTCTCTATCTCCCCAAAGGGTCTAGTTTTTAATTTCCCTAATTCATTTGAGATTTGTTTTCCCACTTTTCATTTAATATGCAGAGTTATATAACAATACTATACCTATGTAGTGTTAAACAATGAAACAATGAGAACTTCATTTCCTTCTTACAACAATGGCGGGGGTTGGCTATCTGTCTCCTTTGTTTCATCTATAGAAAAAACTTGTGAGCATATTTGTGCAAAACTTATATCCTGAAATTTCCTTCCATTTGAAAAATCATTGTGTAGGCACCTTTAAAGAAGTCATTGAAAAGGGAAGCCAAATAAAAAAGGCATTGTTGGTGAAAGGGGTCATAAAACCATTTCAAATAGATTATGACATGAAACATATGGAAAAATTAAAAATTTTCAATAAAAAAATGTCATGGTGATGGAATCACTGATTCAAAGTATGTGCAAGTAGCTCAACATTTAAAAGTCACATGCAGACCACTTAAAATAGAAGTCAAACACAAGGGATATAGTCCACTCACGTAATTCATGTCATCAATCCTCAAATTTCCAACCACTACACCATTCATGGATGATGCACCTAAACCATCATGGCACAAAGACCATGAATATTGTGAGTATCACCATGTCAAAGTTCACAACACAGATCAATGTATGAAATTGAAGAACATCAAGATCTCCTAGATCATGGTGATATTAAATTTTACACACAAAACCCAACAAATCATCCAATAATCAGTTTGGAATCTACAGGGAACCTTTTCCAAAACATAAACAAGTAAAAATGAACCTGGATCAAGGTCAATCCTCATAGGGTAAAAGTACTAACCATGTTGTCGCTCAAACATCCTATCCTTTCGATTCTCTTAGTGGCTATATTAATCCTATTACCAACCATATCAACACCATCAAAATCAAATCCCAATAGTGCATTGTTACCACATAATGAAATCACATTTTTGCCTGAGGACCCCCTGTGTTTACTCCTTTAGATAGTCATTATGATCTCTTAGAATAGTTTGAGAAGACAACCACCAAGATTGTTATCTTGGATCTTCTTAAAAGATATCTACTGTTCATAAGGATATCCTCTATAAGACCCTCCAAGAGTAAAGTTTTCCTATAGAAAGTCACACTTCATGATTCTAAGCCTTGGTTGCGTAGATCACCGCATCCAACCAAATAATTTTTTAGCCAAAATGAGATTCCTAAAGACAATTACATACACAATTTACCTTTCATATATGGAAGTGATCATTACCCATAAAATGGTTAAATGGGTGCTTGTGGACAATGGATCCAACCTCAACATATGTACTCTAAAGGTTTGAAGTATTTGGGACATATTGATGTTGAAATAGAGCCTAATGTGATCACCATTATGGATTATGATAAAGTAAAATGACAATCGGTGGGAATAATGACTTTAAATTTGGAAGTTAGGCCTATCAAGTACAAGACAAAATTCCATTTCATTGACTTAGAAATTCCCTATAAAATTCTCCTCAATCACTCATGGGTCCATGTCATGCAGGTCATTCCCTCCACCTTTCACCAGTGTATTAAAATCTATTACCAAGGATAAGATCTTACAATTTCGGGTGACCCCAACCTTTTTCCCATTGCGGAGTGTTGGATGGCCATTACCCCACAACTTATGATTTCCCTTCTATAAAGTTGGCTTTTGAACTTAAATCATAGGCACTCTCCTCTCATGTCAATCTAGATACATTTCATCCTTATGAAAGTAGTGCTTCTACCTCCATCTCCCATTTTGATACATGGGAATCCAAATTGAAAATCCTTCATAATGGTTATGGGGAATATGACCTCCAATAGGAACTCCTTATATGTAACTATGTAACCTTCCCTTGTCATCAAAAACATGTGGTAGGCCCAATTTTTAGACATAAAGAAACTAGGAGTCTTGTAGGATCGACATGGTGGCCTTCTCGAAGATAAACATTTGGATAATACATATACATCCCCATCACTTGATGAAAATAATGCCTCTTGCTATAAATCCCTAAAATATGTTATCCCTAACAAGATGATGTATGTCATGGGATACAAAGGATATGGATGTGGTTTGAATGTACAGGGTGTGCAAAAACCTCTTCCAATGCATGAAAATATGGATTGGTATGACATTATTATTTAGACATATTGGGCACAACCTATAAAAGTTGACACCACATCTTATGAATGTGAAGATATATATTTTGATTACGAAATTGAAGCAGGTTCCCATTTCTATCCCCCTCCATTACCAAACTATATATTTTACACCCATCCCTTATTGATTGGTACTAACAACAACACATACCAATCGATTTAGTTCATAATGAAGAAGAAATTTGAGAGTTCATGTGGCTACACAATGACATTGCTATAGGAGACCACAAGAAAGGGTTCACTACCAACCTCGATGTATACTCATATTTTGGGGAAGAGGTTGAGTTCTATGGTCAACAAAAATAAAAAGTGGCCAAAATATCTTCAAAGAAGCCTATTATAAAAAATACAATTCCTACAGTGAAAAAATATTTGAGGAAATTGGAGATAAAAAAAATTAAAAATTGAAAATAGATAATATAAGTGATAATTATATTAGTGAAAATATCATTGAGATTCCAATAGAGGAAGAGCTCAATCTCCCTCTTTATCCTACATATATGGAAGATGGTTCAAAATTAATAGTTGAAGAGACTATTGATGTTAACATTGGTACAAAGGAGGATCATAAGATTGTCAAGCTCAGAGTTTCTCTTTCTCCACATGTACAAAAAACATTCACTATATTTCTTAGAGAGTTCATTGATGTATTTGCTTGGTCATATGCATACATGCTAGGCTGAGATCCTTATTTGGTTGTGCATAACCTAGTTGTGCATGAATCATCAAATCCTATCAAATAGAAATTACATAAGATGCATCCCGATGTATCTCTCTAGGTAAAATAAAAGTTTGATAAGTTACTGGTAGTAGGTTTTATTAGGCCCATTGATTACTCGAAGTGGATCTCCAATATCGACCACATTCATAAAAAACCGATTGGAATTAGGATCTGCAAAAACTTTAGGGTTATAAAAAAGGCATTCCCTAAAGATGATTTTCCCCTTCCTAATATTGACATGATTTTCGATTCTACAATAGGTCACAAAATACTATCCCACAAAATACTATCCCTTATGGATGGATTTTTTGGCTACAACCAAATCAAAATAGATAAATAGGATGAACACAAAACTACTTTTACTATTCCTTGGGGTATTTTGTATTATTAGGTCTGTTGAACCCTGATAATTGGAGTTGTCATTGATTTATAGTGGAATTGATGGAAAAGGTGTGAGTGGTGAAGTGATGGTCATTCATGGGCATGAAGGTTAATTGGTAGTACATTCTCAATGATGGTTAGAGCTTATTGAATGGAGTCAGAGTTGTTTCAGGATGACTTTAGTGTGTTGTAGGCTTGGTCAGTGAGGTAAGAGCATGTTAAAGGTATGGATATGTTTAATGTTCTTATCTAAGGTGTCCCATAGGTCATAAATGATGTTTCAAGGATGCGTAAGAGCTTCTAGGGTGATCATCAGGTCATGTGGTGCAAGTCACATGTGAAACTAGCTCATTTAGGCCTATTTCTAGAGCCTAATGAGGTGTATGAGCACAAATCAGGTCATAAAAAGCCTAGGTAAGCATGGGAAGAGCCTAGTAATATTTTCTAGAGCATTTATGAGCAACAAAAAGCCATATTTTAGCTTCTGGTGGCAATATTCAAGTTTTCACTAAAACTACCTTTGAGAACTAATAGTGAAGTCATGAGAAAATGAGATTAGTCTGAATATTACATGATCGTTATGATCAATGAGCATATATAGCATGTAGAGGGATGTTTTTCAGTGCTTCATGCCAAGTAAGATCAAATTTTTATGAATATTTCTCAAGTTATTCAATTATTACCAAGACCGGGTAAAGTGAGAAGGGCTAAAACAATGGCTTGTCTTCTTAGAACTCAAACAAAAATTATCAAGCCTCCTTTAGATAAATCATATAAGGATGTTTTGAAGAGAAATCCAAGATTGAAATGTTGCAAAATATTTGAGGGAAATTGGATAAGAAACAAAGAAATTCTATTCATTTTTCTAACAATGTTTCTCTCTCTCTAGGCCTCCTTGAAGTGATAGGCATAAAATGAGGTGCCTTGACTCCAAATATCTCTTGAAAGTTATGAAAACCCCTCAAGAGTGTAGATTACCTCTTATAAGTCAAAATGGTGGGTTTTTGTTCTTCAGGTCAAACTGCTTCGTACAGGTATGTCCTTTTTTTGTAAAATTTTGACCATATAGTCCTAAATTGAAGATTCCTAGATAATTTCTCTGTAGTAGAAGATAATGTGAAAGGTGTGCTCATAGTTCATAAAGTGTTTAAGGTTAATTTAGAGTATATATTCTGAGTTCTCAATAATTTTTCCTATCCTACTACTAAAAGGACATTCAAACCAAACATGTAACAATTCTTAAAGAAAGGTTGTGTGAATGAACATGATATCAAGTTAAGAGATGAATGTGAACTAATTGTACAGGCCATAGAAAATGTGTTGAAGCTCCAAGTTGACTTGGTTAATTAGTGTGAAGGTGTAGTTTATATTGCTTCTTAACTACCCTATGGAGGATTGTTAAAATGACTGAATTCTGAGTTGGCTTGTAAATTTCTCCTTGCAACCCTGCATTTAAGATGGTGAAGGGAGTGTATATGATTTGTTTAAAGCGTTTTCTTCCACAAGATGATCATATGAAATTAAGTATTGATAATAAGGAGTGTATAATCCAAGTATGACCTATGTCATCTCAAGAAATAGGGAAATCATTCTCAAAATGCCTATCTACCATGAAATATTTTCTTAAGTTGGTGAATGTCTTAGTATGGTAAGTAGAAAGATTAAGGACCTCTCAAAAAATTGTATCTCATATGTCTTGGACAAGGGTTTAATCAAGTATCACACGTCCTTCCTAAAATTGGGATTTTCTATTTCTGTGATAGTCGATAAGATAAGCTCAACTTCTCTTTAACCATGAAGATACATGCTCTTTTAATGCAAAAGAAAACTTGAATCTTAAAGCAAGAACCTAAAATGATATTTTCATACCATTTTATTGACATAAAGGTGAAGCATAAGTGTTTGAAGATTGCATACATATGGCTAGGGTTTGATACTTAAAACCCTCCCTATGTAGTGCCTTGAAGATCAAGCTAATCTGACTATTATGGTAAGGGATTCGAAAAATGTTTCCTTTCAAAAGGGTGTCTTATAAATTTTGAGACAGAGATTCACATAGGTTACTGATTCATTTTTTGAATATTGTGTCTATGTCTTTGTATTAGTCAATGAAGGACTGAAATAGTGTCTCAAAGTATTGATCATATATTCTCATCTCATTAAAATAGATGCCTAAAATATGTAGTGAATTCATCCATGGAGGTGAACATGTGATTATTTTGGCATAACAATGAATGATAAGGTGTTGAAATTCCTCAATTGACAAGCTAGGGGTTGAACTCAAGAACCCTAACAGTGTTATGCAGGAAGTGTAGACACAAATGTTACACATTAAACAATATTTAGCTTGGGCTTATACTACTATTTATAAGGTTATCAAGTGTACAAAGTAGTTGACAACAAGGAAAACAATTTTTTTATCTCAAGTTAACAATGTTGATGTTTCTGATAGAATTAATGCGACTAAGGAAAATAATCCTCCTTTATCTAACCCTCCAATTGTGGAGGCCTCATCAGGTTGGGTAATGGTCCGTAAAAAGAAAAAAATTATTACAAAGAATGCCACTTCTCCACCTCAATGAACTAATTCTCCACTGTTGTTCGAATGTTCTATATTATTCCTTTATCTTTACCGAGCAACAACTTGTGGCTCTGCAATGGTGTTGTGGTGTTGTTGTAGATTGGTAGTTGTACATCAACTGTTTCTTTACTAGTTTGATGATGGTTGTTGGTAATTTTATGAGTAGTTTATTTTCTGTTATTGGGTATTCACGTTCTATCCTAATTTTGTTCATTTTGTTATGCTTTAATTGAAATATCTGGCTTTTGAGACTTTCTGTACAAGGGTATAGGCCCTTTCGAAAAACTATTTACCTTTAATAAAAAAAGTGTAAAAAGTACTAATTAATCCCACCTTTTGGCCACATTTTTCTTATCTTTTATTTCATCTTTCCTGTGTATTTCCTGATACCTATCATCCCATTTCATGACCGTTGTGACATTCTATCCTAAAATCAGGGGACCCCAACCTGTACTAGGGTGCCCCGAGGTGCCTTGGTCCCATTCTAGGTGCCCCAGTCTATGCACAACTTCTTCCACTTATTTTTGGGTCACTTCTAGTTGTTGGTCATCCTTGTATTCTTCTCAGTTGGCCTTGTCGGGATTAATTATGAAATTAAGCTTGAGAGCCCTATAAATATAAATTTATAAGACCATAATAAGGGTCCTAGGTCTTTGCATCCTATCACTACTATCACTTCATCTAGGGCTGCATCTATTGCATCACTTGCATCCACATAGTACCATACATTCAAGCTAGGAAGTATGCATCACACACATTCTTAAAGGAGGAGGGATTCTATTCATTCTATTCTATTATCTACATATTCTATAGCTATTATAGCTCGCTATTTCACAAAGTGGGACTAACACGAGAGCACCTAGGGCACGAAATACACACACACACCAAAACTACATCAAGGTCTGTAATGTAGTGCAATCTTCAGTGACTATTCCACCAGTTTGGTAGCTGAGGTCGGTTCAACCCATTCTTTTTCTTCTTATCTAGGGTGTCATCTAGTTCATCTGATGGATCTAGTGCAACAGACATAGAGTATTTAGAGACACTTAGCGACCATACCAAATTAGATTTTTGAGCATTTACACTATTCTAAGCACCCAAAATGTAGACCAAGGAACCCCAGGGTGCCCCAGTACACTCCTAGGTTCCTGTGTCATCTCAGACATCCCAAATCTACCCTTCACAGGGCCCCTGAGTGTTCGTCTGCACTGCCAAGTTCCAGTTTCAGGTCTGCGATAACCTGTGACAATTACCATCAATCAACTAAGTCATTTCCCTTTTCCTTCTTGCACATTAGTGTTTTCATTTCTTCTAGAATAGTTTATTTACATTTATTTCATATTGCTTTACTTTATTTGCTGCGTTTATACAACATTTTAGTCCTCCTATTTAGATTAACACTAGAACCCTAAATACCCCATTTAGGACATTATTTTTGTTAATCATTTTGGTGAACCCGAACGTACTTCCTACCACCTTCTAGGTATTTTTCATTCCATCATCATGAATATCTCTATCACTGAATACCTACTTACCCACCCTAATTTGCTTCATCGATTCCAAATCCTTTTCGCTACTACCGATGTTTTTGTCAACATATATCCAGACTCCCTGTATGACACATTTTCCAAGGCATTTTCTCAACATATAGCCTTCCGAGACAATCCTCACACTGATATTCACCATTTTGACAATGATCCACAACTTTACATCATGTCTCGCATCTACAATGTTGTTGTCAAGCTTACTCTTATCGATAATGGCTCTAAGCTTAATTTGTGCCCCATGTCCTTTCTCCAAGCCATAGGTTTGTCTGCTCATGACATTAGCCCTTCTTCCATTTCACTCCATGCTTATGATGGTTCTATTCGTCCATGTCTAGGCCATGTTACTTTGCCTTTCACTACAGGTCCTAAAACTCTCCCCACTATTTTCTTCGTTATTGATTTCCCTATCTCATATAATTGCTTGTTAGGTAGACCATGGCTCCATGCCATGCAAGTTGTTCCCTCTACCATCCACCATTACATAAAATTATTACATGAGCATGTTGAGTATACCATCTTCCGAGATCATGATCCATTCCAATATTATGTCCATGACCATCATACTAGTATCCTTATTCCTTGCATTGACACCACTGATGAACCTTAACCTTTGGATGATCAGCCACATTTACTGCCACTTGAGGGAGCTATTTGTTTACTAGATGCAATTCCCCCTCCATCACCCATTCCCACCACCATAGTTCCATATCAGCCACCCCCTCCCTCCGTGAACACTATCATCCCATCTCCACCAGTATCAACCACACACCCACCCTTCACATGTACCCTCTTTATCCGTGACTCATTCTAGGACCATGTTCCATTTGATCCCACATGTGATGATGCCATCTGTTCTCTTTCTGGTCTAGCTCACCTTGGCTTTACCTTTGATGACCTTCAGCCATCTACTCACGCCTCTCATCTCTATTAAAATTTTTTCACCATTACTACCACTTATGGTTTGCGTGTCTTTGATCTCCTCGTTTATCTACCGTGTACCCCTTGTTATTCGCAACTCACATTAGGGGAATCCTGGCTTACTTACATCAGAGGTACATTAGACCCTAGTCACACTGACATCTCATTCCCATGCCCTTTGGCCACATTTTCATTTACAATAGTTCCTTTCTTGGCCATTCACCCAACCTCACTCGATGGTACACACACGGTTGTCCACATCCTCCATTTACTAATGAATAATATGCTATGGGTATGTACCATTTGTCTCTCACTGGCTCATTACGTGATCAACCTCATACTATAGCCTTCCAAGTTGCTAATTCCGATCCATTTGAATTTAACTTAGAGGATGACAATCTCCTTGACGAGTTCACATAACCTCTTCTCACATTACAGTTGGGGGCACATCACATGACATACTCCTCCCCCTCGCTTTGCATACTTGTCCCCCTTTATGTCCTACACTTCATCTCTATCACTTATCAACATCACCTTTCCACCTATCCCATCACATATTATCACACCTTCGTTACCTGATGATGCACCCTAGTGCTTCGGTTCACACTGGACTGTTGAGGGATTACTATTACACTGAACCCCACACACTACACTACCATACCTATACATATACATCCTACATCATCTTATACATACCTCATCTACTAGTCATTTCTACCTCATCTTTTTCATACACGCTACACTAGTCATCATCATGAATGAGTATAGTTTTCTATATCATCCATACATCCTATACATTCTACATGCTACACTAGATTTCCTTGTACTTGGGTCTAGGTTTATCTATTATCATTACACATTATATTCCTATCTACACACTTATTGCATTACACGTTCCATACCCACATTTCCTTCATACATCCAACCTATTCTACATCCTCTAATAGATTTCCTTATACTTGGGTCTAGTTTTATCTATCATCATTACACATTCTACTTCTACCTATGCATTTATTACATTACATTCACATTCTACCTACCTTGGTCGTTTATACTACGTTCTCTTATATGCACTGCACCCACCACCCTATGACACACTTTAGTTCCTTGGTCCATACTCAACTACCGAGGGTTTACCAATTAAATGGACCTTACCTACATACAACATATCATCATACCACATTCCTCAGACTAATGACTGAGGCTGTGGGCTATATCATCATGTACACTCATCATCACACCCCATAGTGGTATCCACCATAGGTTAAATCACCACTTCCTTCCCCATTCTATATTATCCTCTTACATCTAATCATCACCTATTTTATCATCCTACTCATCTAAGTCGTTCTATTACATCATCATTTATCCTTCTCATCACTTAGTGGTATATGCTTTAGGATAAATCACCCCCTCACCTTATTCATCACATAGTGACCTACGCTTAGTGCTACAATGACCACCTTCTGTTATCCACTACCTACTTACCTATGCTCCATATACCTTCATCACCCATCTAGTAGTGACATACGCTATAGGCTATATTGTCACCTTTGTCTTCCATATTATAGTGATATACGTTTAGGGCTAAAGTATCACTCACACATTTTACGAGTTGTGGTGTACACTTAGGCTATAGGATCCAAAAACACCTTTCTATACGACGCATTCCCATCCATTCATCTTGTAGTGATATATGATTAGGGATAAATCATCACTCTTCCGATCAACAAATTCGTGATATACGCTTTGGCTATAGGGTTCACGCACATCTTCTCCCCATGTCGCATTTCATCACCACTACACATACACACTCATTAAAGTGCGTTAGACACAACCAAAACTACTTGACCATTTCCCTATGATGCACTCTCATTTGTGTTCATTCTTGACTGCTGAGGGGGAAAAATGAACCTCATTTCATACACTTCCATACACTCAGGGGGCACGTTGCTCCTATCATTCTATCTTGCATTCCATTTCATGCATCCACAACATAGTACATTGTCTTGGTAGTATTTACTCTTGCTTCCTAGTGTTTTTCATGCTCATTCTATTACACATGTTAGCTTTCTTTCTTATATGTCATTATCATCCACACATGTGCATTCACATGTTTTTCTAGTGTGACCATAGACATAGGACATTTACACATAGAATGGATGTTAGACTTCTACCCTTACTATACTGGTCACTGGGGGCATCCACATTCATCTCATACAGGTGCTATTGTTTCTTTGTGTACTTAGCATATTTTCATACTTGTTCCTACACACTTTGACATATTGGTTTTCATTATAACATGCTAATGGGTCTTCCATGTGCAAAACTTGTTTTGCAGGATGACATGTTTCCATGACTACATGTTTGTTTTTACTTGTCTACTTTATTTTGCTATTGTTTGTGGGATTTTCTATTTTCTTATGTACACACTTGACTGTTGTTTGCGACCATGATGGCCTTACATGTCTTATGACATCATCAATGATGTTCCGTGTTTGAAACCCTCTTTGTGCGGTCTCCTTGTTTTCTTACATGTTTACACTATTGTACTTGGTAGTTTTTCTACATTGTCTGCATCTGTTACACTTATTTACCTTCATGTATTCAGACTAACACTTATATTGGCTATCCATCCCCTTTTTTGCATGCCTTGGTATCTACCAAACACTTTCCTTTTCCCCCTGTAGGGCAGAGTTCTATAGATCAAAGTGTGGTTGGTCCTCTTTTGGGGCCACATTATCCTTCTAGGGTCATTACATGCACCCCTAAAGAGGGGGGCATCATTGAGGGTTTCTACAAACACAACGTATCTATACCAGTTCACACATAAGGAATGAGTTCAAACCAGTCTACGAACTCCATACATAATGGCCTTAATAGGACATGGTTTCCTTTAATAATTTTGCAGAGTGGTTAAAAACTCAAAGGTTATAGTGGGTGGCATTTATACACTTCTCCATTCCGTGGTTTAGGATTGCCCAAAAAACTAGAGTAGTACAGAGATCTCTTGAAAAAAATTCAGTAGAAGCAGTTAGAGTTGGAGGACACCGAGCATTTCCTCCCTACACTTCTTCAGCCAAGGTGGCATGAGATCACCCGAAAAACTCGCGACATTATAGGATATCCTTCCACATGGATCGGTTGCACATGTTCCATTTTTCTCAACATGGATCAGTTGCACATGTTCCATTTTTCCATTTACACTTTATATTCTAGCGAAATTTATATTTACATACTTTACACGACATTTTTACATACATACATATTTGACTACTTGATCATTTTCTCCTTGCAGGTCCACCGTATGAGAAACAAGCAGTCAAATTGGGGGCAATAACAACAATAACAACAATGACAATGAAAACACACTGTGACGATAATTTCCATACTAACCATGCAGGTATACTACACACATGTAACGTTACACACACGTTTGGCCATAGGTTCACTCTCATCACTTTCTATTCACATTTTTCATCATTAGAATCCACACTCCTCCACATTTTTCTTTTATTTATTCCTCACTTGATTCTAGTCCATCGAAACATCTTCTTCTACACTCTACAGGGTTATCAGGTACACATCTCTATCTACTTTATGTTATTGAGATTTCCGCTCACCAACATAAAGTAGGGGTAAATGTAGACACAAATATTACACATTAGACAATATTTAGCCCGGTCTTATACTACTATTTTGAAGGTTCTCAAGTGTACAAAGTACTAATTAATCCCACCTTTTGACCACCTTTTTCTTATCTTTTATTTCATCTTTCTCATGTATTTCCTGATACCTATTAGCCCATTCCATGACCGTTCCGACATTCTAGCCTGAAATCAGGGTGCCCTGGTCCTATTCCGGGCTCCCCGAAGCATCCTGGTCCCATTCTGGGTGCCCCTGTCTATGCACAACTTCTTTTGCTTCTTTTTGGGTCACTTATAACTGTTGGTTATCCTTATCTTCTTCCTAGTCCACTTTGTCAGGATTAATTATGAAATTAAGCTTGAGAGCCCTATAAATAGAAAACTATAAGACCATAATAAGGGTCCTATGTCTTTGCATCCTATCGCTACTATCACTTCATCTAGGAGTGCATATATTTCATCACTTATATCCACATATTACCATACATTCAAGCTATGAAGTCTGCATCACACACATTATTAGAGGAGGAGGGATTCTATTCATTCTATTATACTATCTACATCTTCTACAGCTATTATAGCTAGTTATTTCAAAAAGTGAAACTGATACAAGAGCAATTAGGGCACGACATACAAAAACTCACCAAAACTACATCAAGGTCCATAATGTAGTGAAACTCTCAATGATACGTCCACTGGTTTGATGGCCGAGGTTAGTTCAACCCCTTCTTCTTCTTCTTGTGCAAGGCGTCATCTAGTTCATCCGGTGAATCGAGTGCGACAGATAAAGAGTATTCAAAGAAACTTAGCGACTGTACCAAAGTAGGGTTTTGAGAATTTATGTTGTTTTTAGTGCTTAGACTATATATTATGGCACCCTGAGGTGCCCCAGTATACTACCAGGCACATGTGTCATCTCAAAAATCCCGAATCTACCCTTTATAGGGCTCCTGAGTGTTCGTCTGCACTGCCGAGTTCCAGTTCCAGATCTAAAAAAACATGCGATAGTATCCTATTATAAACTGAGTCTATTCCTTACTCTTCTTTTACACATTATGGTTTAGTTTCCTCTAGAATAGTTTATTTGTATTTATTGCACATTGTTTTACTTTATTTACTACGTTTATAAAACGTTTTAGTCCTCCTATTTAGATTAACACTATAACCCTAAATACCCCATTTAGGACATTATTTTTTGTTAATTAGGAAGAGAGAAGCATATTTAAATGAAGATAGACATCATCTAACAAAATTATTGATCTAGGATTTTGTGTAGGGGTCTTCTCCTTCATGAATATTTCTCTACTGCCATGATTTCTTGAGAATACTCTTGGAGCAAAAAAAAATCTCAAAGTTGCATGCCTATGGTGATTAAATAGTACATACCCTACTTTAAATGCATTTTTCTTAGAAAACATGAGTATTTTTATGACATCCTGATTGATTTGAACAACCAAGTGCTTTCATGTTTATCTTCTCAAGCTATGAATCCCATTCTTCTTCCCTTTAATATTTTAACAAGGCTTTTCAAGTTTTTTAAACAATAACCTACATTCTAAAATGAAATTGGGAGCACAAATGGTGAAGGTTGAAATCTAAATGGAAGGTATAAAGGATGTGTAAGTTGTGAAGTAACATGTATTCAGTTTGTAACTCCTTGTGCAGGGGCAGAAAATGCTGTAGTGCTAGAAGATAAGGTTTTGCTAGCCACACTAGAAGATAAAATATGTGTAACTATCATTTAAGACATCTCATGTATTCTGACTGAGATTCAAAATTTGTAAGTGATTGAAATACTGTTAGAGTATAATAATTGTATCCTATATGCACATAAGAGATCATGATAGTAGGGGAAATGAAAAGAACTTGTATTTAACAAGATAAGGACCATGATTACTATCCATGTCAATTTTTCTTATGTATCTTGATCTCCTTGATTCGAATGGAAAGAAGTAGAGAGTTGTATAAAATATAATATGACATGTAAGAGTCAAGAAAGAGAGGTAATCTTGTGTATAAATATGCACCATGGTGGTTTTAATCATGCTTTCTATAGAGAAGAATGAAGGTGTGCTAATTTTTTAAAGGGGATGAAGAAGAGATGAAATAGTGATCATAAGGTGTTGATGTAAGCAAATGAGTTGAAGGTGATCAAAATTATTATGAAAAAATTCTGATTTGTATCTTAGCAATTTGGAAGTGGGTGCTTCCTTGCAAGTGGTGCTTGTAGAGAAGTCAAGTGGGTGTTTGACATTGTATTCAAGTGGGTGTTTGGCATTGTATTCAAGCGGGTTTTTAATTTTGAATAGAAGTATGTGCTTCAAAATTGGAGTTAGATATTCAGGGTGAGTGGGTTCTCACCACTTGGTGAGATCATTATAATTCTTGCTGGAAAATTGTCCTTGATATTGCTTTGATTTATCCTTTCAGTGGGTTTTCTCCCTTATTGGGGTTCCCACATTAAATCTTATCTCCCATGTGTTCATGTGTGCTTGGTTCTCTCTCTCTATCTGTCACCGTTAAATGGTCACGATACATCATAGCTAAGATGATTTAATTGTGGATTATTAAAATTTTTTATATTGTTTCAAAATTTTAAGTAAGCCCCGATTCACCCCCCTTGGTGTCTAGAATTCCTAACAATTGGTATCAAAGTAGGTTCTCATAGTACAATCTTAGCACCTTAAGATAAGTTCCTTAAGGCACAAACATGAGTAGTCAAGCTAAAACCATCCTGAAAAAGAAATATGAGATTGCTCAAGCCTTGATTAAAGAATTAAATACTGAAATTAAGCTCATGGAAGTAAATCATCTTGAATAACTCAAAGAGGTGGCATTATTTGTTAGTAAGTTGTCAAAATATATAAGTGTAAAAAAAGGTTATGTCAAACTTGAAGACCCTAAAGGATGACCTAGAACAAGATAAGGATAAACTGATGATAATTTAGGAAAGTTCAAGAAATAAAAGACATTCTAATGACAAATCAAGTCTGATTTTTAAAAGTGAAGAAAATCAATGTGAATTGGAGCATGAATCTAGTCATGAGCCATGTCAAACATCTATCAAATCCAAGGTTGAAGAATGTGATAAACTAAGTGTTGAGTTGAAGACTCTAAGAGAGGAATTAGAGAAAGAAAGAAAAATGAATTGAAGGGTGAGTCAATCCATACATGCCATGAAATCAAGGAGCAAATCAAAGAACATAAGAACATCATCAAGTAGGAAAATACAAGGAGATTTCCTGGTAAGTTTCATAGAGTTTTTTTTCATGCCATGTCTTTAGACACATAGCTAGGGATTGCATTAGGAGAGTAGAAAAAGAACACCCATGGAGATATTATAGAACTGAATATGAAAAGAATAGAGTTTGTTTCAATTGTCATGTGAGGGGTCACATAGCTAGATTCTATCTTGAAGAGCCTTTGATGCAAGATTGGAGTCATATTGTATGCTTTAAGTGCAACATAACTAGTCACTTTGCAAGAAATTTTCATAAGAGGAAGCTCATATACAAGAGAAAGGATGAAATCAAGCACACTCCTATAGAATCAGCCAAGAAAGAATAAAAACTATTAAATGAAGAGACAAGCTCAAGAAAGGCATCATGAGGTAATGGTAAATCCAAGAATAAGGAAGGAAATTCTAGTGCAAGTGATGAAGAATTTCTACCTCAAGCTATACTAGAGTAGATATATGAAATGCAACATGAATGTTTGTCAGACAGTGAATCAGAAAGTGATAGATTAGGTGATGAGATTTTCACACCAAGGAGTACACCCAAGAAGAATGGAAAGAGCTTAAGGGAATGAATGGAGTCATCATATTACTTTGATGACTATTTTCTCTTTTGAAGTGACCTCACATGGCAGAGTGATTTTTATAGGCTTCTAGAAGGTATATTTTAGTTGAAAGAAGCAAGGTCTCCTCCTTAATAGTTTACCTACCTATAAATTAATCTCTCTTTATGATGAAGCTTAGTAAGTGACCCAAAGTTTAATTTTGAATGAAGGTTGTCATCAATAGTTTCTAATTGAAGTCTCCATCATATTGCAAAGGTATGCCAAAGAATGGTTGTTTAAGACTCCTATTGAAATATAAGTGCTTGTTAAAGTTATTGACTGTCCCACCTGAGTATTCATGCTAAGAGAATGTGGTAAATAGGTCTCAAATTTTGTATTACCTTTCTTAAAGTTGTCAAGATTAAGTTTGTATAAAGGAAGTAGAAGCACTCAAAAGCTTGTAAGGTGTGTCATGATTAGTCAAATGATGTCATGTTTGAGTTTAATTTAATCATCCCTTATTAGGTAACTAATCAAGCTGAGAGGTCTTCTCTCAAAGTCTATATGCAAAGATGATCTATGGAGTTTTTTTTAGGGTGTTCACCCATGTTAAGGACAAATTTTCCATGCTAATAATATTGAGTCATGGTTGTGTCATATTTATTAAGTTATATTCATATAAGAGAAGTATTTAAGATCCTGTAAAGATTATAAAGTGTCAAGTGTCGTGTGTTATGTTCATGAAAAAAGTTGATCCAAGTTAGCTCATAGGTTGTGCCATGAAGAGTAACCTTGGTCTGCAATAATTCATATTGATCCTTGTGTAAATTTCATGAGAGCACAAAAGATGGAACTATTCTCAAATCCTAATTCATGCTAGAAGTGTCAAATATTAATAGAGTTGCTCTTAACATGAAATTTGTTTCATAAATATATGAAAAAAGATTAAGTATGTATATGCTTTAAATCACAAGTCCTGATTGATTATGAAAAGTGGTGTAAAATGTCAAGATCATGCAAAGTGTGATAAGTCATATTGGGATAGATCAATGTTAACAAATGTTTTTCATAAATCTAGAAGGAACAATCTAGCATAGTCTGAGTGTGATAACTTGTAAAGGCATGTTAGGGCCCAAGGAAAGTTGTGAATCTAATTAATTGAGTCATGAGGCGATCCCTATCAATACCTGAAATTGATGATACATTTAAAGACTACAAGAAATTCAAATGCAATGAGGTTCAAGTAAAGATAAATTATGAAAATTATTCATCCATAAATGTTAGGCTGTAAAGTTTTAAGTCCAACACAAGATGTGTTTATCATAAGTCACAAATGAGATAGAATTTTTCAAAATGCAAGAATATCCTAAAAAAAAATTCAGAAGGCTAAGAAGGTAGGAAAGAATGTAAAATAATAATGAAATAGTGCATACATGTGAATACCTTATAAAGGGAAAACAGTTCTTTCAAAGCCAAGTAACATGCTACAGACTGAGTATTATATGTTACAACTATAGATGTCATTTTAAGGATTATCTTGATACTTTAAATTTAATGTTTGGAGATTCAACATGTATCCCTGATGTTGAACCTGTAGTGTAATGTAGTTGAAAGGCTCATATTGAAGTAGCCATGATAAAATTCATGAAGTTTACTCAACAACACTTGAAAAGTGGATTAACTCTGATAGTGATCCTTAAGCTTGTACAGTCGTAAAGGAGATCAGAAGAAATCACATAGACTAAGATTAAGGATATCACAGTGACACATTGTGTTGTTATATGAGATGTACATGAGCAACAAGTGCTATTAGTCTAATATTTTGACATAAAAAGGGTTGTAGAATCTGTGAAGTTGAATAATACTTCAAAACAAGGTACTGTAGGGGTTGAAAGACTTAAACAAGACTACATATTTGATGAGAACTATCTAAAGAGATAAAGCTCAGATTGGTTCTTGATTAAGTATGCAAGGTGATAAACTAGATGGGAAAAATAAATGAGGAGTACATATGTATTAACATGAGAGCTAGGGTAATATTCAATAAAAGCACTATCTAATGTAAAGGAGTCTACAAACATTGAAAGGATAACTTAGGGAAGATGAAAGGAGAAAACCTACCTACATGTTTCAAGGACAAGGTATTAAGCCTAATCTATGTAGAATAAGGTAAATAGAGATTGTACAAGCTTGGGGGAAGGAACAAGGGAGAATTTCATGAAATAGTTGAGTTGCTTTGAATGGCCAAAGTTAGGCCAAGGTGCACTAAATGTCTTTCTTAGGGATTTAAGACCTAAATTAGTCAAGGGATATGATTGTGAAGAAATGAAGTCTAGTTTTGAGAACCTTAAGTTGAAATAAACACCCTAATGAGCCAGAAGGATTTCATCAAATCAAGAGATTGGTATAAATGTGCAACATAAAAGCATTTTCACAGGGGAGCTATTTCACTAGTTCAAGGTACAAGCTATGAAGACCAAGAAAAGAAGTATATAGTTGAGGTTGAAGAAAATAGGTTCAAGGGGAGAAGTGAGGTTATTTGGTGAAGAAATATATGCATATTTTAAAGCCATGGATGGCAACGTAGCAGGCCAAATCCAAGGGGATGCTTCTTGAGGTAAGATTATGATTTATAAATGCTTATTTGCACGTTGATCATGTTTTTGGTCATCTAAACTTTATCATAGATGTCAAAGGGGGAGAGAGGCTATCAGAAACTAGATATGAATGCTCTGAAGATGTTAGTGTGATTTTTTTCATCAAAGTTTCTGAGTGTGTTGTCATTAATGACAAAGGGGGAGATTGTTGAACCCTGGTCATTGGTGTTGTCATTGATGTAAAGTGGAATTAATGGAAAACGTGTGAGTGGTGAAGTAAGGTTCAGTCAAGGGCATGAAGGTTGATTGGTAGTACCTTCTCAATGATGGTTGGAGCTTACAGAATGGAGTTAGAGTGGTTTCAAGATGAATTTAGTGTGTTATAGGCTTGGTTAGTGAGGTAGGAGTCCACTGGAGGTATGGAGATGCTTTATGTTCTTAGCTCAGGTGTCCCACAGGTAAGAAATGATGTGTCAAGGACGTGTAAGAACTTCTAGGGTGATCATCAGGTCATGTGGTGTAAGTCATGGGTGAAACTAGCTCATTTAGGCCTAGTTCTAGAGCCTAATGAGGTGTATGGGAACAAATTAGGTCATAAAATGCATATGTAAGCATGGGAGGAACCTAAGAAATTTTCCTAGAGAATTTATGAGAAGTTATAGGGCATACTTTAGCTTCTAGAGGTAAAATTCAATAAAATTGGGTTTGAGAACTAACCGTGAAGTCATGATAAAATGAGATTAGTATGAATAGTACATTCTCATTTATGAGAAAAATATATATGGATAATGTAGAGGGATGTGTTTTAGTGCTTCCTGTCAAGTTTCATCAAATTTTGAAGAATATTTCTCAAGTTATTCATGTTTTACCAAGACTAGGTAAAGTGAGAAGGGATAAAACAATGACTTGTCTTCTTAGTAGTCAAAAAATTGATCAAACCTCCTTCAGATAAATCATATAAGGATTTTTTGAAGAGCACTCCAATACTGAATTTTTGCAATTTTTTTGAGGGAAACTATATAAGAAACAAAGAAGTTCTATTCATTTTTCTAACAGTGTTTTTCTCTCTCTAGGCCTCCTTGAAGCGATAGGCATCCTTGAAGCGATAGGCATAAAATGATGCGTCTTGACCCCAAATATCTTGTGTAATTTATGGAAACCCCTTAGGAGTGTAGAATACCTGTTATAAGTCAAAATGATTGGTTTTTTGTTCTTCAAGTCAAACTACTTCGTATAGGTTTGTCTTTGTTTAGTAAAATTTTGACCATACTGTCCCAAATTGCAGACTCCAAGATGATTTCTCTGCAGGAGAAGATAATGTGAAAGGTGTGCTTATAGTTCATGAAGTTCTTGAGGTTACTTCAGTGTATATCCTATGATTTCTTAGTTAATTTCCCTATCCTACCACGAAAAGGACATTCAAACCAAACATGTAATGGTGCTTAAAGAAAGGTTGTGTGAATGAGCTTGATATCAAGTTAAGAGATGAATGTGAATTGCTTGTACAGGTCCTAGAAAATGCGTTGATGCTCCAAGTTGCCTTGGTTAAGCAATGTGAAGGTGTAGTTTATATTTCTTCTTAACTTCCTTGCGTAGGGTTTGTCAAAATGACTGAATTCTAAGTTGGTTTGTCAATTTATCCTTATAACCTTGCATTCAAGATGGTGAAGGGAGTGTATATGATTTGTTTGAAGTGTTTTATTCCAAAAGATGATCATATGAAATGAATTATTGATAATAAGGAGTGTATAATCCAAGTCTGACCTATGTCATCTCAAGAAATAGAGAACCCAGTCTCAAAATGCCTATCTACCATGAAAAATTTGCTTAAGTTGGTGAATGTCTCAATATAATAAGTGGAAAGCTTAAGGACATCTCAAAAAATTATATCTCATATGTCTTGGACAAGAGTTTAGTCAAGTAGCACACCTTCTTCCTAAAACCGGGTCTGTCTATTTTTGTGAAATTCAACAAGATAAGCTCTACTGCTATTTAACCATGAAGATACATGCTCTTTTAATGAAAATGAAAACTTGAAGCTTAAAGAAAAATGAGGTGCTTATATACTTGTATTAACATAAATGTGAAGCATGAAGTGTTTTAAGATTACATACATATGTATATGGTTTTATGCTTAAAAACCTCACTATTAAGTTCCTCAAAGATCAAGCTAATATGACTGTGATGACAAGTGATTCAAATATTTGATGCTCAAAACCCTCACTGTGTAGTTCCTTGAAGATCAAGCTAATCTAACTATGATGACAAGTGATTCAAAGAATGTTTCTCAAAAGGGTGTCTTAGAAAGGTTGAGATAAATATTTGCATAGGTTACTCATTCATTTTTTGAAGAATGTGTTTATGTCTTTATATCAGTCAATGAAGGACTGAAGCAATGTCTTAAAGTCTTGATCATATCTTCTCATATCATGCAATTAGATGTGTAAAACATGTAATGAATTCATCCATGGAGTTGATCATGTGGTTATATTGGAATAACATTGAATGATAAGATGTTGAAATTCCTTAGTTGACAAGCTAGGGTTTGAACTCAAGAACCCTAAAAGTGATATGTTGGAAGAGACAAGAAAATTTGAATGAATAGACACATCAACCAACAAAAGTATTGATCTAGGAAGTTGTGCAAGGGTCTTATCCTTTATGAATATGTCTATACTACCATGATTTATTAAAATAGTCTTGGAGAAAACAAAACTTTCAAAGTTACAGGTATGTGGTGATGAATAGTACATACCTTAATTTAAATGCATTTTCTTGGAAAATATGAGTATTTTCATGACATCATAATTGATGTGAACAACTAAGTGCTTTCATGTTTATCTTCTCAAGATATGAATCCAATTATTCTTCTCTTCAAGGTTGTAATAGATCTCTTCAATTTGTTTAATTAGTGACCTACAAAATAAAATGAAACTGGGAGCACAAATGGTGAAGGTTAAAGTCTAAATGGAAGGTATAAAGGATATGTAAGTTGTGAAGTAACTTGTATTCAGTTAGTAACTCCTTGTGCATGGGCTGAAAATGTTGTAGTGCTAGAAGACAAGTTTTTTCTCGCCACACTAGAAGAAAAAATATGTGTAAATTCCATCTCAGACAGTTTGGTGAGGTAGTCTAAGCTTATGTTCTAAACAAGTAATTGCTTATTTATAATGAAGTTGTTATTGAAGCATGGGAATCCTTGAGTAAAGAAGGTGATCATGAAGCTTGAGGATATCTTGAACTTGTATGTAGATCTAAGAAGGTGAACATATTAGACAATATAAGAGGTTGATGTTAGTGTCTATTGATCATCCTTGATTCAGACTTGAAATAAGAAGAGAGTTGTATAGAAAAGAAGTATGAAGTGTAAGATTCATGGATAGAGAGACATAATTCTGAGTGTAATAACATTTGCAGACCGTGATGGTTTGAATCATGATTGTTGATAAACTATGAGAATGAATGTTTAGAGAAGACTAAGATGAATGACAAAGAGTTGAAACATTGATCACATCAGGTATTGATGTAAGAAAACAAGTGATGAAGGTGATCAAATTTCTTATGAAAAATTTTTGAGTTATAGCTCAACAATTTGGAAGTGGATGCTTCCTTAACAGTAGGTGCTTGTATATTAGTCAAGTGGGTAATTGGAATTATATTCAAGTGGGTGCTTGACATTGAATTGAAGTAGGTGCTTCAAAAATATAGTTAGAGCTTCAGGGTGAGTGGTGCTCACCACTTGGTGAGATCATTACAATTCTTGTTAGACAATTGTCTTTAATATTGTTTCGATTTCTCATTTCAGTGGGTTTTCTCCCTTATTGGGTTTCCCACATTAAATATTATCTCCTACGTGTTAGTTTGTTTTTTGTTATCTATATCTATCTATCATGGTTAAATGGTCATGATACATCATAGTTAAGATTGTTTAATTGTGGATTAATGAAAAATTATAGATTGTTTCAGAATTTTAAATAAGAAAAAATTCATCCCCCTCTCAGTGCCTAGAATTCCTAACAAGGTCATGCGTGTTGGCCTTAAAAACACATACGCCACATATTAGCATGTTGTGCCTATTATATTTCATGATATATTGCATGATATTTTAGAGGGATGTGTGGATCATATCTTCAGTAAGTCTAGAACTAGAGTAGAACAATTAACAATCCTTCGTCATATTTTTGATGTATTATAAAGTCAGATCGAACCCAACTAAGTGTATGTTTGGGTTTATTTAAGGAATACTATTGGGATTCATTGTGTATAGAAGAGGAATTAAAGTGGATCCAAAAAAATTAACTTCTATTACAGAGATGCCTCCTCCAAAAAACCTTAAGTAGCTTCGCAAATTGAAAGGTAAAATTTAGGGCATTCATAGGTTCATCTCCTAACTTGTAGATAAATGTATTTCATTCACCCATCTTGATGTAGGGGTTATACTTGATTTTCTTGAATTTGGGCCTTATCTATTTAGAGCTTGAATGTTTCCTATTCAAAATGCTTGTTTCACAATATAAGGAGTTTACACTTGCTCAAATGACCATCCAAACCCCTACTCTGAAGATCCTTCTTATGAGTTTTTATTGCACTGTTTGTGCTTCATACACCTTATCCTATGATTCTATCTCTTGAGGTCCATTTGAGACCTAGTACATGATCATGCATGGAATTCAAACAACTAGAGAGTATTATCTGATATCAAATAGATTAGAGGTGATCACTTTGTGATCACTACACCAATAGATGTACAACTCTCATATATTCACATGCTAAGACTAGTTCTAGTTACAAATATAATTCAAAATCTTGATTGCATACATACCTATTGTCTGATTTTATCATCAAAATGGAGTTCCCCTTCAATAAATTCACAAGACCCTTCCTTTCTTGGTTGAACATGCCAAGACATAAAACTAGGGATAAGGCTTTTATATGAATGGACCTTAATACTTGTGTTCCTTCCTAGACCTCTATTATATCCTCAAGCTTATTGAGTCCCTTATTTTCCCAATTTAAGACCATATATGCAATAACATGGTTTCATAGCATGATTCCATGCTTTCTAGACTCCTCTCACAATAATCAAAGTGTTCATGACCTTTTCTATGTTGTTTTAGAAAACCCATTTACCATTTTGCCATCTTGTAACCTCTTATAATGACTTAGAACAATCATATAAACCCTACATAGTCAACATTCAGTGATATAATTCTCCTTAGCATCATGAAAACACATCAAACATACTTGGATAGGTGGTTTCTAAACTTGCATACATTGGTTTTTTCATCATATTTTTCTCAACTCCCTTTATTGGTCTCCAAAATGGCTTGATACTGTCCTCAAGAGCTCTATGCAATCTGATTTCATTGAATTGATGGAATTTTCCTTATTATTGAACCCGTAAGATCATTTAACCACCTCAATACAACCTTATTTTATCAACACATTGATTATAAGATTATGAAAATCAACACAACTGACTAACACTGCGTTTTTCCTTTGAAATCTATACACTGTGCATCCACCATTAAACTTGAGATAACTGTTACGTGGATATTCTATTGTACAACACCACTCATCTTAAGATTTTAAGGGTTTCTTTCTCATGATAAAATAGAGATATTATGAGAATTTATGCTAAATTCATTGGTGAATTAAAATGATACACGAGGCCCTAGTTCAATCTTGAGAGCCTTCAAGTTGCAATAACATTCATATTAAGCATTTTCAAAACTTACAAAAATCATGCATGCATTCTATACCACCTGTAGATCCTCTCCAAGCTAACAGTCACGATAAATTAACTCATTAAATGCCATTGAGGGTTTTAACTCCACTACCTAGTCATGGTCTTCATCACAGTTTATTGCAAACATGCAAATTCATTCAAAAAAAGGTATACTTAGAACTTCAAATCCTCATACATGCAATATTCTTCCTTATTCAACTTTTAAAACCTTTGATTGCATTCATTTTATTCGAATCACCTATGAATAGGTGTTCATTTGCTGAGTAAAGATCTCCTAAACTGACTCAACTTCTTCCTAAGAAGACTCAACAACCTCCTCAACTTAGAAATTAGGTGTATATCACCTTAATACACTCATGAGGTCCATACAAGACAAATAGAAATAGACGACATGACTCTATTGCCTACATTCCTCTTTTACTAAGTAAAAAAAACTCCTACAACCTTTTACAAGCACTTATCACCTTTGACAGCATGTGAAGGTGATTTTACAACATTTTCAACATCAACACACCTAGAAAATATGTCTTATTGTCTTCTATGACCTTATTATGCTTTGACCCTTGATGCTGCTGCTTCACATCTCCTCAAAAAGGATGTTGATTTCCAATGGGGTTCTGATTTTCAACAAGCCTTCATCTAATTGAAGTAGCATTGTTCTAATCCATCCATTCTAATACCACCTACCATAAGTGATCCCTTGCTGGTGTATATATCCACTACTCAATTTGTTATAGGCGTGCTATTAACACAATATGATGACAAAAAAAAGAAGGATCCATATATTATCTTATATATATGTTAATCTATTATGATCTAAATTATCCACAGATCAAGAAAGCATGTTTGGTCAAATAGGTTTTCTCTTTCCAAAAGCTTTTCCATTACTTGCTTAATAAAAAAACCAAGATCATATCCAAAGTTAACCTGCACAAATACCTCTTATCCAAACCCGTGCTTATCAAGAGGATGACCTACTTCATCATATTACTTAGTGAGTTTGAAATTGAATATGTTAACTATAAATTAGTGAAAGGATAAGTACATGCCGATTAACTAACGAAATCACCATTACTAGGTACTGAACCTCTAATCTCGGATTTGCCCAATGTTTCTATTTTATACATTAAATAATATTCTACATGGAAAATATACTTAGATAATTCATTCAAATTTAATGGATTGGGGGTAGGAGTTTTCCATATTACCCCTATAGATGATATTATCCCATAAGCCTTCAGACCTGAGTTTCCTTATACAAACAATATTGATGAGTATAAAGCCATCGTTGTTGGTTTAAAAGTTACTATTAAATGTAATATCAAATAGGTTGAGGTTATAGGTGAATCATAGCTCATTATTAAACAAGTGAGCAATGAGTATAAAGTCAAAGATGAGAAGCTTATTACATACAAAAGCATGTCAGGCAACTTAAAAGATTACTTTGTTCAAATCACCTTTCAATAAGTCTCACAAACACAAAACAAAAAGTCAGATGTTATGGCTACTATTGGATCTATGCTACGATTATCACTGGAAACCAGATATTTTCATTTCTTTATTGATCATCTAATGGTACCTGCTTACAACATACTAGAATCATGTTTGGTATGTGAAGTTATTAGTCCCTTTTCCACCAGTACGTTTACATCTATAATTACTTGTAAGATGGTACCTTTCCAACTGACATTTCCCACTCACAAAAATGAACCCTTATCCAACGAATAACACGTTACACCCTCCTTGGGGACACTCTCTATAATCAAGGTTGTGATGGGACTTTTTTACGATCTCTTACTTCACAAGAAGCTATTTAAGAAACCAAAGAGGTGCATAAATACATATGTGGTTGTCATACCAGCGACAGGGTCCTCACAAAGAAAATTCTATGCGTAGGTTATTCTTGTCATGCTCTGGAAACAAATTTTTGTCATTGCATAAAGAGATGTGTTTTGTGTCAAAAGCATGACATCTTGATCCATGTATCATGTCAAAATTTTCAGCCCATAACTACACCCTTATTGTTCTCCAAATGGGGGATTGATCTAATAGGGAATTTTACACCCACTTCTTCTGATGGCCATAAGCACATCATCACTGTGATTGAGTATTTTACCAAATGGGGGGAGGTTGTTCCTATCACCTATGTTACCAGTGCACATATATCAAATTTTATCATGAACCTACATCATTTATTGCTATGAAATTCCTTCTTCTATTGTCTTTGACAATGGTAAATCCTTTAAGAATAAATAGGTAAAAACCCTTTGTAAAATGGTTCGTAATTGACATCTCCAGATGAATCCTTCCTTATGGGCTTACTGTACTTCTATCCACACACCTGCAGGTGTAACCCCATATTCCCTTATCTTTGACACTAAATCCATCATTCCCTTAGAGATAAAGCTTCCCTCTTTGTGAATATCCTTGAAAGACTATTTGGATATTGCAGAAGATTACATAGTGGCTAGACTAGCAGAGTTCGAGATGTTTGATGAAATATTCCTGCATACGTTGGATCACATCAAAGTGTATCAGAATCAAATATGCACTGGCTACAATAAGTGCATATTCTCTTGTGATTTTGAAATTACAGATCTTATCCTTAAATAAAATAAGTTCAACACCACCAAGGGACATGAAAAGAAAGGAAAATTTGAACCTAATTGGTTAGGGCCATACATTGTGGTTGCTAAATTTGGTTAAGGAGAATATAAAATTGCTTATCTTGATGGTTCATAGCTCCAAGATCCCATTAACATCATGCATCTCAAGCATTTCTATACCTAAGCTCAGAGGCATTTAAAAAATTAATAAAAAATAAAAAATAGTAAAGAGAAATAAATTTGTTCAAATGTAAAAACCACGTAATTATGGAACTTTGGGCATGTCCTTTTGGTGAAAACTAGTTTTTGGAGCCATTAGAGGATTCCTTTATACACGATCACCTTGCACTTGGGGACAATGATCACTCTTTCCCAAACTATCCACTCACTTTAATATAAAACCTTGTTGAACCTATCCCTCTTGTCCTTGATCCAAATTATCCTATTCTTGTATATATGCACAAGAGTTTTCCCTTGTATATTCTCACCTCTTGTTGGAGGCATCGTGGTGCTTCATTCTTCTATACATAGTTTTCAAAAACTAAAAAATATTAAACATTGGAAAAATTGAAAATCCTAAACATTGGAAAACTAAAAAATCCTAAACATTTAAAAAACCTAGAAAATCCTAAACATCAGAAAACATAGAAAATAATTTTTTTTTGGAGAATATAAAAATGGAAAAAAAAACATTGCAAAACATAACATAAAACCCAAAAACAATGTACAATGCAAAAACACTAAACATTGAGAGCTATACTCCAAAACATCTTACTTCAGTGCTTGCTAATTATGGCACACGATATATGGATCATATTGTAATCTTCTTTCATCATCAAAGGTTATATGCTTGTTATATCTTTCTTCCCAGCATATATAATTGCTCGTGGTAGTTTTATAACTCAAATTTTCATTTTTCCTAGGACTTATATGTCCTCCGTGTAATTTTTTGCATGTATCCTTTCTTAGGGAACCATCTTAATCATTTTTCGTATAATTCAAACATTTGGGTACTCAACATGGATTAAAAAAAATAGTACAATGGTCTTGAACATTCTTTTTTTGAGTGTATTTAATTGTGTTTGTTTGCTTGTTAGTTTAATTTTTTATATTCCATTACTGATGTATTTTTCTCTGATCCAATTGTTTAGCATTGCACAAAAATTGGTATTATGGATTTTCATGTCATATTAGCTTTTTGTTGGATTCTTACATCAAATAAAAAGGTACTTCCAAGTCATGAAAAAATGAAAATTACATTAATATATTTCCATACCTCATCATATATAACTAAAAATTCCTCTAAGTATTCATTTCCTCTACTCTACCAAAACATGAAAAACAAGTGACGGAACAAAAAATGAAATGGCTAATCTATACATCTAAAACATAGAAACAAAATGTAGATAGGTAATAACTAGGAAGTATCAAAAAACAAGGTATAAAATCATCATTTACTCATCACATCTAATATATTCATACATCCATATACAATAATATATCCATAACATCACAACAATCAATGTCTATATATGTATAATGAGATAAAATTAAAACATCATCAAATAAATTGAAAGAATACACATAGATAAAATCCAAAAAATCATCTATATATATATATATATATGGGGATGATCCAAATAACAATCGAGTTTAAAAAAAGTGATCCCAAACCTATATGATACATCTCAACAAATCATATAAAAAACTATCCTGGATACAAACAATGAGTCAGCTCACGACATGACTCTCTCTAGGTGCTTGACTCATTGGTGACCCTGGAGATCGTAGAAAAACCTCTATGGGTCTGTAATATTGATGAAATAGGTGTTCCCATAATTGATGGGGTGCCCAATGATTCCCATGACAATGTTAGTCACCATGGTGTGCTTTCCACTGTTAATTGTGAATATCTGATTGCTCTCTAATCGAAAGGAACAACTAGCTCATATAAGGTCCAATAGTATGTTTCCTTACCCTAGAGTTAGGAAATCTGATCCAAGATACCTATAACACCCTGAACTTTAGATGATGCTCAGATAATATATATATATATCTCTAAAAAAAAATTTCTCTATCACTTAGGATGCATCTCTCTTCATACAAGATGTATCTCTCTCTGTGTGAGCTAAGTCTTGCTCTGACTGGGTGTATCCCTCTCTGATATCAAGCTATCTCACTTAGAGGTCATATGTGTCAGTACTGTTGTAAGATGAGTCACCTCTATTATCAGGAAGGCTATCTAAACTACACTATCTACACTCTACTAACCCACTACTTTGGAAATCTTGGCCTCACCTACAACTATCCTAGTCATCAATACCCCTTTCATCCTCAATGATTTCGGGGAAATTCCTGAAGGGCCTACTATAGTACTAGGTTCTATTTGCATGGGTACCAACTATGCCACAGAAAAAATAGTAACTTACCATCTATTTTCATTTCCACCCTCTCCACTTAGGGTTGGCCGCCATTCATCCCATCCTCCTTTCGGTGTGTTACAACTGTCACCATCATAGCTCCATATCCTCTTCCTTCTGTGGGTGCCACCTTAATCACTTCCATATGGACTACTCCCCTTGTAGCTACTCTAGGTGGTGATATTTATGTTTATACTTAGGTAACTCTGCCCACTATAACTACAACTAAGGGAACCATGTGCTATGTAATAAAATCTAGTAGAACCATGCTCATTATAGCATCTCATTGTTTTTTCCTCACCTGTGGTCATGCTACTACTACCTATCTTGTAGGATACACCAGTTTCTCACCTTTCCACTATATAGGGGTGTCATCTCTACCATGAATTATTATTGTTGCCTTAGACATACTGACTGGTCCACGTCTTGGAATAGTGAGTCACACAAGTATAAATCATTAATACCAGACCCACATTGTCTAGGATGAATTGGACCAATTTACCACTATTGTCATCACATCTATAGTTTGAACCCAATCTTGAATCTCGTGGGTCACATGTGTAAAAATGTGTAGCACTGTGGGAAATCTATATAGTAATATGAAATTATACTGTACTCATTCTGGTCTGTACCACTCTATTACAAAATTGTAGCAATCCATTTAGTAGCACTCTGTAAAAATGTAGGCCAACTCTCCGTATCTCTCAGGCCACACTGGAATCACTAAGTAGGGTCTCCATGTGATATCTAGTGGAACTATCTCACTAATAGCTCACTTATATGCTAATAAATCTATCTAACCATGACAAGATCTCCCTATTTGTGTCTATCCAAAATCAATAGGGTCATCAAATTCTAACTATGAAAAAGGAACCATCAACCATCCCAATACAATGTGCTCCCAGACACATCTATAATAGTGTAGTATGGCCTATACTCTTACACTTGAGGGTGTACTACCAAGTGTATATCTTTGTATAATTAGCCCAAAATGTGGTATCCCCATGCAAAAAATATTCCATGCTCCACCATGTCGGCCACCAATCCCATATATCAAAATGGGAAATATTTTCCGCTTTAATGAGGAAACAAAATGACGCTGATAAGAGACATAAAAACTAAATGCATGTCCTCAATCATATCTCTGTCAGCACAACATTGGTCTACCACCATCAAGGTAGGTCATGTCATCCTATGGCTCACACCATCTCATATTCTATGACAATATTATCATAATATAGTGGTGCCTTGATGATAAGAACTCACAAAATATGGTGAACATCCTCTAGTGTCACAGTCATGTTCCCTATCGGGAAATGGAATGCATTGGCATCTGAATATTAACCTCTCATCCAAGGAACTCAATAATTCTCTATCTACACAGATTTGGGGAATCAAAGCCACATAAAATAAACCCAAGTCATCCAGAAGAGACCAATCATGAATGTGGAAATCCTTTCAAACCCCTGACACATGAGAAAAAATCATGGAACTATAGGACAATTAAATGATCATGTAATCACACAAAACTAATGATAACATAATTTAAACTTATCCATTTTCATGTAAAAAACTTCAAAAATTACAAATAACTAAAAACGTGTACCTTTTAGCAATGCCACTACATACAAGAACAAGGCTACTAACAACAAGGCAAGACCGCTAATAATTGGCTCTAGGACACTAAAATGGTAATTCTGCTACTACTACCTTCCAGGCCACTAAAATTTGTCAAGGACATCGTGAAATCTATTAAGGATGCTAAAATTGTGCAAGAATGCTAATGGTAGTGTTGCCACTATACATTATATCGATGTTGCTAAATGTGACATCGTTACCAATGGTTATGAGGTCACTACAACCTATCATGACACCAATATGCCTTGATCGAGGCTAGTAAAAATCTTACAAGGTTGTTTTTCATGCTAGCAAGGTCACTGAAATTGATCTAGGTCAATTTCAGTAGCATCATGCGCAGTTCATTTTGGCCTATTAATTGCACTAAAATTAAGAAACTCAAAAACTAAAGAATTTAAAACACAACATCACCTACCTTCATCCTACTGGAACGCATCTTCCAGTAATCTTGAACTCACTCGACATAATGTAGAAACTATGGGGTACTCATCACGATCGTCTAGAGCTCTATTATACCAACTGAGAGGGTAAAATGACTTGTTTCTACCCCCTTCCCTCATATATCCCTCACCATGATGGTTTCAACCATCACAATGACCTACTGGTCACTGCAACAGGAATTTCTTTTGTTGTGATCTTTTTTCTCTTCTTTTCAAGTGTCAACCAATGTCTTTTATCACCCCATCGATGCTCAAGGGGGCATCGTCAATCCTACTAATTTTTATTCTACCCATAAAAAATTAAATTGTCTACTATATTTGAAATGGTGTCACTCATGCTACACATAAAAAGGGGAAAATGTAGACACCTAGTTTTGAACACACAATTTTAATACTTAAATTTCACTAATTGTCTTCTTTCCCATCATTTTGTTATTATTAGTGATTTTTCCTCTAATTATCTAATATTTCCCATATTCTCGGTCAATTAAAGTCATTTAATTAATTAAATAGTCTTTTCCCTCACCTTAGATGCTAATTAACATCAGTTTATTAGTTAAAATCTTCTTTATTAATTAATTACCCTTCCAAAATCTCATATTTGATTAATAAACCCTCTTATTAGTTAAATCCACCTCTCAAACCTCTCAATTTCCACTAATTTACCTCCAAAAAACTTCTATAAGATAAACTTGGCCTATTAATCAATCTTAATTGATTAATTAAACCTTCCCAAACTCCCATGAGTTACTAATCTCAAATTAATCTCTTCTAATGATGGTTATCCTCTTCTAATTCTACACTGACTAGGGTTCAAACTTCTCCCAAATTGAAATGTTATATAAGAAACCTAGTACACGTTATCACCCCTTACACCTTCTCCTTGTAAGAAATCATATATCTCAAGAGAGAATTTCCGTAACTAGAAAGCTTGTATAAATTAAGAAAACCTCTTTTACTAAAGTTAGTAGGAGAATAACACTCAAGCCATATTGATGAGATCTCTTCCACTTTAATAAAAAACATCAATAGTATGTAACTTAGGTTCAGATCACATAAACAAGTATCTACATATTGAAGCACATCCAAACATAAAAATGGGGGTTTACATTTAGTGTAGATTTGCATTTTGTGTAATTTAATCAACCTTTTCCTTTTTAGCTCAATCTTGATGTATTTGTTTAAATTAACTAAGTTAGGATTTACTTGATGTTAAATAAATTCCATTGACTTTGTCTAATTTCACACGCATACACAAGCCAAGAAACCCTTATGAAATTAAAAGTCTTATAGAATTGGAGGATAGGTTCATGGAACTTAGAAAGTACCAAAAATGCCAAAGTTCATAACCTACAATTTTTTTGTGGGAGTGAAAAAATTAATACTAAGACAATAATATGTAAATATATCCAAGTGATTTATGATGAAATAAAATGGAGAAGGGTTTTCAACTAGTATTTTAGACTGTGTGGGAAGAGAGAAGATATGATTGACAGTGGTCAAGTATATGCAAATGGATTATATGTTAGAATAAGTACACAAAATGACATTTCCAAGTACCGAGACCAAATTTATGGTACTACAAACAATGTACCTTTTAATCTAGTATTGGAAAATGCTTGATTAAAAGGAAAAAATAATTATAACTATTTTGAATATCAATTATAGGATGGTGGTGAAATTTTCAGAATTTCTTTTCTAATCTACATGAAAAACCTGTAAACACATAAATATGATATGTAGATTAATGTCAGTAATGATGTGTATGACTTTGTAATTTAATATTTTTTTTTGGAACTTACAATAAAATGAAATATACATAATAATGACTACACTTGATGGTTCTATAAAACTATGGTACCGATCCACTTAAATGTGAAAACTACCATGGGTTGTACATGCCCCCATGTGACATAAGTATAAAATGTAAAGAAGGGAGCCCATGATAGACAACATTGAAAATCTTAATTGACATAGTTAAATAATATTGATTGAATAAATATAACTTCTAGAACAAATGAATCCAAATATAATATTTTTGGTTTGTTGAGGCCAATATCAACTTTTTGGGTTGTTGAGGAAAATATCTCTTTTTGGGTTATTGAGGACAAGATCAACAATTTAGGTTGTTTAGGACAGGATAAAACTTATAAGATGTTGAGACTAAGATCAACTTTGTGGTATGTTAAGGCCTTGACATAATTTTTTTAGATTGTTTAGGCCAAGATAAGTTTTTGGGGTTATTGACAAAAATATTTAACATATATGACAATAATCTATTAACCATATACTAAAACTAAATAGGATTTGATTTATGAATGTGTACAATGTGAAAAATCTAATTTAATCTATTTACTCTTGACTAAATTATGTGTGAAATTTTGAATAACCCCATAATATGCATTCTTTTTTAGGTGAGGGATGTATACGCATAAGAAATTATAGGATCCTTCCATACCTACTCAACTTCTCAAGGTGAACTTGAGACAAATGATGTGGTACAAGATGCTAGTGATTTGGATGTAGGATATGTGTGAGCATGGAAGGATTTTTTAACCTATACCAAATACATTCCATTTCCCTAAGTTTTTCATCCAAAGTAAAAAAAATTATAGGTTTGTAATTCCTATAATAGTTTTTCTCAATAAGACCCAAGTAGCATAGTACTTGATTGATGTTTGTGTCTAGAAATGGAAAGAATTGGGATTAAATAATCATGGGAACTATATTATTATTTTGGGATAGTATTTCATTGAGATGGTCATTAACATAAGAGAATGAAAATAAATAGGATGATGATAAACACATAGATGAATATATAACTCAAATTATAAGGCTGGATTACAATCTTATGTATTCATGGATTTGTTATTTGAGTTGTTCACATGTCACCAAATCTTGTGCTAATAGTATGTAAAATTATTTGATGATGAGAGTAAGATAAGTAGTGCAATAAAATACATCATATATCAAAGATAATTTTATGCATTATTGTATGTTGTATAGTTCAAGTGGAGTGGTAATGCACTTGAATTTCCCTATGGTTTCCCTAGCATGATTAGGAGCTACACATTTGTTTGTATATTGTTTAGGAGATATAAATGTGTTTTAACATGAAATTGGAGATGTGAAAGTGTTAGATTAATTTTTTTTGTAAATGGACACTTTTTGGTATTATATGAAAACATATGACAACTAAAATAGTGTTGTGAATTTATATTATGAGACAGAGTGTTTTTTTGGCAAGGAAGAAAGTGTTTGCTCGTGATTTTGGTTCTTGAGAATGTGTGGGATGATTTATGTGATTAGAGAGAATTTTTTTTGGTATATTTTCAATTTTTTTAAAATGAAAATTTAAAAGAGAAAAATTACCAAAGTTTATCCATATGATTTTAAAAAAAATATATCAAACATGCATGTAAATAAAGTCACAAAACAAGCATATATCTAACTACAAAGGAAAATTTATTTTTATATTTTTAAATGTTTTAGAATGAATGCAAAGAAAAATATTTTTCTTACTTTGATAAAAATGGAATGAAAATTTTCAAACCCTAAATGTAGAGGATTCAAAGTAACATTTTCTTATATGAATGTAGATTTAAAATAGATCTAAATCTACTTTAAATGAAAATGTAAAGGGGGAATCCTCCCTTAAATATGCACAATAAATTCGAGTTATGAATGAGTCTTTTTAAATCATTTAACTGAAATGATTTTAAAGCTATCTAAATGTTGGTGCCTAGGGTTCACCAATTAGGGATTCTGCATTATGTGACATAAATATTCATGTAATGATCTGTCAATAAATATTGCAACTGATCATCTCACTTACAGTGTAGTATGGGTGATTCAGTAAACTAAATGTTGTAAAGTGATATGAAGGGAAAATTGGATGAATAGTTATGAAAGATGAATTTTGATCCAAACACACAACATATAACACATTATCCATAAAAATCTATACATTCACATGAAAGTCTACAAAAAAATTTCTCATTTCCTATTATATTATATAATAAAATAAAACATATAATTTTATGTGTAGAACTCATTTGAAATATTGATATAATATCAATTTGTATACATTAAAAGACCTACCTCCCATTTAATTCCTCTCATGAATATCCTAAGGTTGGGTATTCATCATCCCTAAATCCTTTAACCTCCCTGTATATGTCCCTATATCTATATGTTCCTCCATGTATGTACCTATTTCCTTATATGAATCTTCATCCCTCAAAATTCATACCCTCTTTATTAATAGGTTTTAAATGTACTTAAATATCTCACAAAGATTCTTATTCATTTCCAAATATTCCTATAATTTTTTTTGTGCTTAACTGATACACATTACCTTATTTGGAAAAATCCTAGCTTTCATGTAATTGTTTAAGGTGTTTTTCGGTTAGGCATTATTAATTCAAAAAATACTAAAAACTTAAATAAGAAAGGTTTACCAATACCCATACCGACAATCGCAATGTTGGGATGAGGGTGTGTACAAGCAATGTGAATATTCCTCCTTTCACTAAGTGAGAAGACCTATAAGCAATAATAACTAAACAAAGAGATATCAGATAAATATGATAATGAGTTTCTCAGAAAAGGCCGATCCTAGGAATCTAGAGGGACTTCCTTTAAGGGTGTCAAATAATTTGATACAATTAAGTTACTTTGATAATGATAAGATAGATGATAACAAATCTAGAATTCAAGGGGGATAGTGAGACCCTATTCAGCTCCATAAGTGGCCCAGCCTAGGGAGGTGTCAAGCTCAAAGTCCTTGAAGTATTCATACCAAAACTCTTTAGTGGATTATTTCTCTTCATGGATTATTTCAATATGATATTTGATATCTTCATTGTTGGGTGTGAATGTGATGGTGAAGAGGTTGAGATTATGAAGAATATAAACTTGTTCCCACTCAAATGGTTTCTAGGTGATCGGAAGATCATATATGCTAGTGATAGGGTGTTATGGACCTATAAAAGTCATCTACAAAACATAAATCTTGTAAATAAATTTTTATATCAAAATCAAATAACTTTAAATGTAATGACACTAGAAATGATAAGAAAACCCAGGGATTGACGATGATCATGGATCAACGGTGATATGAGACAAAATGATTAATTTGATAAAATGATTAATAAAACACACAACTATAAATTTTAGAGACAAAAGAGTGAAACTAGAACATATGATTAAAAGTATAGAAGCTTTGAAATCGAAAAAATAGAGATTGAGATGTATTTGTAAAATTAATGATAAAAGAAAGGGTTATGGATGTCGATCGACAAAAATCTGGTAGAAATTTTTTCCTTTGAAAAAAGGATTGACAAAACATATATTGATTGAAGATAGACAAGTTTAACAATGAAAATATAAACTATATGGAATCTATAAACCTATAGGATTATGAAAATGAAGATTTATATTTTTTTAGGAGTCTATTTAAAGAAGTAAAGGTTAGTGAATTGATTGATGATGATCGAGGATCAACAACCATCTATGTATATATCAAAAATATTCCGTAGGTGGCCTGAATGATTGAACGAGAGATAGAGTTCAATAATCCTATGTAAGATGATAGCGACGACACACTATAGATGTAAATAATGTAAAATAGGATAATACGATGAAAGGAAATCATATATAAACCTTGATAATGGGATGAAGACAATATAGCTCTCAAGGAGGTTGAATGATGATATGATAGATTTCTTGAGGGGTCTTGATAGCTTTTGTAGTAGGGTGGTTATAGACTCGAACATGGTGATGTTGTTTATAGGAGAAACAATTGGTCCTTACACACATATTATGACTAACTAGACAAGGGAGCCACAAGTTGGCTAAATAGAATCGACGACATTTGCAATGATCACCGAAGATCATGGATTTACATTGATTTTACCAACAAAGGTTAAAAAACAAAAGGAACAATGAAAAACAATTAAAACCACTTTCCATACAAGATGTTAGGATACTTGAAGAATGGTGGGAGGTTAGGGATTTAGTTTGTGGGAGGTTAGAAGGTTAGGGTAAGTATGATAAAATAGGACTAGGTTGTTTTAAGTGGTTAGGGGAGGGTAAATAGGTTTTGCATAGGTAAATAGGATTTATGATGGTAAATTATATGATACGTAGGGTAGGGATGATAACGATAGGTAATGATAATTTAATTTATGTGTGTCGGGTCACATAGGGGTGAAAAGGGGTGTCTACATTTCCCCGTTTTTGTTGAATTTTTTGAAGGCACAGGATGCGAGACAAAAACTAGTGTAAGGATTCCTCAATTTCATGATAAGGATATTGTGATATTGCTATATTGTTCCCCCTCAAGCTAATGATCAACTATATTGTTCATTAGATTGAAGAGAGTTCATTGTTTAGGTAGTTGTTATTTAAGATGCTCTAGGATTTTGATTGTAGTCTGAAATGACCATGCTAGAGGAGTTCGTAATGGTAGTAATCTTGGAAAAAATTATTAGGTGACATGATTATGAACCACCTATAGACACATGTTATGGGAAGACTACGACGTGGAGAGGATCCAACGAAAATTCTCTCAAGAGGATGTGTTGAGCCATGGGATCAAGGGGTTAGAGGCAACATCCATAATGTGTTAAATCGTGATATATGGTCAAAAAATTGAGTTTTTTACAAGGTGTTGAGCATCAAATCAAGGGCATGAAGCTTTTGATAACATTATGATGTGATAAAAGAGGTCTAGCTGATCAAAATTGATAATTTGTGTAAAGAGGCCTGAAATCGGTTGCGATTAGGGATCGCTAGTGCTCGAGATAGAAAATCAGTGATGATTCTGAAAATGGAAAATATATAAGCCAAATAGCCATGCAAATAGATAATTTGTAATGTGTTTCTATGTGATTTGAGAGCTTTGAGTTGTGATTTTTGATTGTTTTGGAGAGATGCAAGCTAGAGGCAGTGGAAAGAAGAGACAAAGGACCATGAAAGGAATACATAGGCTTTATTTATATTTTGTGTTGATTTTTTGATTTATTTTTTATTTTTGTGCTTTTTTGAATCTGGGGCAGGAACGCCCAATCGGCATTGATTTTATGATCAGTGAAAATTAGGCTGGTCACCAGTGATTATGTTAATGGATTTATCACCGATTTTTAATCAATGGCGATTAGTGTGATTTTGGAAGAATTTGCTAACTGATATATTTTCTTATATGTTTTGGAAGTGAGTGATGCCATTTATCTCCAAGATAGAGTGTCTAATATATTTGACAGGATCTGGGCTGATGTTATTGATGCAAAGTAGGATCATTTGTCAACTATTGGATTACGAGGAGTTTTCCACTACCAGTGGATACCTTGAGATGAAGGGTTGATGATAGCCTTGATTGAAAGGTGGGATCTGAGCACCGAGAAATTATGGTTCCCTACCGGTGAGATGATGATCACTCTAGAGGATGTGTACATGATCATAAGGTTAACGATCTAGGGTTATCAAGTGGTGTCGATCACTCGAGAGGCATGTCTTGATAATATGAGAAAGTTATATCGTGATGAGGTAGCCAAGATAGGACATACAATATGGGGCTTCCATATTGAGTTGTATTATGATGCATATGTGTCAGGTAACTGGTTGATGTTGGCTGTTATATTGGATATATCATGTTATGTGCTATTAGATTTAGGAGGCGGTAGGTTTTCATGGAAACTTATGGGTATTGTTGTAGAAATCATGGAGCATCAAACTGTGTATGCCTAGGTTTGTGCACTTTTTTCCCACGTTTACCATGAGATCTGGACATTCGTTACAGGGATTAGATATGGGTTAGATGTGGGGTTTCTACTACATTATTAGGCTTATGAGAATTAAGTCGTTGCGAGGCCATAAGGGTTATCATGGAGGGAAGATGATTTGGTAGAGTATGTGGTTATATTTTTGAGATGTCATTTTGATTGGATGATAGATGATGGAGTTGAGAGAGACCAGACCTATTACACTAATCAATTACGAGGTTTTTCTGTAGATGATGTAGTGTGGAGGCATTATGTGAGGTACCCTACATGACCATGGATGGATGAAAAATTGGATGGGTTGAGGAGGGTGAGGTGGGTGAGGAGGAGGAAACCAAACTTGATGGAGGCCATATAGTTTCCTCGGGTGTGGAGATAATTTGGATTTTCTTAGTTGATTCCTAGTGAGCCAATAGTATATCAGCTTGATGATTTTGAGAGATACTTACTTGTACTAGTGGTATACGAGATAGGGGCCAACTGAGGAGGAAGGTGAGTTGGAGGGTATTGGTGAGGATGATGTTGAAGTGGAAGATGGATTTATGGCTTGGTGGGAAAAGCAGTGGGATTCTTGTGGAGATAGGGTGGGAAGGAGGTGGCAGGGGGTAGAGAAAAGGAGGAGGAGGGTGATGGTGGAGGCGATCTAGCTAGAATGTAGGAAGTTCATGATATTTTATAGGTGGAAAGGGATATACTAGTGGTGGAGCTATATGGTTGCAAATGGAGCCTTTGATGGATGCAACCTTACGTGATGATAGTAGTTCTTAGTGTTTGGTCCCTCATTATGGTCTCATAACTTTATATTTATATGGTTATCTTGGTATTATTTTGTAATTAACCTCGAAAAGGTCGAAA